>JAHWFO010026271.1:2967740-3034180 GCA_023313115.1 Rhysida immarginata
TTTTTTAATTTTATTTTGATTATACTTATATATTTATTATTTTGTTGCTTGTTAATTATTATTTAATTTCTCAGTTGTATTTATTAACTAGTAAAATAAAGAAATCCGAGTTTTCCCGAGTTTTACCGGAAAACGTTTCACTTCCGAGTGTGACGGATCAGACTCTTTCACTCTCCAGCAAAATTTTGTATGCGGTGCACCTATACAAGTTTTAACTTCAAAAATCCTTGTGTGCTTAAGACCGCACGTCCGAAGTGAAAACTTTTATCGCGATTGTAATCGAATTTGTGAAATATATACAGGCTTTGGAAGAAATAAGTATCCCACTTCAGAGGTATGTAGAATTCGTTCTATTGGTCAAAATGAGATAAAATTTAAACTACGGATAACATAAACTATGTGCTTGACATTTATTAAATATAAAATTTTCAAATATCCACTAGTAGAGTGTGCTCTAACACAAATGGTATTTCTTTCCATATACAGGGTGTATCAGGTTCGATGGTCATAAAGTACTTAGCGTGATCCTTTGCATGATTGCCAATTTAAAGTTCCTTATGCAAAATGTTCAAAACTCAAATGTTAAGGGTCTAAACATCACGTGATGTTTGCTGAAAACCTGTCAAAAACGTCATTTAATCTCAACAATTGCCGCCCGAACAAACTTGACGACACTGCGCCACTATAAGGAAAGTGCTAACCTCCTACACCTGTCGATTTGCATCAGTGTATGAGATTTGCCCCTTAAGGTAAGGATATCAATCGTGAGCTTGGGCGATTGAGCCTCCAATGTGATTCAAAGAATGCAGTCGTGTAGCGCCACTGCTTTAAAAGCAGAATTTTGAATGTCTGTGGCCGAATGGAGTGGTTAAGGTTTAATATGAATCCCACATTAAGGCTCTTCCGCTAACAGGTACGGCCGGCAAGAGGATCAAATAAAGAACGATAGATTCAAGATCTTTGGGGTAACAAAATAGTAAATAAATTTATTCTTGTAAGAAATAATTAAATTTAATGATATTTAAATAATCTTCGACCTCTCTACCAAGGTCGAAAAAAAAATAAGTAAATAATTAAAATTGATTTGGTCATGGCAAAAGAATCTCAATAGAAAATAATCATTGTAAATTTAATCCAATTAAGGTACGCATCAAAAGATTAAACAGCATAGCATAGCAAATGGTAAAGCCAACTAAATAAGCGTACTATCCAAACAAACGCCCATAAAAATGAAATGGCAAAAAGAAACCCATTAAAATGGCCAGGGACTGAAAATTAAGGTCTATAAACTCACGGCTCAAAACGGCACAGCAACATCAACTTCGTGGTGGCTGGGTATCGGGCGTAGCAGGAAATCTCTTTGGTCATCGCTCATCTACTTCGTTCGGCTAAACATGGACTGCGGTGGCGGGTCATCTGAGGAAACGATTGAGGGACAAAGACTAACTGGTCAATTTACAGGACAAAGGCATTGTTAACGCAGGGGTACCGCGATAGAAATCAACGTTACAAAACCTCATTAATCGAGCAAAAACAAAAGGAAAGCTAGTTGCACCAACTTAACATAAAGAAAAAGTTAACTAAAGGAATTTTGGTATTTCCCCTGTGCAGGTTGCCTGTTGACAGTCATAGGAAAGCAATGGGTTTTGCTGCCAACCGAGAAACTAAGTCCCAGTAAAAGACGCTTACACTCGTCAGCAAACCTACATCAAGGGGCAAGAATCAGAAAAAGCCACTGGAACGACTTGGAGGTGCAACAGCCAAGATCATTCTGCCGGATCGAGAAAGCAGGAGTTTCCTCGTCCAAATGGGAATCGAACCATTAGACCAATCAACGATCGCAGACATCACGCGGATCATCCAAGAACTTACAACCGGATTTAACTGCCCGCGCATCTGGTTCAAAGTCTAAGGCGCCAAATACATGCGCGGTCACTTATTAGCATCTAGAAAGTTCTAGAAAGATTCCAAAAGGCAATTAAGTGTCAAACAAGGTCCGCAGGTTTTAGTCGAGGTTGGGGGAGGAAAGAGTCTGCTATTTTAAGCGTAGCCAAACACCCAACCCTTCGGCTTGACCTGATTTTGATAAAGGCTGCATAATGTCAACTACATCGAGATGACAAGATGAAAGTGGAACGAGCCTCAACTTCCAATAACACATGCTGAAAGTTGCTTAAACGAGAGGAAACGGATATTCGTCACGCTCCACTCGAGGCCATAAAAACTTCCTCAGCAGTCAGACGAAGACATTTCAAAAGATCTCTATTAGAATTCTAAATTTCTAAAAGACGCAGAAATCTCATCTCGTTTTAATAAACGTTCAAAAGAATATTAGATACTTACTTTTACAGCACAAACCGCTGTCTGTAAATGTCAATAGAAAAAATAGTTCAACAAATGTCCCAAATGCTTAATAAACAAATAGCTCGAAATAAAATGCGCATATGAATTAATTAAATGTGTAAGGTCTGAACCTTTACAACTCTCACGGGTTTCATCAAAATGGTTTACTACATAAACCATTTTCTTACATGTGGTGTCCCTCCAATCCAAAGTTCCAGGTGAGTCCTGCTGTCCGTTTGAGGATGAGTTACCCACTAAGGCCAAAAAATTTCGTAAAGGGGTACTGAAAAAGGCTTTAAGTCTAATTCTACGATTAAACTGTTAAGTCTTGTTCACAGGTGCTGCGTCAAACGTCTACATATTTGACAGTATTTCAAAATGCACCGAGTCCAAACGTCCACAAGCACTTCAGGAAAGTTCACACAAGTGCCTGTTAGTACGAAAGTTCACTAAAGTTCTTCATGGTAACAAAAGATTACTTCTTGCAAAAAGTCCATTGTCACCACGGTATATGGAATTTCAAACACCTTTTCATAACTTTATGGAATTAATTGAAGGAAACAACCCAAGCAAGGTAAATGATTCAACGATTCAAAAGACAGACTGGTCGCAATGGGTCGGCTGGACTGACTTACTATCTCAAGTTTATTGGCATCTGCCTCTCTGTTGCGTACAACTATTTCTTAATAGATCAACTTAAAATTCTAGAATTTCTTAGTTTAATAAGAATTCATAAAAAAATTTCTCAGAATGATGGGGCTTCCCAAAAGGAGGTCTCTCTCAAAAATAAAAGGTTTAGATAAACGGGAACAACCAACAAGTAAAATCAAAGGAAACAAGATTGGCAATAAAAGAGAGGAAAACACTAATCCACATAAGATTTTTAATCAGACGATGGATGCACATTTCGGCAGCTTGGCATCCATCGTCTGATTAAAAATCTTATGTGGATTAGTGTTTTCCTCTCTTTTATTCTAACGTCTGTCCACAGTATCTGGCTCCATTTATTTAGTAAGATTGGCAACATCTAGGCATAAAGTAAAACTGTTCACTCTTGCACTATTCACACTGATTTAAAGTTCGGTTTACCTATGATAGTCACATCAGTTCGATGTTCTGCACACAGTTTGGCTTCACACTGCAAGTTCCAGGCATGTCTGGCACACTCTCACTCTCACTATCTCACACTCCAGTGTCCTCCAACAACAGTGGGCACCCTTCGTGGGCGCGTGGCTCGTGTCATCGCTCGCTGTGGTCGATGAACTAGGGCGAGGTGAGGCATTCTTCACTTGGTCACGTGTGGTTCTCCTCAGCGGCAGGGCTTCTTGTGGCGGTTCCCACGGTCAACTGCAAGAGAGTTTAAGACAAATTTTCTGTCCCCAAATGGCCAAGCGTTTATCCCAAAATTAGCATATCAGTAAGAAATTCCAAGAGAATAAATCATTTCAAGAACATTTTTTTTTCATACTGAAATCTGAGACACATTATCTCAGGCATTAACGTTCTTACATCAGATAAATATCAAATCAGATTAAATAATGATTTCTAAAGCGTATCATTCTTCAGCAATAAAATGATTGAATGCATTGAGCAGATTAATAAAGAAAAAAAGGCTTAAAAATTGATCGCAAAAAAAGGAGAATGTTGTTTTTTCAACTGTGTCCAAACTAACGCATGTCGACGCAGAAAGGAAATTCGAAGCAGTGTAAAATAGTTCAAAGAAGACTGAAAACTTTTAAAATAATTCTTTTTGCTGGAGTAGGACAAGCTCTCTGTGCTTCCAACTCCTATCTGGATTCCAAATTCGCATCGCTAAAGAAAAAACATTTGCATTTTCAGGCCTGATCAGAAATGTAAAGAGAAATATAAACAAAACTCTAAAAGTTTCAAGTGGCAGGGCGGTTTTTCTTTGTAAACAAGGGAATAAGGTCAATCAGCTCAAGGCGCATCATTCGACCCGGAAGGCGAGGCGTTGAATTCTTCCTCTTGCTGGGGGTCGCATGGCTGTCTTCTACTTTCTACCTCCTCAACGGGCTGACACATTACCTTCTATTATCTTCTGAAGATAATAGAAGGTGATGGCTGACATCCCTCTGCTTCCACGCTGTCTACGTACTTCAGCTGGCTGGGGGGGGGGGCGGGCGCATTTTTAGGGGATTCCCCAAAAGGTTGATAGAGGTCGCTCCACTCCCTACCGCGGTTTACAAGATGCCGGGGAGAAAACCCTGTAGCGTTCAAAAGTTCCCACGTGGCGTAGGCAGAAAGGCGATTCTCTTCAGCCAGAGCTACACATTTTGGTGCAGTCCCTACGTCAGACACAGTTTCTCTTCCGTATGAATTCTTTAGCTCTAAGTTTCTGGTGTTATCAGGACTAAACTGTTGATTTTACAGTTCCTTCTCATTTTGTACTTTTCCGACTTAGAGAATAAACACTTCGATGATTTTCCGTTATGGTTAAAAGTTACACGAGCTTTACGAGTCTCACGCGGATTTTATGGCGATAAAGGTTATTGCAGGCCAAACAAAACAAGACAAATAGAGAAATAAAGTTTAGCGGTTCAAGGCTGTCAAGAAATGTGTACAGGCTTCATGGACATGAAGGATATAGCAGTTCACACCTTCATAGGATGGAGTGCAGCTCGCAGAGCCGAGAATGCAAAAGTTCAAGTTACGGTTGAACAAATGATTCATCGGGGGGAAACTTCTTCCGCATGGACCAGGTATGCAAAGTAACTTAACCGGTGTAACTTCCAAAAAGTTTTGATTAAAAGGTATTGAATACATGTATAAGAATAGTATAAAAGAAAAAAAAACTCATTATATTGAATTTTGTCGATAACGAAAGTGAAACTGGGGGTGCTGCAGTGCCGCAGTGCCTATGGACGAGCCGCTACTGTTCCTTTTCATCAATTAGGTATCGCATAATGTTTCATCGCAGCAGGGCAACTGTAGGTCCCTGCAGAAAGCGGCATTCATGGTAATGTACGGCATCGCAGATTCTATCGCAGTGTTTGTGGACTTCCTCACAGAATACCGGCAGATTTCATAGTCATGAAGGACATAGCAGTCTTCATCGTACAGACCTCTGGTTTGGTGGCGGCCGACGGAACCGACTTCAAAATCATGAACGATATTGCATCACTCTTCCGACGCACGTCCAGTGCCATATCTATAGTGTTGACACGACAGCTCCCGGTCACTGACTGGTGGCTCCGACTGACTGACAGTGGACATCCCCAAGGTAACTCAAAATAAGTGTAATTTAATTAATTTCGGTGTCCGCACCTAGCATCGCAAACAAAATCAACAGAAAGTGCTCTTGCCCACGTGACTGTCTTGCTTCAAGCCACAAAATAATGTACGTTCAAAGTTAACTTAAATAAGCACAAGCCATTAAACAAGGGTGAACAATTTTCAATCTGGAAAAAAAGATCTCTATAAAATCTTGAACGAGAAAGCCACAGGGGTTCGCATCGATTTAACTCCGAAACAACATAAACTATAAACAGTGCAAGGGCGCTTCGCGCGGCATAGTGATCAACTCTAGTGCAATAATCATCCGTATGGGCCCTGCGTGACCTGTCGGGCTTTTAATAACAACTGATAATGCAACACACTTTTATCAAAGGCAGCATCACAAACCAAAAAATTCATAAAATTATATACAATGTCTATTCCACTAAATTCTTATAAATATAACGCCATCGAAATATTTTGGCTAATTATAAACCGGAGCGGTTTCAGAAAAATGTCTCATTAATCAAAGGTTTTTGTATTAAAACAAAGAAGCAAAGGAAAATATATATTTATCAATTGTCTAGTACCCTACAGTTCTAATTCAGTATCAAGAGCAACTGGTTTGTCCTGTCAAAGTAGAATGAATACGCAAGCAAAAAAATTATAATTGTTCATAATATATCTTAAGTTTCTACATAAGCTTAAAGCAAGTTAAATAATTGTCCAAAAATATTAAGTTTTCCACCTTTGAACAAATTAAATTATTTATTTATCCAAAATAAAATGTTTTTCCTGTTCTTTATCTCCTTCTTATTTCCTTCTTATCTCCATTCAATTCAACAGATGGAGGGGAAACACTAATCCCAAGCCCTTCAAATAGGCCGGGTTCATTCTAGAACTCCGAGGGGGGGGGGGGGGCTTGTAAATGACCCTTCGTAAACCCTTCGTATTCAGTTTAGCAATACTTAATATCATACTTGTTTCTAAATCCCCAGAAATAATCAATGTAAAATAGCCTTTAAGGGTGCATAACTTAATCAAAAAAATTATCAATCAACATTTCCAAGTCAAATAATTCTACATTACGGCTTCGTTAGGGAATATTTAAATAAACTCGAACAGTGTGTGCCCATCAAAACAATGCAAATAACATATTCTTATCCCCTCAAAACTCAAGTAGCTCCTCTAAAAGTTATATGTTATACGATTTCAATTCTTGTTACCTATAATAAAAATGTTTTAGGAAAACGGGAAGAAAATGGGGCAGACTATATTCGTAGTCAGGCAACTCATAGGTAAACATGTCACTTCATCTAATATATTAATATTCTAACAACCCTTTCGTCGCAGTTCACACCCCCCGGGCGTATCAGCTGGGAGACTCATTCTCTCTCCACTGCTGCGGCATAGCAAGGGAGAGGAGGGGGAGAGGTGTGCGTTTTGACCCTCACTGTAACGTGAACTCCCGATTTCTCTCTCTTCCCTGCTCGCTTCTCCAAGTCTACCGTGGTTAACGGGCTTCCGTGCCCTTCTGTTAGGCCCAAATACTGTTGATTTAAATCAAACGTTCCAATTCATTCAAAACTGTAATGGGCTTTTTTGGCAAAAAAGAATTTTTTGGTTTTTGTATTATTTTTTTTTATTTTTAATCGTTTTGCTCTAGGATTCTTTTTTCTACGTGTATTGTTAGGTTGTTTTTATTATTTTTTAAGCTTTCATTTAAGTCGTCATATTTTCTGTATAATTCTTTCTGTTTAACAATGCCTTTTTCTTTTTCGTTTGTTATAGCGTTCTTTCCCCGCGATTTTCTGCTCGTTTCTCGTGCCTTGAGGTTTTAGTCACGAGTTGCTTACTTTTTCCTTAGTCTTGAAGTTTTTTTTGGAAATTCAGTCTAATTTCGGCGGTTAGTCTGGTCATCTAGGACAAGTTCATGCGCTGACCCAGCGCTGTTGTATTTTTACGCACGAAGTTTGTTTGGATTTTAAAAATGGAAGAAACAGTCCATTTAGTTTTACGTTTTAGACTTTCAGTCATGGACATTGTCTTCGAGCTTGGAGTTCGTGGAGCTTAGTCCAAATCTTGTTGCAGTTATCTATTTTCGGAATTTCCCATAGTTAAGTGTATTTTCAGCTGCCGGCATCAACGTTTTGGTTGTACCTATTGAACATGTAGCGACCCCGAGCTTTTGGTGTTTGTATAGCCCGTCGTCGTGGAACTGTGTGTTCCCGGTTCTTCCCGTGTTCCTCAGGCGCAGTTCTAGCTGTTTTCATCGCTGCCATGCTTTTCCCGTGTGACCGCTGATGAGGCTTCATCTTCCGGCCCCGGGGTACGCTGCACAGATTAGGTGTTGGGTAAGCTTTCCCATTTTCTTTCCTTTTACTAACCATTTAACCCTCTCGTTTTTTCTCCTTTTATTGTTATTATTAGTTTACTTTTAGTTCTTCCCCTCCATGGGTTGGCTTGCCTTCTCCTTTCTCCTATTTCTCTTTTGATCTTTTGCAGGTACCTTGGCGGGTTTTATATTTTTTGGATGTCTTCCAGCCTTCTAGAATTTCGTCTTCTTCTTTTCGTTTTTGTCTTGTTCTTCAGACCACTTCGTCGTTTCTGCTTGTGTTAGTGTCGTCACCGCACTTCCTGTTGTTCATCTTGTTCACTCCTAGCCATCGTTGTGCCTTCCCCATCCGATTGTTGACTCGTATTGAGTGTCAAACTGTTTTCTTTTTTAATTTCCAAACCTTATGCGATTAGAAACAGTTCTTGTGTCTGTTTACATCTTGTATGCTATAAATTATTATTTGTATCTTTTTATTTTTTCTTTGGTGTAATAAACCATACATTTTGTTTGGAATTTTTCTGTCTTAATTTTTAACTTACCTGCGGTATGGGTTAAAGATTTATAAATTTAAACTTTTGGGCCTTATTATTGGCATTAAGAGGCTTCCTGGTTTATTATTAGTCTGTTATTTTTCTTGTTTGGGTTTCAGTAATTTATCTGGGTTGTGGAAGTTATGTAATTCTTAGTATTATTTAACTTGCCTAAGTGCTATAAACAACTCCTTCCATTTTGGCTGTACGTGTCACCAAACTGGCACGTAACAAAACACACAGCCTGAACTCGCACACAAAAAAAAAATTGTGCGCTATCGACACAAGCACGGAGGGGTAATAATAAATGAGGAAAAAATATTTTTCTGCCCGTAAAATTTATAGTTTCATTGCAAGAATAAATCAAGAAGCAAGGATAAACAAGATTCACTCACGATACATTGTTCATTTCCAGCCAGCACAAAAAAAATGTCGATTATTTCAACAGAACGCAATAATTCTGAAAACGCAGTAAAACGTACAGTAATCAACTGGCCACATTAAATACAATGGCACGCATCTAACTTGGGAAAGAGAAGAGTCAGGAAATAAGAATTCTAGTTCATAATAGCAAATATAACAGTAAATAGCAATTAGAATGCCTGTTTTAAATTCCACCTTTCTTATGACAACAACTCTATCTACAAACAGCTCACTCCCCTCTCTGCCGTCCACTAAGGGGCTTTTATCAGCGACTTTTCATCGGCTGATATAGCAAAAGATAGGTAGTGAATATAATTATAAGTAAACAATTAAATTACTTTCATTGACCCTCCCAGCTGCAACTACAGCTGAGATAAAATAAAGACAACGAAGAAAAAACGTACAAACTTCACATTTAAAATAGAATTTCCGCATTTTGCCAAACCAATAAAATAATAGAGAAAATGCTCTCACCTCCACATTTCAAGTGATAAGGGGAAAAAGTTTAGCAATAAAGTGGTAGTGAGCAAGCTGACGCTCTAAATTTGCGGGTTCATGAACCTATCAATAATGCCAATTAATTTAATCGCTGCTACATCTCTACTCATCGAGGCCGGGGCCTCCCCTATGCATTCTACAGCACTCTCGGGTTGGTTCGCAGCGTCTGACGACTCTTCTCTCCCGGTGCCCTTAGCTTGGACTGCCTCCATCGATCACTGGTCGCGAGGCGATGGTAGTATCCAAGACTGGTCTGCAATCAGGCCTTTGCTGCGTAATGAATACGGCAGGCTGACTGGTTGTGTTTACTGGCTGTATTTTCGCACGTGCAGGTGGCGGCGCTGGCGCTAAATCCTCGCGAGCTGGTTCACTTGACTTTGGCAGATTTTCGTCACGCCTGACAGGTGCCTTCATGGGCCTACACATGATAAAGTCCTCTTCAGTGAAATAATTCGTGCGAGCGGCTGGTATGGCCTCCAACTCAGGTTTCTTCTCAATGGTGCGCGGCTTCTCATGTGCCGTTTTCTAGGGTGGGGCGCCTTGGTCGTTTGCCTTGGGTTTCAATCTGTTCGCATGTACCAATTTATTCTCATTGGTTTCTAGATTTTGAATAATGAAATTCACGGGACTCAACTGCCAAACTATCTTATACGGCCCATTATAGCTGGCATGTAATTTTTTTGCGAAATCTGTCTTAACTTGGGGGACGGTCAGAAATACTAGGTCACCCACGCTAAACGTGTGAGTCTTTTACCTCTTATCATGAGTTCGCTTTCGCTGAATTACCTGCTCTGCACTAACCTTCTCCGCCACTTCAAACGCATGCAGCAAACGAGCTTCCATCTCATAATTTGTGTCTATATCATAATGAACCTTGCGAGGCACAATCAACACATCAAAAGGCAGGATCGGATCCCTGGCGAAAAATAACATAAATGGGGTCTCTCCTACGGACGAGTGGGGTGTTGAATTATAGCTGAACACAACATACGGAATCCACGAGTCCCAATTTTTCTGGCTGCGGGAAACGTAGTGCTTCAGGGCCCCGATAATTGTTCTGTGCCATCGCTCAATCATCTCGTTACCCGATGGATGAAAGGCAGTTGTTAACAATTTCTTTATCCTCAAACGCGCGCAAACCTCTTTCTTCAGATCAGATGTAAAGTTTGTACCTCGATCGTTCAAAATCTGAATAGGGATGGAGTAGCGGGTGAAAATGCTCTCCACACCCAATGCCTTCGCTTTCTGATCGGGTAAAGGCAATGCCTCACAAAAACGGCTAAAGTGGTCTATTATTGTGAGAACATACCTGTTCCTGGAATCAGACACAGGTAAAGGTCCGACCACATCAACACTTATACGGTAAAAGGGATGCCTGGCTATGGGGAATTCCATCAATGGCTGCTCGCGTCGTTTTTCAGGTGACGACCGGAGCTGGCAGCTGTTGCACTCCGCAGAATAATTTAGAATATCGAGATGCATACTAGGCCAATAAAACATCCTAATTAATTTCTTCCACATGCGCTTTGCCTTTAAATGCCCACTAAACGGCGGGTCATGATAAATGTAAAGAATGTGCTTAACAAGACTCTTTGGCACCACTAATTGTTCCCATGCTTCCTTCCCATCCTGTGATTTGAGAATATGATACAGAATTTGATCTTGGTCTAGAATGAACATGTCTAAACTATCTGGCCAATGCTTGGAGGGGAGGGGGTCGACTGATTTTGCCCTTAAATGCTCAATAATTTTGTTCTACATGGGATCTTTTTGCTGTGCGATTGAAATTTCGTCACAAGAGACTATTGGATCATATTCTGTGACTGCTGACACCGGAATTTGGGAGAGCGTGTCTGCATTGCCATGCTTCACACTTGGCTTATGTATGACTTCAAATTGGTAGGACTGCAAGCTGAGCAACCAGCAGGCCAAACAACTGGTCGGATTTTTGAGCAAGAGCAACCTGATGATCAACAATGAGCTTGAAAGCTCAGCCGTAAAGATAGACCCTAAACTGCTTAACTGCATAGATAACCGCAAGGCACTCGTGCTCCGTAACGCTATAATTTACCTTGCTCTTTTTCAATAGTCTGCTAGTATACGCTATAGGATGCTCTCTACCATCAAATTTTTGGGATAAGACAGCTCCTATCGCAAAAGAACTCGCATCCCTTGAAACCAAAAACTCTTTACTGAAGTCAGGGCTTTTTAAAACTGGTGCAACAGTCAATGCTTGTTTTAAAACTGACGTCCTTCTTTGTAAAGTTCGACAAAGGCTTAGCAACAGTGCTAAAAGAATCTACATGCTTTCTATAGTAATTAGCAAGGCCAAAAAATAATTGTACCTCACGCACGTTCGTCGGGCGTGGAAATTTTTGGACTGCCTCAATTTTACCTGGATCAGGAGCTATTTCCTTCCACTGAAACAACATGTCCTAAAAAATTTATTTTATCATTCAAAAACTGATACTTCCGTGGCTTTAATTTCAAATTGACATCCCGTAATCGCTCAAATAAGTCTTTCAAACTGCGCAAATGGGTTTCAAACGTCTCAGTGAAAATATTCCAGTCATCTAATTAAACGTTGATTCTGTCTTTCAATCCTCTAATAATAAAATCAGCCGTTCTCTACCAAAGCATTGGTGCATTGGTCAAGCCCATAGGTAAACGGTTATGAAAAATTATGGAAAATCCCGTTTTCTCAGTATCACTGATTTCCAACTGAAAATAGCCTTGGTTTGCATCCAAGACAGAAAAAATTTCGATTTTTCCCAATTATGACAAAGACTCCAGTACCAGGAGGAGGGGGTAGGCATCAACTTTAGTAACGGCATTCAATTTGCGATGGTCAACAACAAAACGGTAGGTCCCGCCCGAACAAACCTGACGACACTGCGCCACTGTAAGGAAACGTTAACCACCTACACCTGTCGATTTGCGTCAGTGTATGAGATTTGCCCCTTAAGGTAAGGATATCAATCGTGAGCCTGGGCAATTGAGTCTCCAATGTGAGATTCAAAGATTGCAGTAATGTAGTGCCACTGCTTTAAAAGCAGAATTTTGAATATCTGTGGCCGAATGGAGTGGTTAAGGTTTAATATGAACCCCCACATGAAGATTCTTCCGCGAACAGGTACGGCCGGCAAGAGACTCAAATAAAGAAAGATAGACTCAAGTTCTTTGGGGTAACAAAATAGTAAATGAATTTATTTATGTAAGAAATAATCAAATTTAATGATATTTAAATAACCTTTGACCTCTCTAAGGGGGTCGGAAAAAAATGAGTAAATAATAAAAATAATTGATTTGGTCATGGAAAAAGAATCTCAATAGAATTGGCATCATGTGATACTCAGAAAGTAATCATTGTAAAAGTAACCCATTAAAGGTACGCACCAAAAGATTAAACAGTATAGCTTGGCAAATGGTAAACCCAACTAAATACAATAATGGCAAACAAAATCCCATAAAAATGTAATGGCAAAAAGAAGAGCTTTAAAATGGCCAGGAACTGAAAATCAAGGTCTATAAACTCACGGCTCAAAACAGAACAGCAACATCAACTTCGTGGTGGCTAAGCATGGGCGTGGCAGGACATCTCTTTGGTCATCGCTCATCTACTTCGTTCAGCTGAACATAGACTGAGCGGCGGATCATCTCAGCAAAAGACCGTGGGAGAAAGATTAACTGGTCAATTTACACGACAAAGGCATTGTTAACACGGGGGTGCCGTGATAGAAATCAATGTTACAAAACCTCGTTAATCGAGCAAAAACAAAATGAAAACTGGTTGCACCAACTTAACGTTAAGAAAAAGTTAACTAAAGGAATTTTTGGTGTCCCCCCTTTGCAGGCTGCCTGTTGACAGTCATAGGGAAGCAATGGGTTTTGCTGCCAACCGAGAAACCTAGTAAAAGACGCTTACACTCGTCAGCAAACCTACATCAAGGGGCAAGAATCAGAAAAAGCCACTGGAATGACTTGGAGGTGCAACAGCCAAGATCATTCTGCCAGATCGAGAAAATGGGAGTTTCCTCGTTGAAACGGAAATCGAACCATCAGACCAATCCACGATCGGTGACGTCATGCGTGTCATCCAAGAACTCACAACCGGATTTAACCACCATCGCATCTCGTTCGAAGTCTAAGGTGTCAAATAGACGTGCGCCCCCCTGTTAGTATCTAGAAAGTTCTAGGAAGATGCCAAAAGGCAATTAAGTGTCAAATAAGGTCCGCAATAGTCGAGGGTGGGGGAGGAAAGAGTATTCTATTTTAAGCGCACCCAACCCTTCGGCTTGTCCTGATTTCGATAAAGGCTGCATAATGTAAACTACATCGAGATGACAAGAAGAAAGGGGAGCGAGCCTCAACTTCCAATAACATGCTGAAAGCAGCCTAAACAACAGGAAATGGACATTCGTCACGCTCCACTCGAGGCCATAAAAACTTCCTCAGCAGTCAGACAAAGACATTTCAAAAGATGTCTATGAGAATTCTAAATTTCTAAAAGATGCAGAAAGCTCAACTTGTTTCAATAAACGTTCAAAAGAATATTAGATACTTCCTTCTACAGCACAAATTGCTGTCTGTAAATATCAATAGAAAAAAACAGTTAAACAAATGTCCCAAATGCTTAAGAAACAAATAGCTCAAAATAGAATGCGCATATGAATTAATTAAACATATAAGGTCTGAACCTTTACACCGCCGATTTAATTGTAATCGCCCCTTTGAATATAATGAACTGCTGGTGCAGAAAGTTCATAAATGACGTAACGACGCAATTTAAATTTTGAGTTTTCGACATTTTCGATAAGGAGCTTTAAGTTTGTAATCATGCAAAGGATCATGCCAGGTACTTTATGACCATCGAACCTGATACACCCTGTATATAAATTTAGTGGACCTGGCAATGCCTCGCTATTGCTAAATCTATAAATATAAAATAGCATGTCGTTACTGAATGACTGAATCATCATTGCCGAGCCAAAACCGCTGAAGCTATTATTATGAACTTTGATCTGTAGCTTTATTTTATTACGCAGAGATTCACTAAGAAAGAATTTCACAAAATTTATCACCTAAGGAGGTAAAATAGGAGATGTAAGTTTGTATGAAAATCCGTCATTTTTTAAGTTATATCTTTGATTAAATCTATGAAAATTGGTATACGACACTTTGGTAGGAAATTAATAAAAACGTGTTTCATGATTTTTGGAAATTTACCCCTTGAGAAGGGTATTCTAATTAGCTTCAGGGGATGATTCTAACAAAATTACTTTCTACTTACTTTTCAAACCCGCTTATCCATTAAGGTCGTGGGGGCAGCAGCCCTATGGAGGATCTCCAGCGATCGCGATTATCTGCCATGAGGCACATCTCCCAAGTGACTCAAACCCAGATTCTCCATGTAGTCTAGCCTGCTGGTTCTAAGCCGACCCGTTGGTCTATTACCCACCGGCTTGAAAAATAACAACTGCCTAGGAAGGCCAGTTTGCAGCATCCGTATCACCTGGCCATACCAGCGCAACTGATATCTCTCGGTGCAGAGAAGTAGCGACTCAACACCTAAAGACTCTTTTATAGTGCTGCTGTGCACTCTTTCTAGTAGAGTAACACCTGCCACACCTATCAGAAATCTCATTATGATCGCGAGTACAAATGGCCGAAAATTACTTCCTATAGCATAACATTTATTTTTAATACTTTGAAAGATCGCTGGCTGTACTTTAAATTGCAGTATCATTTATTTGTTTGCATAACTCTACAATCTGAATGTGCATACACCATGAGGGCACACTGTGCAGGATGGTCGCCCCGAATGTACGAAAATTGTTCTGCATAATCTACAGATAGAAAAGACATTTTTTTCTTCAATAAAATGTAATGTCCATTCACCGATAGAATGCACACAAACATACACACATTGATTTTAATTTTTATAGAATTATTTATTTACCTTTTTTATAAATACTTTTTATAATTATCTCCCTAAAAACGTGAATCATTAAGGCAAGCACAGTAGCCAACGAAAATTATGGTCAGGTGACTTTTCGATGCAAGCATTAACTTCATCAGCCATTGTTGACGCAACATAAAACACGACCAAATGCATGCAAACAAACATAAACCAAGTCTATTTCAAACACAGGGTGTAACAAAAAGATCGGGACAGTGAAATATCTGGAGAAATATACATCGGATCCAAAAAACAAAATACACGTGTTTAATGTTTTCCAAAAAAGCTATCCAACGATACCAAACTCTAGACCCCACCCCTACCCCTTGATATCTTCAGTGGAACTTGTATAATTATTGTGTATTAAAAATGTATAACTCTTGATATTTTGACTTGAAATTTTTAAAGACAATCAAAAAGTAGAATATGAATGTCTCTAAGCCCAACCTCTCTTTGTCTTCATCGAAAAAATTAGGTTCAAAACTTTAAGAGTTCCACACATTCAGTGACTATATCAATTGAAAAACACCAGGGGAGTTCGTGGCCTGGTGGACTTTCACTGAAAGCACAACTTCACGGCTAGTCACTGGATGGGCGGCTCATCAGTGACAAACGATCTTCACCCCCCTCCGGCTGTTGTGGCCATCATATAGCAGTCGTTAATCCAGGTCCATCCAGAGACCGAACTCGTCGGCCTCAGGCCATACAGGCTCTGGATGAACGGATTGGATTACAATGAATAAAAAAAAAATTGTTGGGCACAATCTCAAAATACTATTAAACATAGGGGTTCCTATTTAATATTTCAATGTTTCTCTCGCCCCGCTCTCAAAAGGGTAAGGATGGATTTGGTATCATTAGTTATATTTTAAAAATATTAAACACATCCTTTTTTTGTAAATTGCCAGTAATTGACAGTTAATGCACCAGAAGTTGACATGCAGTTTCACCAGTAATTGACAATATTTTAATTACACATTATTATAATATATTTTTACAAAAAATATTGACAAAATTCAAAAGTAGCTGATGAAATCAAGCATTTAAGAACGTGTAAAGTATTTAACATTTACTAAAATTGTGCTTTTTAAATCTTAAATTGTTCATATAGATCATTTTTTCCCTTTGAAATGATTAATAAAAGCAGTCCACTCCCATGTAGAGTACAAGGACCATAGAAAATGAAGGTGTTCTCCAGTAGTGCGATATCATCAGATCTTGGCCAACAAATTGTTCGTAGAAAAACATGATTTTTGACGATTGTTCTTCTGCTTGCAAAATTCATCCAATTCATCCTATACTGCTTCTTATCATAATAAACCTAATGCCGGTAGTAGTTTTCTTCTTGGAAGATAACTTGTCCTGGGCTATCTGTTGATCGTCTCTGTGACAAGATTCAGGACCAATGAAAAGAATTGGCGAATAGGGCCTAGAAGATATATGTCAAAGTGGGTGATCTAGAAATTGACAGTCAAGTTCCTATAATTGACACAGCTAAGTCAAATACTTTAAATTAAGAAGTTACCATTATAATCATCATGTTTCCTTTATATAGGACCTTTAGCATAAAGGCTACTTATAAGAATGTGCCCTTGGTCTGTACGTTTATCCGTCCGGCCGTCCGCCGTTTCCATGATAACTTAAAAACGGATTAACTTTTTCAAATTCTGTTTTCTGAAATATGACCATGAAAGTCTTAGCTCGGCCGTATCAACTTTTCAGAATTTTTCGTGGACCCGTTCAAGTCGAAATCACGTGCTAAAACAGTGAGTGTAAAGAATTCAAAGATACTGGCATGTCATATAACAATCAATTTTTCAAGAAGGCATATATTGTTACTTTCTGTTCATCTTTTAAGCATTAATGGCACCGGCGTGTGCACGTGAAATCGCTTTGTCGACGCATGATTGCTCAAGTGCTCATAATCTATGAGCTTATTATTAAGTAGCGGGAAAATGGACCTACTTATTGGTTTTATTTTACACAGGATTTGAATCACCCTTCATCATTTCTACATTTTTTGGTTTAGTTTGGTTTTGATTAGCCCACTAAGGTCGGAGTTTTGGGGGTGAAAATTAGAGTGGACCAAAAGGTCTTGGTGTAGTTATGCATATAAAGGAGTGAAATTCGGTATGCAGATTCCTTTAAGCAAGATCTCCATTCTATAAAGATTTTTTTCCCGAGGTATCCATACCTTCCCGACTGGGTGGCGAAAAATGTAAGGCAACGAGATGGGCAGCTCTAACAAACTTTGAACCGCATGTGGTTGCATCCTGGAGAGCTTACTTTGAGCCAGAAGACACGATACCGCCTGGTTATTGGTGTACACAGTAGTCGGGACCTGCTGTACATATGCCCTTCAGCACCTAATTGCATACAGCACCGCCATCAACTCTCGCTTATAATTAGAATAACGCTGCTCCTCTCTTCTCCACCTCCTTGACTCAAAACCCACAGGGGACAGTTTCCCCTTATGCATCTGTAGGGCCACCAGCCCGATAGCCACTTCCAATGCATCGGTTAAAATATGTAACTGCTTGTTCGGCAAAAACACCTATAAAATATGTGGCAGAACTAATGCCTTTTTCAACATGCTAAACGCTTTTAGCCTTTTCTTAGTCCGTGTGAATGGCTGCCCTTTTTGTAGCAACTGAAATATGAGGGTGGCGACCTCCGAAAACTTCGGGGTAAATGCTCTATAAAATAGAACTGATCCCATAAACGATCTGACTTGCTGGAGATTCCTGTGCAATGGCCACTTTTTGATAGCCTGAACTAGTTTGTTATCACACGACCTCCATTGTCCTGAGAAGTGGTAACTAGATAATTCAACTCCTTAACTCCAAATTTGCATTTTGCCAGCTTCAAAAAGAACCTAAGTTTCTTCAGTCTAGCTAGTATATCCTAACGGTATATCCTGTTCTCTTACTCTAATTTGGTAATAAGCATCTAGGCTATCCAACTTTGTAAAAATCTTAGCTTTAGTAAGCTTATCGATCAAGCTGTCAATCCTAGGTATGGGTTATCTAATATCTCTGGTAATTCTATTTAACTTCCTAAAATCAATACACATCCTCAGTCCTCCGTCTTTCTTAGCGACAAACAGGATTGGGGACGCGTATTCTGAAGTCGATGGCCTAATTAAGCCCTTACCCTAATTAAGCTTCTCAATATTGCGACGCACCTCTTCCTCCTCGTCTTTACTCACATTGTACAATGGGGAGTCGAATGGCGCTGCATCCTGTGTCTTCTCAATCTCATGTTGAGTCTCTTTTCAAGGTGGCAATCCTGCTGGTAGTTCCTTAGGGAAAAGAAATTCATATTTTTTTATGATGACTTTAAACTATGGGTTCACTTGCTTAACCAATTCGTTAAACTCATTGCTCACCACTTCTTGGTGTTGCTTAGCAAACACTGCGAATATCGGAACGTCAGGTTCTTTGACTATATGTAATAGCTCCACTGACGATATTTGTTGCAGCTCGTCCTCTTGAGGACGCCAAATGTGCAGCAAAACCTCCTTTCCCTTGTGCCTCACTCGACATCCCCTTTCTTCCAGTCAAAACTAGGTTGCGCATGGTGAAACCAAGTAATGCCCAATACTATATCATAATTCTCTATCGGTAATATATTGAAATTTCCCGTGTATCTGTAGCTACCTATTTTTAATGGTAGGTTTTGGGCTTCAGCCCCAATGGCCACTTGCTGCCCTTACATAAAAGCAACGTGTCTCTTTGTCGAAATAGGACTACTCCGAATATTAACTTGCTCAACTAATTCTTTACTAATGAAGTTATCCTTCGTCCCCGTATCGAGCAAAATTTTAATTCTTTTATTTTTTATCATGCCTATCACTACACACACATCTTCCTGATTTTTATATTCTACAAAGCTAACTTCAGACACCCTAACTTTGCAATTACGCTTAATATGCCCGGGTTTTTTTACAGCGGAAGCAAATTATATATTTTTTTCTATTTCTTTTCTTTTTTTATTTTATTCCGGCAGCATCTACCTCCATGGGCTCATCCTCAAACTGCCTTTCTGCTACCGCATGTCCATCCTGAGCTTGGTGCCATAGCTCCAAATACTCTATTGCTGCATTAACTGTGGGAAATTGCTTTATTCTCATTTGTACCTTCAACGCCCTGGGCAAGCCCTCCAGGAATCACAACAGCTTGTCAAACTCTGATGCCTGTTGAACACCTCCTAAGATTCTTCTAAATTGCCCGATATATTCTATCGCATTACTCTTCATTTTCAAATTCGGAATATCCCTAATTAAAGTTACCTGGGTTTGCATGTTTGAAAAGATTTTAATTAATGCGGTTTTAAATTCCTCCCACTTAATCTGCTTCCCTGATGCAAAATCGGTAAACCATAACAAAGCATCTTCTTTTAGCGATCCCACTACTGCTTTTACACATCCAACGGTAATTATTATATCTTTACAGTTCGCTACTAGCTGGAATTGTTTAAAAAATAAAGCTGCGTCTTCGTCTGGTCTTCCCAAAAATAAGGGGAATGCCAATTGCTCCAATCCTTTATTTTCCGTATCCATACTTTCTTATACGCTTTAAATTCAACATGATTAACTGTATCTATTTTACAGTCTTTAAAATAATAATCTACCGACTGACTTACAGACTTTCCTGCTTACGCTAGCCATCCTCATCCTTATGACAGCCACACTTCCAAAAGCCCAATCAGACTCTGGCGTATAAAATTTCAGACCTTGTCTTAGCTGGAACAATTGTACCTCCTTACAAGCTTCATGAACCTGTGGAAATCCAAAAAAAAAACAAAAAAACAATTAGAATCATGCACCTTCAACTTGTGGAAGCGCTTTTTTTATATCCGAGCAATGGAACATAAACAAAAAAAATTTAGTAAATTGCTACTAAATGCCGCTTCTGTCGTTGGGCGTTCTACTACCAAGCCGACCTCCCCCTCACTGTGACGTGATTTTAAATGGGAGAGGATATTAAAGATATGCGGCAGAGTTTGGCATTTAGAGTGTATTTTAATGTTAGTTTCTTCCACTTCCACAATATCTAAACAAACTGAAATAGCGAGCTCCCCGGGCTTGCTATAGATTTTTTTTTACATTTGATACAGAAAAAAAAATTAGAATTCTTAACCTCTAACAATAAACAAATGTCCAAAAGTTTACACAAAATTAAATTGCAAATGAACAGCGTCCTGGCCTGTTAAATCTCCTGTACCTCTGTGCGACATGATAAACATCACGTAATCCCTTTATGAGGGAGGATTACTGGAACCATTAAAATATAATCGTCCTCGGGAATCAGGGTGGCTAGGGCAATGCCTATCAATAAACAGAAAAACAATAAATATTAATTATAGAATTCTTTGCCAAGTACGCTTTTAAACTAACGCCTGCCAACGTGGTGCTTAAAGGTAAACTCCACGGAAAAATTCGACTTTTTTGTATCATAACATTAATCCAGGTTAATAAAGTATATATCATTCAAAATTTTTCGATTTAGCCTAATATTTTATTAAGAAAAATGCCTCGGAAAATTGAAATTTGGCGTGGGATCTTCCATTCCTTCTCCCGAGAAATGGGCGGGACATGACGCGAGAACCTGCCGCGAGAACCTCGGGGAATTTCGTCGCCGAGTTTCTAGTTTCACTTCGAAAGATTCTACATATCCTAAGATCCTAATAACCTTTTTATGTCAGAATGCCTTCAATTTCTCTGTTTGGATGTGCAATAGACTGTTGGATAGACATTTCACGTTTCATTAGATTCCTACAATAAAAAAAACAGTGTATTAGTTTTTGACAGCGAAAACTGGGATCAACTTCAAACAGCTCATTTTGAAGCACCAAGCAATTTTAAGTTTTAAATTCAATATCAATTCGAAAAAGAAATTTACCAAAACTATATCACGGATAAGGTGGAACTAGATGGTCTACCAACTCTAAACGTGCCTGGCCTTCTTCAAGAACAACGACCGCAACAGACATGCGTTAATTGCGGAAGGAATGAGGTAGGCTTATCTGCTGTGTAGGGATGTGCACACGCCGATGCGGCAAGCAGAAGATCTCGTTTCAATGGTTTAATGCATAGAGCCAAGTACAGATGAGCCCCCCCCCCCCTTCATCTGTTCTTGATAGAGCTGTATATCTCAGGAGTTGCAGTAGCATTTAATTCTGCTAACGGCCCTTGTATATCGCTGTCACTGTTGTCAAAAACGTTGTCTTGTTTTCATATACATAGTCGCTGTGATGACTTAACAACTAACCGCATAGCGCCTGCGATAGCGTACATTGTGTGTGACATCACGAATTCGAAACTCCTTCGCATTTCTCTGGAATCTGTGATGTAACATTGCCGAACCATGGCGTCAGTGTCGTTCGAAGGGGGACGGAAAAAATGAAAGTTTTTCCTATATTTTATTATTTTGAGTTGGAATTGAAAATTTTATACATGCTACGTTGTTACTGAGACCTTCATCTTTCATTTTAAGCAAATTTGCTTTGAGTGTGGAGTTTACCTTTAAGTATATCTTAATGAAAATCTTACTGTCGCTTTAAATAGAATTTGCCTCACAGCGCGCTATGCTCTGCTTACCGGCAAGCTGCGCGCATGCGCTGCTTTGGCTGGCTATGCGAATTCAAGCTGCTTCTGCTAGCCTCCAAAGAAATTTTCTTGCTGGCTTCTATATCATCACCCTCTCGTGCAGTACTGGTACAAGTGTTCGCTTGTTGGCTAAGCTTCGACCCATCTGCGAGAACACTATTGGAATCCCTCGGAATGGCTGAATCGTCCTCCTTCCGACCTCTATTCACCAGGTTGTCCTTGAAGTGGCTCGCTACCGTCTCCTCTGGTTTCTTTATACGGATTTCTATGTATTCCGTAAGCGAGACACACGCTTTCGCCGCCTCGTTTGCAAGGGAGATCTTCGCCAATTTTTCCTGCGAAGATGACAAGTGCTCTCAGCTTCCCTTCCCTTTGTGGCACCTGGGAGGAATGCACTTCAAGGTTCCCGCGAACCACATCACGCAGAGGTTTAGTCGCGGCTTCTCTTTCCCCAATTTTAGAGAATTGCCTTACCTGCTGCGAGTGTGGATTGCCTTGTGTCTCCAAGTTCCCGGGAAGGTCAGCCGAGCACGGATAATTTCCTTTTTCTACCTCTCGCATTGGAATCCTACTCCACTCTCCCCTTTACTCTTTATTTTTCCCCTCATCTCTCTGCCAATCTCTTATATGCGCGCTCATTGGCTCCATCTCTGTCAATGAGCCACTGAACCAATCGCGCGCTTTCCTTCTCCGCTGATCCTTTTCTTTTCCCTCTTTTAAGTTTCTCTTTCGCATTGTCCAGCGCTCTCTCTCCCGTATTTCTATTGCTCTCTGTCTTCTGCTTTTGTGGCTCCTTAACTCTTTCTCTCTCGAACTAACTTTTGCTCGCCTATCCTTCTTCATGAGAACTGGGGTTTGGATGAGGTTTTACCTCCCTCCATCCAAATCTTGTGACAAGGGGTCCCATTTGTCCAGCCGTAAGCACAAAAAAACTTATGACTACTTTGGTATACAAAAAACACACTGTTGTGAAGCACCACCAAAAACAATGGTATCAGCACGCAATTCATCAACAGTATCTAAAGATCAGCAATATATATTTAATGACCAATAATCCAAGGCAAAGTCTGTGCAGTGGGACGGGAGGCAGTTTGAATGCTAATGAAGTTGTAGTTGAATTCAGGTTGCTTTAGAAATTGGATCTACTCACAGTCATGTGTGCATTCATTTGTAAGTTACCCGTTGATGAGAGCAGGTCGAAGAGAACAGCTCATAGACCAAGAGTGCAATTTTTAGAATTTATTGTTATGGACTGGGCTTAAACAAGATTAGAAAGGCTAAACAACGATCATTATCGAATTGTGCACTTTTATATAATTTAGTGCTTTAGTCTGTTAATAATTATATTTCATTACTTGAATTATTTAATTATTACGTATTCTAAGAAAGCAATGTTATGAGTTCAAAAACCCACTATAATCATGTTATGATGATGGTATTACTAATAGGTGACATCATGTAATCTTTTGCAGTATTTGTTGCGCTGAAAAGGATATTTTGGTTTTGAGATAACGCCTTCCTTTTGTTCATCAGTCTGTTAAAGGAACGTGCTTCTTCCATATCAACGAATGCAATGAAACACTAAGACGATGTGCTTAACCGGATGTTATGGTAATAAACCATTACGGAATAACATAATCAAGTACCGAAAGGCTAAACTAAACCATTCGCGGAAACATATTTTTCAACTGCCCTATGTTAACATTGAAAGGTTCTAATGGATCATAATGATACTATTAAACCACGTACCTTTGAACCAATTTCGACTATCATTAATTTTACGTTATATTCATTCGTGACATATCATTCCAAGTTGTTTGATATATTACATGCCTTATTTTAGCATTGAAAGTGCCAATGAACTAGAACGGTTCCAGTAAACCAGGTGCTTTTGAAGCAATTTCGACTCTCATTAATTTTACATTACATTCTTTAATGACACATCATTCCAAGTTGCTTAATATATTGCATGCCATATGTTAGCATTGAAAATTTTTGAGGGTGTCGTAAGGGTACCATTAGAGCACGTGACATTGTTTCGATTACCATTTCAAAATGGTTCATTCCCGGAACATTATTTATCAATTGGTGAAAATAGTAATTAATATCCGCTTCCATCTCTTCATTGCGATTTGTTCGATATATTACTTAATATATCTTCCCATTGAAAATTGCTAGGTGTGAAAATAGAGGTACCATTTGTGCACGTGCCAATGAACCGATTTATATAATATTTGTGATTGGTTCGTGCCATGAACCATATTCATCGACTGACAAAAACAGATTTTGAAAATCTTTCATAGCCTCGGAGGAGTTAGACTTATAGTCAGACGGACAGACACAGATGGAAAAACAGACACGTTTCCCACACTGAGATTATAAAACACCTTTCTGTAGTTAATAATTCAGCGCGTTCCTTACGTCTGATTCGCTAAAACATATCTTGACGTCACAATTCCACTCAAGCTCGATCAATCACAGCAATTCTCTGCAGAGAACTATTTTAAATTGACTGCGCAAGCGCAGTTTGCTATTGCCTCCTGGGCTCTAAAGAATTCCTAAAGCTTCGTTAATAAGACTACAGGCTCCTTGCGTTTTTTCGCAGCGCCGGGTGATGACAGTATCCGGAAAGAATCGGCATGATTGAGGCTGAGACATGTACAGTAAGTTAAATCCGTAGAGAATGGAGACACTTTCAAATACGGTTAAAACTCAAAGAATGTTAAGAACTGACTGTTTTGAATGATTAATGTTCGTTTGCCTGACCAAGGCCTCCTAGATCTTACGATATTGCTGTGACACATTTGATTTGGCTGCCTTCAACCCCCCCCCCCTCCCTTACCGAGTTTTTTTTAATGACAACAACATCTGAATCATTTCCATTGAGAAACAAATTTTCTCCTTTTTTTTAAATTGCGGTTTTGACAATTTGCTACGTATTTTGTCAAATCCAACAGAATTTCAAACTCCAGTTTTCGATGGTCACTTTCTCAGGCTTATTATACACTTTTACTTAATTCAACTTGTGTTTCGTTCAAATCAATTTTTCACCCACTTGCCGTTGTTCAAACGACTAAATTTGGCACGCAGATTGCGGTGATAATAACATCCAGTATAAAAAATTTTCAAAATTCAAATTCTTAAAAGGGATTAAAACCGATTTTCATTTAATTTTTATCCCGGATAAGGGGAGGGGGAGGGTTAATCAGGTTTCTTTCATTTTCTCATATTTATAGCAAAAGTATGGGTTAAAATTGATTTCAATGCAAGACTAAAAAGAAAAAAATAAAATATATAAAAAAACTTTTGTATTTTGAAAAATACACTAAAAAGTAAAAAATAAATTTTTTGACTGTTATTAAAATAGGAATTTATAATAAAAGTACGTTTGGCAGCGCGCAGTTAAATTTTAAAATGAAAAACGACACTTGACTTTTCTTAATTTTATGGATTGCTATTTTAATGGGAGTCATCAAAAAATATCTTTTTACTTTTTAGTGAACTTTTTAAAGTAAAAGTTAAAGGTGTTTTATATATATCTTTTATTTTCCTTTTCTTGTCAATTTTATTCTCTCAGTGTCGGTAGGTGGTAATTTAATTGATTTTCGTGGCCTATAATGATTCCAATTGGAATCCCTACAGTTAACTCGATTCGAGCGAATAAAAAAAAATAAATCCGAGTGAATAAGTTTTCGCACTCACTATAATCTCTCCAATGTCAATTTTCTTTGCAATAACGTCTAACAATTGAAATCAGCAGTTTTACTGGACATGCCCACTTCAATTTTCGTTGGACAGATTATAAATTGGGGCGTATTTGTTTAATGCGACGAAAGGACTTAATTCACGCAATTTGCGTTTGTTTATTCTCGTCAGTCTGACTACTTTCGTTTGCACAAGCTACTACATTTCGTCGCCCGACGAAATGGACGATCATCGAGATTACATTAGATCTAAAGTTAGTATTAGATCTCGATGGGACGAACTAAACTCCTCTTTACTTTCTGCGGGATTATAATTTTGTGATTTTGTGGTTGTTCGTTGATTGCTTAACTTTTTTTCGCTCATCTACTCTGCAATCAGTTTTTCATCATTTACTATCCCTTCTCTGGATTTAAGGTGATTTTTAACATAATAATTGTTAGGTTTTAAATTTAATCTATGAGATGTAAGTCCATAAGAATTCAGGCTGTTTAAAAATTGCGCCACCATTCCACCATTCCCGGTGAACCAGGGAATATCAAGAAAGATTAGCAGGATGAATTAAATATAAATTTATATATCAAGCTCTATTTCCATCGTATCTACGGATGCTATAAATTCGGCGTAATAATTATAGGATTTTTTCCAGTGTAATTTATCGACTTAAATGTTATTGCGAATAGCGAAAGCCAATCGTTACTGGTGACCGTCATTTTGGAACCAGCCGATTCAACAATTCGTTATTATTTTTCGTCACCCTGACGACTTTCGCGGTATCGTGACATGGTAATTACGGCTAGTTTCACTCGTCAATTTTTTTAAAATTTAATGTAACAACAATAGGGGAAACTACCAGATAAACTGGAAGGCGAAACCCGATGTAGTCTCCCAACAGGCAAAAAACCCATAACGGGGTTGCTAGAAAAACATACAAAAGTAAATACAGCATTTAAAAACAAAAAGATAATAATAATATGATAATATAATTATTAATAATATCATATAATAATAATGCTGATAATAATAATAATTAAAAATAATAATAATTAATAATAATATTATAATTAATGTCGTTACTAATCAATGTTATAATAATAATAATAATTCAAAATCAAATTCAAATTTATTCAAATTAAAAATTATTGAAAATATAAATTTAAAATGTATAAAAATAAAATTACTCAGTGCATTTACCAACTGCCATCAAATCCAAATAAACAATAACTAAATAACCAGTAATACATATAAAACAGGAGTCACCCATGTTCCGAAGCCCCATTATCATTAATAATAATAAAAAAATAATAATGTAACAACAACGGCAGGGAGAGAATCGGCCAGAATCGGCTGAGATCAAATCCCTTGTTGTCCCCCAACAGGCGTAAGCCCAAAACAGGGTTAATGAAACACAAAAACTGCAAAATTACAAAGAAAAAGCGGTGCTAAAAAAAAGAAAAAATTAAAGAGAGAACTTATAAAAAGTTCAAGGTCATAGACATAAACGAATACCAATTAATTAAAAATTTAGGGTGCATTTAATAATAATAATAATTAATAATAATAATAATAATAATGTTTTTATTTACAATTTTACAATTCATAATTTACAATTTACAATTACAATTGTTTACAACAGTGAAGAGTAATAAATTAAGTTAAGTTAAATATTTTTATAGAATGAATCTTTTTATACATATAAGACAGTAGTCTCCCATGTTCCGAAGCCCCATTAGGACTTGTATGGAATGATGGGAAATTAATAACAAAATATACTTTTAAATCGTCAAAATTACAAACAGCAAGGCTAAAATATCAATATAAAAGGCTAATAAATACATACAGGAAATTGTTTATTTAATAAAAATTAAATAATAATAATACCTAAATATTTAATAATAAATTATCTACCAAAATAACATTGGTATATAAAGAATAAAAATTTTCATAAAAGTTCTTGTATCCAAATCTGAGTTTACATTATATTCAAATTATTTTTTTGGCGTTCTTCCAAAATAAAAAACTTGATTTAATCAAATTAAAGGATGTTAATTTAAGTATTCATTCTGTTATATTATTAAATAGGTCTGGGATATAGAATTGTCTTTCTCGTTTTTCATAATTATTAAAAATATGAGGTATATCAAATTTTATGTTTTTTCGTAACGAGTATTCTTGTTTTCTGCGTTTTAGGTAGTTTTTCGAAAAGTAATTTTGAGTAAATCTATTCTATATATATAATAAAACTGTAATGAGTCCGTGGTTGTTCGGGCATCACGAAAAATCTACTGGACGGATTTTGATAAAATTTAGTATGGTTATAGCTTATAGTCGGCGTCTTCAACTGGGGTACTTTTTTCTGCGTGAAAATGTCTCATTTCCACGGGAAAATACCTGAAAAGCTCTGCATTGTGGTAGTTAAACTTGCCAACAGATGTAGCTACGACTATGAAAATTCGTGCAGCAGTAGATAAAGTTGCCAACAGATGTCACCAAAAAGAAGGTATGCTTTCTAAAGCCCGTATTCAGAATGAACCAATGACGTATATTAAAGATAGTCTCCGAAGCGATTGTTGTAACTTGAAGCAAATTGGGGGGATCCCCAAATCGGGAAGCTCCAATGACATATATTAAAGATATACTCCGAATTCTATTGTTAACAGCGGCAAAAAGTGAAGCAAATTGAGTGAAGCTATGACGGTTCTGGGCAGGAGTGAGCCGTGGAGTAATTAGCTGTCTGGCTGCTTTGTTTTTGAAAGTTTTGGGCCCCGAGGAATAATTAATTCAAAATCATTCCTCAAAATTGTTCTGCGTATAACTGTTCAAACAGACACGAAAAAGGATCAGGAATCATTTTCCACAAGCAAAAATCAAAAATACGTAACTAAAATGAAAATACATAACTGAAAGACGATCGAAACGAAATTGAAATTGAAATCATGATCGAAAAATTGTTTATAAATATAATAAAATTGTTTAAATACAAAGTAATCGAAAAGATAAACTTATCAGTCCGTGATCGGCGTGTGAAAGATTTATTATCAGCTACTCTCATGTTTAGCCATGTATTTTGCGTCATCTTCACTCACTTTCGGCCATGACAGTTCTGGGCAATGAGCTTCCCTATTTGCTTCAAATTACAACAATTGCTTCGGAGTCTATCTTTAATATACGTCATTGGGAAGCTCCATGCCCGATCACGTTTATCTTTTCGTTCACTTTGTATTTGAAGTATTTTATTATATTTTATAAACATTTTTCGATCATGATTTCAATTTCAGTTTCGTTTCGTTCGTCTTTCAGTTATGTATTTTCATTTTAGTTACGTATTTTTGATTTATGCTTGAGGAAAATGATTCCTGATCCTTTTACGTGTCTGTTTGTACAGTTGTACGCACAACAACTTTGAGGAATGGTTTTGAATTAATTATTCATCGGACCCAAAATCTTCAAAAACAAAGCAGCCACACAGCTAATTACTCCACGGCTCACTCCTGCCCAGAACACTCATTGCTCAATTTGCTTCACTTTTTGCCGCTGTTAACTATAGGATTCGGAGTCTATCTTTAATATACGTCATTGGAATGAACGCTCATGCTCTTGCTCTTACTCAAACCATTGTTGAGAACGAATTCAACAATATGAAATTTGGATTCAACAATGGTCCTGAGTAAGAGCAAGAGCAACAGCGCTCATTCTGAATACAGGCCTAAACCGTAACCACCGAGAGAGACAGTGGTTACGCCTAAACATGCCTTCCAGAAAGCGGTCAAATCTTTCTAAAGACTCAAGAGACGCTAAGAGAATGAGACAAATACGCTCGCAGGAAACAAATGAAGAACGTGAAGCTCGGCTGGCGGAGAACCAGGTACAGCGTTCATTTCGATTAAATGAAGAACAGTGCTCATCCGTGTCTGCAGAGAATAGAGCGCTCAATGATCAGCTTCCATGGACTAATAAGGTGCGGAGTGGATTTAACTACACTTCTAACATTAATTATGCCGAATTTGCTGCAATTGGTGGAATGATCAAGAACTGTACTCATTGCGAGGCCTTAAAATGGAGTAAGGAGTCAAACGGACTGTGTTTTTCTGGCGGAAAAATTCGATTACACATTTTTCAAGAACCTCCAGAGCCTATAAAAGCACTTTTGAGCGAGACACATCCACATTCCAAACATTTTTTGGATTGTGTCCGTTCTTATAATTCTGCTTTCCAGATGACTTCATTTGGTGCAAAGCAACTTGTGGAAGGAACATTTATACCAACCTTAAAAATTCAAGGCCAAGCATATCATTTGATAGGTTCTCTTTTGCCTGCGGATGTACCAAAATTCCTTCAAATATACTTTGTATCCAACTATTGTGAACAAGCTAACATAAGAAATTGCAATTTTCAAAATCTTAACCCAATTGTGACTGCTGGGCTGCAAAACATGTTGCATCAAATAAACCCATACATCAACTACTTCAAAGCTGCAATAAACTCTATTTCGCAAGGACAAGAAAACGATTATAAATTTGTAATCAGTGCTGATCGCCGTCTGATAGCAAAACATCATGGACGATACAACGCCCATACCACGAATGAAGTTGCTGTTGTACTGGTGGACCAGGAGTGCGACAAGCGTGAGATTGTATTGCGCACCCGTGATGAACGCTTGCAACGGATTAGCGAAACTCATCGGGCTTATGACGCCCTTCAGTACCCTCTGATTTATTGCCGCGGCGAGGATGATTATAATTTTGGTGTGCCCTTGTTAATCCCCTGACCTTGTTAATCCCCTGACTGGTGTGCCCAATTCCAACAAAAAAGTTTCAGCGATGCAGTTTTATTCGTACGTGCTACAATTAAGACGGGACCGTTTTCCTCATTTGCATCATTTTCGCCGACTACTTAGTCAGTACGTAGTGGACATGTACGCGAAAATTGAGACTGAACGTTTAGTTGTCATGTGTCAATGTGAACAGAAAAGGAATCGATAGATGATGAAATAAAGAATTAATTTTATTGGTAGGAAATAACTAAAAATTAACGCAGTGGAAAAATCTTAATTACAAAATCAGTTCTTCCTCGTGATGCACAATTTTTTACACGACGAGGGTATCGTCTCCGACGATGTCTCTGAATGATGCTCTAACACCCGTTAGAGTAACTTTGCAAATAAAAATAAAATGAAATGGACACAATTCACAGTTCCGAAGCACAGAGAAGAAGAAGCTGACTAACTTGAATGGTCTATCAGGTGGCACGCTAAACTTCTCGTTTGTCGTTCTCTGCTCAGGAGTACAATTATTAAACGGGAGAGAATAGAAGAAAATTCGCCGACGGGACTGCTCCCACTCTTGCACTATGGGTGGAAAGCAGTAAAGAAAATGAGTGTCAATAAGTCAAGACAGGGATAGCGGTCTAAGGCCCGTATATAGAGCAGTTTAAATAAAATAGTCACTATTAAGTCTCCGGTACTGCTCTGTTCGTGGAATAAGGAGAAGTTCAGTCACAAGAAGGAAAATGCTCACTATTTCACAGTAGGCGACGGGGACGAGTAGAATCGTGTCGTCAAAGTAGGTGGCTCACGGAGAAGCCAGCGAAAAGGCGGAGTATTCCTCCCGTTCCTTGTTCATGGAACATGGTAATAGAAAAAGGAAAAACTCCAGCCCAGACGCTGTCGACTCGGCTAACTCCAGTCGTCTCGGGGAACGTCGCTTCGAAGAGCCGGAATAGCTCGCCGTGTACGTGGCAGTGAAAGAAAGTGAGGTGACAAAACACTAACGCACGTACCTGGCGAGGTAATGGACTCGGCGACCCGTCGTTGACGATATGGTGTTCTCGGGCGTCGTCTGTGGATGATACTGCTGGCCGCTCGCCTCCTCGTTCAACGCTGTCGTGAGAGAATGGCTGCAGTAGCTGGCACAGGCATGTGGCAAGGGTACTTATCAGAGGTTGCACTCGGTGGGGACGTGCTTCGGCGTCGTCGACCGCTTCGGATGCCGCAGCTACGGGCGGACGTGTAGATACCTCTTTCGTCGGTTCCTCGTTGCGGAACAAATCCTGGCGCCGATGAAGACGAGAGCTCGCTCGCTGTCGTTGTCGGCTTGCCTGAGGCGGGTGACGACGAAAGTTCGTTCGTCGTCGGCGTCCGTCGCTTTCCTCTGAACGGCTATTAACGGGCCGTTGCTTCTGGCATCGCTCGAAGTCGTTTTGCTCGAACGTCGAGCGAACGTCGCAAACGATCTCTTTCCGACGATTTTCTCTACGATTCTCCCCCGTCTCCTTGCGTCGTTCGTTTTTCCCGCTCGCTCTCCTCTGACCTCGATCACCGTCGGCCAATCCTGATCCGAAACGTTGATCTCTCGGATTGTCGACCAATGATCTTTTTCCCCTATCGCCGTCTCGGAGAAGCGAACGTGAAGACGTCTTCGATCGACGATATTTGACACGTGACATGCTCGCCTCCTCATTAGACAACCGAGAGGTCGAGGTCCCTTTGCTTGTTCGTTGGCCAATAACTCGTTGATGAGCTTTCTGTCGTGAGAAAAACTCGTTGATGAGAGGCTTGTAGTTGTGAAGATGGGACTCTGCTTCCCATAATGGCTTGTCAAAATCAGTCCATTTCACGAGAAATTGACGATTGGGCTTTGAGCCCCTCACACTCAATAGTCTTTCTACTCGATGGTTCGCCTTAACTTGAGAAGTCCATGTTGATTTTGGCGATTTCTTTTTCTTTATCGAAGCCGACTCAATGGGGCATATTATATTTACTGAGTTCTTCCGTCCTCTGGACGATCGCTCGCTAAATTTATTTTTACTAATACCCTTGTGACGTCGGTTTGCTGTAGAACTTCCTTTTCCTTCCGTTGAATCACTATCTCTCCGATTCCAATTTCTTTTCCCGTCAACATAACGCTTCTCCTGATTGGGTCTCTGACTATTGCTTCCAAATCTTCTTAATCTTCTACTGGCCCACTCTTCGTCTTCTATGATGTTAAAAAGCTTGTCAATAAGCTCTAGTGACTGTTTTAGCCGTGCTAACAGTTCTTGAACGACATAATTTTCTGTAGAGTTACTTCTTGTCCCTGTCTTCTCCTGTTTCGCGACAGGCTTGCGAGGACTTTCATTTACTCTGCATATGTCGTTCCGCTCCAATTCGTTAATGTCGAACACGGTGTCTTCTGCTACTGGATCGCCATCACACCGCCTTGTTTCCTCGTCGCCCTTGGAAACGTAAACGCCATTGTTTGCAGCATTTGTCCTCAAAATGGATTCGTTGCTTACGTTATTTCGAGCGTCTTCCATTCTATCACTATTTTTAACCCAGCTGTCGGACTGCATCATCTGGTCTGACAATGTTTTCAACTCCGATTCGCATTCTTCAGGACCCGTTCGACTCTCGCTATCGACTAGCGTATCGATGGCTTTAGTTCCTGCCAGAGTACCTTCTCGTGCTGCGTTGATTGGATAATTCACATTAATAAAATATTTGGGCGAGTCTGCTTTATTCCGCATTTGAGTCTCTTTAATTTCTTGCGCCGTAAGTATTAAGTCGTCCTCAAAGTCTTTAATCGAAATAACATCTTGTTCCTTGAGGGCTGTCAGAGAGAACAATTTTCCTACATACGGTGAATCTGGATGCTGCAGGACGAAACTCTTAATAAACACAGCCGCTTCCTCTGCTGCTGCAGAAAATTCTCCTTGAGATCCGTTCAGAATTACCACCACATCATCAATTTCACTTGAATTACCTTGCTTCGGAATATTCCCTGTACACTGGTCCGGTACTGTATCATTTAATATAGTTCCACTAAAATTAACTACGGCGCCTTTTGAGCTTGAATCATAATTAGTAGTTTTGTCGGATTCCAAGCGTTTTCTTAATTTCTTCCGTCGTCGTTTTTTCTTTTTAACCTTCTTGTCCATAATTGTATCGCTGAAGGCACTTTCCACGCTAATGCCTTTTTCTCTTGCTTGGGCATAAATTTGTGATACCAAATCGAAAACGAAATCATCTTTCTTGAACGCATGGTTTTCGTTTTTGGCTTCCTTTGTGGAAAATAGAGAAATACAGCGATTCGCTTCCCCAAAGATGTCTTCGATAGATGCTTCGTCAGAATCGCATGTATGAGCCTCTTCATTTTCGTACATGACGTTTACCTGATGAGTAGACGACTTCCTGTCTTTCGATCTGCGTCTACCATCTCTCCTGAAGAGTCCTTGACCGTGGTCGTTACCGTAGGTTGACTCTCGTCGAGGAAGCCTATATATTGTGGTATATTGGCGTATTTTTCCGGGTAATGCCTAATTGCGTAGGTCCCGGTTCATCAAATACGCTGTTAAAATCGGGGTCTCTAAACTCTGGTTCCATATCCGAACTACTTTGCTCTGAGGACGTCGGAACCTGGACGTTGCTCACCGCTTGCTTCGCTGGTGAAACCACTAGTTGCCTTACGACATCCATCAGTTCATGTATGGAACTCCTTGCTTCAGCCATATTCAAACGATCCGATCACTTTTTAACTTTGACCGGTGGCACAATAAAAAGTCCAAAAGTTCGAAATAACGATGCTTGAAATAGGGTGGGTTGGGCGGGTAAAAAAAAAAATATTACTGTCCAGAGTCCTTCTGTCGATAGCCACTTTTTTTTTCAACAATGGCTTAACCACGCTCGCCTACCAAAACGATCCGATCTGTCACGTGCCAATGTGAACAGAAAAGGAATCGATAGATGATGAAATAAAGAATTAATTTTATTGGTAGGAAATAACTAAAAATTAACGCAGTGGAAAAATCTTAATTACAAAATCAGTTCTTCCTCGTGATGCACAATTTTTTACACGACGAGGGTATCGTCTCCGACGATGTCTCTGAATGATGCTCTAACACCCGTTAGAGTAACTTTGCAAATAAAAATAAAATGAAATGGACACAATTCACAGTTCCGAAGCACAGAGAAGAAGAAGCTGACTAACTTGAATGGTCTATCACGTGGCACGCTAAACTTCTCGTTTGTCGTTCTCTGTCGTTCAGAGGCTGCCGCTGAAACGGGCGGACGTGTAGATACCTCTTTCGTCGGTTCCTCGTTTCGGAACAGATCCTGGCGCCGATGAAGGCGAGAGCTCGCTCGCTGTCGTTGTCGGCTTGCCTGAGGCGGGTGACGACGAAAGTTCGTTCGTCGTCGGCGTCCGTCGCTTTCCTCTGAACGGCTATTAACGGGCCGTTGCTTCTGGCATCGCTCGAAGTCGTTTTGCTCGAACGTCGAGCGAACGTCGCAAACGATCTCTTTCCGACGATTTTCTCTACGATTCTCCCCCGTCTTCTTGCGTCGTTCGTTTTTCCCGCTCGCTCTCCTCTGACCTCGATCACCGTCGGCCAATCCTGATCCGAAACGTTGATCTCTCGGATTGTCGACCAGTGATCTTTTTCCCCTATCGCCGTCTCGGAGAAGCGAACGTGAAGACGTCTTCGATCGACGATATTTGACACGTGACATTAGTCTTCATTCGCACAAATCAAAGAAAATTACGTACTGAAAATTATATTGATCTTCAGGATGATGCCATGCAACAAGACACCGATAGTGAAAACTTGGGACGTCTGGTCATTCTACCATCGAGCTTCACAGGCGAGCCACGCTATATGCATGAGCGCACACAAGATGCCTTTTGTTAAGTTAAAAAGTATGGGCGACCAGACCTTTTTATTACGTTCACTACGAACCCAAAGTGGACTGAAATAACTCAAGAGCTCTTCGAAGGGCAAGCTTCCTACGACAGGCACGACATAATAGCAAGGGTTTATAAATTAATGCTAAAGCTTATGATCGACCTGCTTACTAAGGAAAATGTTTTTGGCACATTTTTATGTTTTCTTTATAGTGTCGAGTGGCAAAAACGTGGTTTGCCTCATGCACACATTCTTCTGTGGCTGCAGGAAAAACTACGCCCCAACGATATCGACAACATAATCAGCGCGGAATTCCCTGACCCTAATGAGGATCCCATATTGCACAGCATTGTAAAGATGCATATGGTGCATGGTCCTTGTGGTGCACATAACGTGAACTCATCTTGCATGCGAGATGGCCGATGCACAAAATGTACCCAAGGGCGCAGGTTAATCAAACAAAAACAGACGGAGTTGGATATCCATTATATCGACGACGACTAACTCAATACGGTGGATTCACAGATGAAATATGGCTACGCGGCCAGCGAATCGTTGTCGACAATAGATGGGTCGTACCTTACTCGCCTATACTGTCAAAGACTTTTCGGACTCATATAAACGTGGAAATGTGTAACAGCGTACAGTCCATTAAGTACCGGGTGGGCAAGAAATAACGTGAGGTGTTCAGAGCTCGCTAGCGGGAATTCTATTAGGCCAAATGCAGTAAATTTTGGTGTATATACTTAGTGGAACATGCAGTTTCGATTTCTGCAAAAAAAAAAAATAGTACCAAAATTCGCCATAGGGGGCGCTTATTTCAAGAAAACAATGAATACATTTGCATAAGCGCGTTCCGTGCTGAGCAATCATGACAATAAAAGGCAAGGCTGAGGATATCCCATCATTCACGAACGAATGGCCTGACGATGACGCTTACTCTGCCTGACTGGGCGTTATTATCAGAAGAGCGACAAGTTGTTTTATCAGTCAAGTTGTTTGATCAGAAGAGCGACAATGCAAGTGCTGCCCTTCGTGAATTCCGGCGATTGAAAACGTTACGAAGAGGACCGATGAGCATAACTAACTTACGGAAAATGATTGAACGATTTGAATCTACCGGAACTCTAGGAGTGCAACCAGGCCGGGGACGCAAACGAATCAGGCAGGAACACATTGAAGAAGTTGCAACTGCTGTTGTGGAACAGGAGATGACTACTGTGCAGGGTACCAGCAGTGCACACGCAATAGCACGCCAAACAGATATCCCATATTCGACGGTGAGGAAAATATTGCATAAGAAATTGATATTTTATCCCTATAAACTCACACCTGTTCAACAATTGCTTCCTGGAGATGAACGTATCCGAACTAACTTTTCGTTGAGATTTTTAGCACGTATGGAAGTGGATGATGCATGGCCATGGCAAATTTTATGGAGTGATGAGGCACATTTTTATTTGAATGGTGATATCAATACCCACAACTGCCGTATTTGGGCTGCATCAAATCCACAAGTGTGTCTGCGAACTCCTATGCATTCACCGAAACTAACAGTCTGGTGCGGCTTTACTGCTTCTTTCATCATCGGCCCGTACTTTTTTGAAGAAATCCGTCCCCGTGGACCGGTGACTTGTTCCGTCAATTCTGCCAGGTATGCCTATATGCTTGAGAATTTTGTGATACCACGATTGCAGGAAAAGGGTTGTCTGGATTCTACCATTTTTATGCAGGATGGTGCGCCACGGCACATCGGACGTCAGGTGCAGCAGATCTTGCGAGAATGTTTTTCAGACAACAGAATAATTAGTCGTGCATTTCCCATGGTATGGCCACCCTGGTGGCCTGATCTCAACCCTTGTGTTTTTGGTTATGGGGATATTTGAAAAGCCTTGTGTATCAAGCACATGTTCCTGACCTCTCAACCTTAAAGGATCAAATAACGTTACATATCAGACTAATTAATGCAGATATGCTGCGAGCTGCCGTTGAAAATGTCGTGTACCGCATGCAGCTATTGGAATAGCACACCGGTGGTCATGTTGAAACACATTTGTAATTAAAAATAAAACATTGTTTATTGTTGTTACTAAAGTTGGTTTTTACGGTATTTGTTCATTTGACAATTAGGTATTCATTGTTTTCTTGAAATAAGCGCCCCCTATGGCGACTTTTGGTACTAATTTTTTTTTTTTTGCAGAAATCGAAACTGCATGTTCCACTAAGTAAATACACCAAAATGTACTGCATTTGGCCTACTAAAGTTCCCGCTAGCGAGCTCTGAATATCTCACGTTATTTCTTGCCTACCCGGTACATATTCAAATATGTGAACAAAGGTAGCGATCAAGCGACGATTCCACTGCGAAACAATGAACGTGATGAGGTAACGCGTTTTCAATCAGACCGATACATCAGTTCGTCTGAGGCTGTGTCGCGTATTTTCGGCTTTGCGATCCATGAGAGACATCCACCCGTTGTGCATCTTGATGTGCATTTAGAAAATGAGCAACGCACATATTTTGAACCAGACAACGTTAGAAAACGGTTAGAGAGCCCCAGGCAAACAACTTTACTCGCCTTTTTCAGATTATGTGAGACGGACGACTTCGCAAAAACGCTGTACTACGAAGAGGTTCCATCGTACTATACATACAATAAGCAACGCGGCCTCTTTATTCGACGTAAAAGAGGCACGATTGTAGACAGTGTAGCAGGTGTATTCAAGGAGCATGTAATGGGTAGGGTTTATACAGTGCATCCAAATAACACGGAGTGCTATTATCTGCGCTTACTCTTATACACTATACGTGGCCCGACTTCTTTTTCTGCGCTACGAATGTTTGAGAACATTGAATACCCGACGTATCAAGCCGCTTGCCGGGCACGCCACTTACTAGATGATGACCAGCACTGGGACGAAACTCTGGCTGAAGCATGCGTCAGTGATAGACAATGTCGCTTGCGCCATTTGTTCTCTATGATGTTGGTGTTTTGTGGACTGTCTGATGCCGCACAACTGTGGCAAAAATATGAACATCATTTGTCAGAGGATTTTTTACGAGAAATAAGACAGGCTGTTGAAGGCGGCGAACTGAATGACGAGATTCGGGAAACACTTATGAATCGGTGTTTAAGAGATATTCAAGATATCGTATTGTCTATTGGTGGTAATCCTCTGCCAAACTATGGTTTGCCTGCACCAAGTTCAGATGAAGGGCGTGGCAACAGAGAGTACATAACCGAAACCAACCATAACCCAATTGAAATTGCGGAATCTCTTCGAGACGGTATATATGCACTAACAGCAGAGAGCGGAGAATTTACGACTGTATTTGTGAGAGCACCACCAACTCTAGAGGGGATCTGTTTTTCTTAGATGCACCAGGTGGCACTGGCAAAACATTCTTAACTAAAATTATCCTGGATCAGGTACGAAGCGAAGGCAAGCTCGCACTAACTGTAGGGCCACTTTACTGCCCGGTGGGAAAACTGCCCATTCCATGTTTAAAATACCACTACAATTAGACACTTCAGAGACACCAGTTTGCGACATCTCGCGTAACAGTGATAAAGCGAGAGTTTTGCTTGGCTGTTACCTGATTGTGTTGGATGAATGCACGATGGCACACCGCAAGGCAGTGGAAGCTGTGAACATGACATTGCAAGATATCAGGCAAAATGACAGGCCGATGGGAGGCGTCACAGTGCTGTTTTGTGGAGACTTTAGACAGACGCTGCCAGTAATTACACGAGGCACTAGAGCTGATCTGATAAACGCTTGCATAAAGAGCTCCACTCTCTGGACTAGGATCACACGTTTGCACTTGACAGCTAACATGCGGGCGCAAAGAGGCGGAAATCCAAACGCACAAGAGCTCTCCGAATTGTTACTAAAAATTGGTGAAGGCACGTGCCCAAATGAAGACGGAAAAATAAGTTTACCCAAACATATTTGTGCCAAACAGTTTCTTCTTCAGCAGAACTATTTCATCAGTTTACGGCGATATAGAGCAAAATTTATCAACAATACGTGAAAAATCTTGGCTTTGTGAAGGAGCTATTCTGACGCCGCGGAACGACCAAGCTGCAGCAATCAATGACATTATATCAGCGGGCGAAAGTGTTGAATACACTTCCATCAACCGAGTAATGGAGCAAGATGAGGCCACAAGTTACCCAGTCGAATTTTTGAATTCTTTGTGTGTACCTGGGCTTCCATCTCATAAAAAAATTTTAAAAGTGGGTGTAACGGCACCCGCCTGAGAGTACTTGCTCTGCAAAGAAACGTGATAGAGGCTGAAGTGCTGACGGGATGCGGTGCGGGTGACCAAGTTTTTATTCCCCGGATTCCTCTTATACCCAATAACTTCCCATTCAGATTCAAGCGCGTGCAATTTCCTATCACTGTTTGCTTTGCAATGACCATTAATAAGGCGCAGGGTCAGACGTTGGGAACCGCGGGCATAGACCTCACTACCAGGTGCTTCTCACACGGACAATTGTACATAGCTCTTTCTCGGGTCAGTGATGCGAAAAATTTGTTTGTACACGCTCCAGGTAATATTACCGAAAACGTTGTTTACAGAGAGACTTTTTGTACACAATAAAGATTGTTTATTATATTTTCTCTTTCTTCATTTATTAAATTATCTCTTTCATCAAGGGATAATACATGATTCTTTTTATCCCAGTGTTAATATTTTTAATTGAGATTATATTATGCTTTAATAATATTTGTTTTGAAAATTGATATTACGTATTATATTATTAAAATTTTACAGTATTTTAGCTTATCTTAACGTATCTTTAAACTGTTAAAGTATTGAAAAGAAAAATCGCAAATGAACTACTCGAATTTAGGTCGTTAGGTTAGGGAACTAAACGCAAAAACTACTGGACGGATTTTGATGAAGGTTAGAATGGTAATAGCTTATAGTCTGAGTCAACGTGTAGGGTACTTTTTTCTGCGTGAAAATGTCTTAATCCCACTGGAAGAAAACAATGGCTCAGTGGATCGATAGTTAAACTTGCCAACAGATAGAAGAAAGGCCTTCTAAATATGCCTTTTAGAAAGAGATCAAATCTTTCCCATATGCTTCTCAAACGGTCCGTTGTACGTAGCTCTTTCTCGCGTCAATGATGCCAGCAAATGTTTGAACGTAAAAATGATGCCACGTAAAATTACCAATAACACTGTTTACATTTAAATTTATTATATTTTCTCTTTCTCTTTATTAAATTATCTCTTTCATCAAGGGGTAACACATGAAACTTTTTATCTCAGTATCCCCCCTCCCTCCCCCGAAGCGTATTTCGAGTTCTACGTGAGCGGAGCCGCGGGCACATCTAGTACTATATATTCAAATAATGTTTCAATTTTTAGGATTTTTAATTCTTTATATGGATACTCTATTGGATATTCATGTAATTTAGTGCCATATGTTATTTGTTTAATGATTTTATTTTGTATCTTAATAATATCTTTAAAGTCTGTTCCAAATTTATATATTAATAATCCATAACGAATTCGTGACTCGAATAAATCATTTTTCTAATATGGATAGGACAATAAGGACTAACATGGTATATTAAACATAAAACCTTACGTAACAATAATTTTAGAGAGGAAGTATGTGAATGCCAATTTAACTGAGCATCAAAATTCATTCCAAGGTATTTAAAATTAATAACATCGTTTATTTTAGGACAGATGCATTCGGAAGTTCTATCACAGTATGTTTTATGAATATAAATATTATCTTTAAAGAAATCTGTATAATTTTTGTGTGGAATCTTAAATCTCATTGAATGAGTTTTTTGAGTATTTAAGCTTAGCATACTATCATAATAATAATAATAATAATAATAATAATAATAGTAATGGTAATATAATTATAAACGATTTTTTATAATATATAATTTTTATTTAATAACTATTATTTATTTTAATATAATGATACCATTACTATCCATAATGGTTAATTTCGTCGCATTAAACAAACACACCCTATATTATTATAAGATTGTTTGTAAAATGGCCTTTTAATGTATTTGTTTTTCCAAGTTTAACGTGTTGTGCCAACGCCTCCTAAAGATAAGGCCTGAGTCAACACCTCCTAGAAAGAAAGCCAAACAACTGAAACGTCATACATTGTTACATCATCATATTTCGACCATTGTTAATCATATTTCTACCAATAATAAGCCTTAAATTTGGTCGAAATATGATGATGTAACAATGTATGATCTTTCAGTTGTGAGGCTTTCTTTCTAGGAGGTGTTGCCTGAGCGTGAAAACGCCAGACATTGTTACATCATCATCCGAAGATACGTTTAATCGCATTTCAGGGTCTTATTATTGGTAGAAATGCGATTAAACGTATCTTCGGATGATGATGATGTAACAATGTATGACGTTTTCGCGCTCAGGCCTTATCTTTAGGAGGCGTTGGTTGTGTCAACACCTTCTAGAAAGAAAGCCTCACAACTGTAACGTCACACATTGTTACATCATCATAATTCGACTTGTAGAAATATTCGAAGGAGGTGTTGTTAGAAATACGATTAACAATAGCCGCTATTGCGTGATGTAACAATGTATGACGTTCCTGTGATCAGGCCTTCTGTCTATACTCTGTTCAACGAAAGAAAAACTGGGCGTGTCTTATTAAATTTCCTATTTCGATTGTCAGGCATTGTTGCTAAGTAAAATTAACAATCGCTAACAATTGAAATTGGAAATTTAACTGGGCACGCCCAGTTTTTCTTTCATTGGACAGAGTATAGGTGGTGTTGGTTGTACAAACAGCCCAAGCTAAAAGCGCACAAACAACAAACAGATCAACAAAAACCATCAAAATTACAATCAATTAAAAAATTCTTACAAATATGTTAAGTTACTATTAAACTTAACAACTACTTAAAAAATTCTTAGAATACATTAAAATTGTAAAGTAAATTACATAATTGTAAATTAAAATTATAATCAATTAAAATAATGCTTACAAAATATTAAAATTACAATCAACGAATGGTAAAAGTTACGGTCACCTAATGGTAAAACCGGCCCTAAAAATATGAATAACATGAGTAAATCAGGAGATTGAATGTTTTGATGACTGACATATGATGCGCGGACGTCAGTTTGTTTTTCTTATAGGAAGGGAAGTACTGCTGGAGCCAGAAACCACCACTGCTTTTGTTTACCAATGTCCACATTCTGCCACAACGCTCTCCAGGCTCTACATCAAACTGTAAATAGAAATTTCCTGCCTTAAAAAAAAGAAAAAAAAAAGACTATAAGATTCAGCGCTCTCAACAAGGTTTAACCACGGGCGGAGGGGGGGGGGGGGCCCTTGTTCGTAGAGCGTGGGCGTTCTGAGGCTCAGCGGACTGAAAAACCGGTGGTCTGTTCTAAGCCAATCCGTATTTAAGCTGTATTATAGAAAACATAGGCTTTTCGGCTAGGCAAAAAAACTCGGTCATTAGTATCAGAGTCAGTACTAACGAAGTTTTACTGTTTGATGTGAGTGATGATTTTATTATACAGGGTGTATCTGAAACCCTGTCACAACCTTTTAGGGTAGGTTGTGTGGATGATTCTAAGCATAAAAGTTCATATGAACATGGGTCCGAACTTGAACGTTAACTGAGATATGAACAGAAATAAAAATGCCGCCACTAAGATCAACAAGCTAATATCTAGGATGCAGAAATTTCTACAATATCTAGGATGGTGAAAGTAGGGAGATTAATAAGGTATATAAAATAATGTATACCGTTAAAATTTGATCGAATTCCAACGAGTAGTTTCCGAATTACGTAGTCAAAATCGTAACACTTGGTGGTTAGTACCTACATGTGAGCACGTGTTACGATGTTGAGTGTGTAACTCAAAAAGTACTCGTTCTAATTCGTTCTAATTCGTTCTAATTTTATTAGTATACACATTTTTATATCTTCAAACTTCATTATCCTAGATTTTATTGAAATTGAGTTATTAATTTGTTGATCTTAGTGGCAGCATTTTTATTTCTGTTCATATCTCAATTATCATTCAAATCCTGACCCATGTTCATATGAACTGTTTTGCTTAGAATCATCCATACTACCTCCCCTAAAAGTTTGTAATAGGGTTTCAGGTGCACCCTGTATAAACACGGCAGGTGTTCAAAATTTTTTAGAATATCATGTTACTGAGTCATAAATCATTACAATTTTTCTTGGTTGCGTTTAACTTCCATATGGAATAAAGGCAAACGTGGGTAACATGGGAGGATTGTCGTGTTTATGCTTTAACTTCAAATTTTGATTGCCATTCTTCTGAGAGAGATTTCAAAGAAAAGCTTTTTATTTATAGCATAATCCATTTCTAGATTCTGATGTCTAGTCAACTATATTCCACATCTGCATTTGAAAGTCCCTTTTCCCTAGATGAATGAAACAGTTGTTCATGTGCATTCCTTTTTCGAATATATTTTATTGAGTTTTAAATTGTGTTAAATTCAGTTGAATCAATAAATATTTGTTTAGCGTTGCCCATTGTGTTTCAGCAATAATTGATTAATGTTTTTAATTCTGCATCAGATTATTCAGTAATTTTTTTAGTTCTTTTTTGGACAGACCAGTGAGATGGAAAAATAGCCTCCATCTCACCCGGGAAGAATTCCCTTCCTACAGGGGATGGATTTGACCTATTTTCAAACACACCTGATAGCTAGTTTCTGCTGTCGATAAGTGAATACAGAATCAGAGGATTCAAAAAAATCGAAGTCTTTTTTAGAGATATCGTGCATACGGACGACCATTCGTAGAAGAAAGTTTTCGAAAAAGTAGATAATGAAATTAAGAATAAAATAAAATAAAACCTTCAAACATATTTTAGTGAAATAATTCTAATGTAAACAAGTTTATTCTAATTCTGGTTTTTATATTGCTTCTGTGCATTTATATATAAATATTTACCTCTTTATTAGCCACGTTTTTTTAATGGTCTTGTTTTTATAAGAAAACGATGTTTTTCTGATTTAGCTTTAGCTGATTTTGTGTCAAGGTCTTGTTTGTGAGTTATTATTTCGTCAGCATTTTTTGTTAGTTATTGCTTTTTAAATATTAATTCTAAGAAAAATAACATGTTTCAACATTTTGTCTTCATCAGGGCTTTCCTAAAAAGTTGAAACAGTTTGGCTTAATATATGACATACGTTTCCATTTAATATTATTTTTGTAATTAATCGATTTTTAGTTGTATTGATGTTCAAACTAAAGATCCACTTATTAGATTACAAATTTTATATGTTAGATTATTTAATGGTTTTAATTTTCTTTTATTTTCTTTTTTTATTTTTTGTTCTATTCAAAGAAAACTCTCTATAATGAAACTTTTTATGACGCAAAACTCTCTATAACGTAAACTTTACTTGAACTTGGTTGTTTGCTTTAAAACCATGCATTGGTTCACTTTCTGTAATAAAACAGTTGCTCTCTGTAATGAAACAGTCAAAAAAATGAAGCAAAAAAAATGCCGTTCAGCGCCACATTTGCACATAAATTTATTGAAAAAATTCTATTAAATGTACTTACGTTAGAATTCTTATTAGACAATTAACCCATATCAGTCATCCTATCAGCTGTATTATTAGTCATATTGAGCAAGAGTGAAAAGGCGACAGAGGAAGCAGTCCCTTCGCTTAGGGCAGTATTGGTTTTGCCAGCACGCTACTGCAACTGAGCAAATGGTGAGCGTGTCAACAGAAGAAACGGTGACTACTAAACAACACAAAGTGATGAATGGCCAAGTTTTGCTTCAAGACATCGAGAGCAGAGTGCAATTGCAACAATAGATTACCAAGTCGTGAATGACTCCATTCAGATTTTTGAGATTGCAGAGGACACAGACACAAACGATCATGGTTACCTCATTTCAAAAGCGTTTTCACTTAGGTGAAAAATGTTCGGCCTCTTTGCAAAACATTAAATCAGTGAAATTAATCAGTTCAAGCAAGAAGTCGAGTTCGAATTGCATTAATTTGACTGGTTTAAAGCCGATTAGTTTCAGTGGCTTGATGTATTGCAAGGGCGCCGACATCATTTCGCATATGTGAAAACGCTTTTGGAATAGGGTGGGCATACACTAGAAAATAACAGCAGCAAATATATATCCATGCTTATCATATACATACACTGCCGTCCAAGAAGAGAATTGTTTCGTTGAACTTATTGTTGCCATATACTGTTCACATGGAAACCGATGAAGGGTTGATACAACAATATTTTCAAGATGATGCAATGATAGATTGTTCTGTTGTCTTGGCATTCGTTTCCAAGAATTATTATCTATGGACAGGAAAAGAGTATAATTTCACGATATAGATAGGGCATTCTCTCTCGACAATTCAAAGAGATACACGTAGCTCCCTTCAGCTCCCTAACAAATGTTCAATGTCTTCTTCCTCTTGCAGTGGGTTCGGTATATAAGGATGCCGGTTGTTTTGGGCGACAGTTTACGACATAACTGATAACAAAGCATATATCAACTGAAATCTTCATATCAACAAGCATACTTTATTGTGCTCTTTAATAATCGTTCGAAGGTTACATGTTAATACACAGTTCATATCTATCTCAATGCCACCGAAGAAAACACCGAGTATTGGTCAGAGTAAGCAAAAAGTTATCTGGGCGTCGGAAACATCTGAACAATGGGAGCTTCGTCTACAGCAGGAAAATTTAGAATTACTGAAAACCAATTTGAGCTATTATTTAATTTTATGAGGTTGATTTGTTTATCTACAACTGTAATTTTTCGGACAATGCCAGATGCCTCTGCTAGTCAGTCGTATTATTAGTTATAAGTTGACATTTCATCAGTGAACATGGCTAGTCAAAAAAGGCAAAGCTTTAATACGTGCTATCAAAGGTGAAAAAAATGAAAACAGAAAACGGTAAAAAGAAAAGTGATGATGGACACTGGTTAGGATTCACTCCATCTACTATGGCTGACAGATCAAAGCGAAGAAACTGCAGACTGAAATGGAGGCAAGTTCTTTTAAGAAATTGAAAATGGAAAAATTGGACCAAGCCACTGTGTCGTGATTCCATAAACAGTGCTTTAATAACATGCTAATCACTGGGACTCTTGTAAGATTGAATACTGTATATTAAATACAGTGTATTGTATTAATACGTGATATACAAAAAAATTGGTATAGATATTACCGTAAGTGTGTGAAATCCGCCCTTCTATAGAATGCCCAAAATCGAATGTCAAAGTATGAAATAAAATCTTGTAAACATTCCAAGGAGGAGCTTCAGCAGTAAAGCAGAAACACATTTATACATTTATTAAAAAGAGATTAATCCCCCTTCCCGAGTAGGAGAAGGCAAGTGGCAGATCCTTCGGTCATCTATTTTTACCTTTTTATCTGCACTTTTTACCTCTCCCCAAATTTTTTTTATCAATGAATTGATTTTCTCGAACGTAATATGTATGAAATGTAAAAAACCTCGTATCTTCTTTCCTTTTTCATCATTTCCGAAAGTATGATATATAATATGCCATATGTTGCCATAGTTCTTAAGACCAAGTGACTCCACCCCCGAAATCCGACCCCCTTGGAACAATTGGGCCTAAACTTCATAGTACTGTAGATCTTGCCTAGAGGAATCTGGATACCGAATTTCACTCCTTAATATGCATAAATACACCTAGACCTTTTGATCCCTTCTCATTTTCACCCCCAAAACTCCGTCCTTAGTGGGCTGATCAAAACCAAACTAAATAGTGAAGGTGCATATGCCCATAGTAAGCTACATTCCGAATTTCAACCTTCTACCTCAAAAAATGTAGAAATGATGAAGGGTGTAAAATAATACCAAATTCAAGTCGTGTATAAAATAAAACCAATAAGTAGCTCCATTTTTCTGCTACTTAATAATAAGCTTATAGATTATGAGCATTTGAGCAATCGTGCGTCGACAAAGCGATTTCACGTGCGCGCGCCGATGTCAATAATGCTTAAAAGATTAAAAGAAAGTAACAATGTATTCCTTCTTGACAAATCGATTGTTATATGACATGCCATTATCTTTGTATTCTTTCAATCACTGTTTTAGCACGTGAATTCGACTTGAAGGGGTCCACGAAAAATTCTGAAAAGTTGATACTGCCGAGCAAAGAATTTGAAAAAATTAATCCGTTTTCAAGCTGTCGTGCAAACGGCGGACGGACGGACGGACGGCCGGACGGCCGGATAAACGTATAGACCAAGGGCGCATTCTTATAAGTAACTTTATGCTAAAGCTCCTAATAATTGTTATTTTATACATTGCCTAGACATTGTATAGTTTGTCAGGTTGCCTGCCGGCAATTTATTTAACAGGCCTTCTCCCGCCATAATTTCGCGCCACTGCTGTTGGCGGTGGCGCTTAAGTCGTTGTTGGATGATGGCAAAGCAAGTGAGTGCCGTAAGCATCAATAATTATCGCAAGACAGCGTATTAACGGCACAAGGTTCCACTGCCACACAAAGCTGACGATTTTGCCATAATTCTTCTGCCGTTTGTCGTGTCCGGCCAATATTCTAAAGAGACTCTCCAGTAAATCCTTCCCCATGGATTGTTGTGTCACCATGTCGGAAGAGAGTGTAGTGCCAGTACAGGTATTACGCCATGTTGACTTTCATCGACGGGTCTGCGATGAATTTTCTCAAGTAAGAGCCAACGCTGCCAAAAACTGTTTTTCTAACCGAAACAATTTACCAAAAATTAGTGGACGATGTAAAAAAGGCAAGACGTCCATTAAGAAGGAACCACATGACTATTGGCTGCTAAAACGCTATGACGTAACGATTGTCAAGAATAAGACTAAGTTGATTTACCCTGTCACAGAAGGCCTGAGTGCTACTCAGTTTTACGTCGCGGACTCAGAGTTACTTGACGTAATTTATAAGGCCCATTTGGCTCTTGGTCATGGAGGACGGGACAAAATGCTGAAAGAACTTTCACTTAAGCGCAAGAATATTATTCGTCATGATGTTGAGCTGTATATTCAACTTTGTGACCCTTGCCAGAAAAAGCAAAAAGATGTTAAAAAGGTTATTGTGGTCACGCCAATGTTTTTTGGTTTTTTTTCAGAATTCTACTCCCGTTGTCAGATCGATCTCATCTATTTTCAATCCCATTCTGACGGGGAATACAACAGTGTATCAAGATCATCTCACCAAGGGCTCTGAAATGAAATTGGGGAGAAGAAGTTGCCTACAATCTCGTGGACATTTTTACGTTGCTTGGTGCTCCAACGATTCCAGTCCGATAATGGCAAGGAATTTGCAAACAATATAGTAAGAAGCCTAAAGAAATATGGCCCATCTAGAAGATCCTCCATGGTAAGCCATGTCACTCACAAAGCCAGGGGAGCGTCGAAGGAACTAATCAAGACATCGAAAATGTTCTTGAATGGAAGATGAAAAACGGGGTGCTGGAGTGACGGATTACGGTTCATTCAACTTATGAAGAACAGTGCTTTTCATTTTGGGATTAAGAGATCACCATACGAAGCTCTTTTTTGGCTCCAGAGCTGAAGTAGGTCTCACAACGTCATCTTTACCTGAGGAAGAGCTCGAAAAAATTATAGTGTGTGCAAACAACACAACAGCAGAAAGTAAGAGATGAAGTAATGCAAGGGAAAGAGCTTCCTGTAATCAATGACGGAGGAAACCAAAGCAATGGTGAAGCCATGGTTATCGAAGAGATTTCAAGTTCCGTGGTTACAGAAGATCCTTCTTCCGCAACCTGCTGCGTCCGCTTAAAAGAAACCAGCGGTGCTCTTATATGTCGACAGTGTGGCCGAAACGTTCATGCCATCTGTGGGCGTTCTCCTAAAGATGATGACGACGAGGAAGTAGAAGGCTATGGGATTGTCCGTTGAAGCATTTTGTGCACTATTTGCTTCAATATTCAGTAAGCAATCAAAGGTAAAATGGAATCGAAATCGAACTTCGAAATGCAGGCCAAAAATGAAAAAGTTGCTAATAAAATATTTCCTCCTGTGCGAGTTCCGATTCCCAATGTTGACAAAGGGCGGGGGTGATTCACGCAACCTTCTGGCTATTGAGATGGCTTTTACCGACTTGGAACTGCACTAGAAATATTGAAGCAACTGTATGCCAGATCAGAATTCACCGTATGTCCCAAGAAATTAATGAAAATTGAAGACGTTCATGACCACGAAACATCTCCCCGAACTGCTGCTACTTCTCAGTCCACAGGAAACGGCCAAAGATTCATCAGATGTATGTGCAAGATGAAATGCCAAAATATGAGTTGCCTTTGTTTGAAAAAAAATAATTAACTGCAATTCTAAACAAATCAGGCAACTGAAATGCCCAGGAATTTTAAAGCATTTGAGGATAAAAAGTAAAGCATTTGATTTCCAATGAAGCCTTCCGTTGTTAGGGTTAGATGAAGTTGCTAAGGAAGCATCTGGTTACTAAGGTAAGGCTTACTTCAAACAGAAATATGGAGTTGAAAATGAATAAAAGTACCTGAAAAATAAATGGAAAGAGTAATTCTCTATATATTCGAACATATAAAAGTGCTTTATTTTGAAAGAATTCTTATTGAAATAATTGATAAAGCGTTCTGTGTAAGGGCCTATTCTTTCTTCATAAACTATTGCTAAAGTTTTTCTACGTAAGCATGTATTGCTGAATCGAGCGATTACTTCGTAAAAGCTATTGATAAAAATTTGCCTAACACAAATTAATCATTGATAATATAAGGCGTAAGTAAGTTCATGCCATATGTTAACTAGAAAATCAATGGTATCATAATGGACTCAATAAAATACGTACCACTAAACTGATTTTGGCTGTCACTAATTTAGCGTTATATTCATCCAGGATACATCATTTCAAGCTGTGTGATATTTTACACTCCATATTTTAGCACTGAAAGTTTCCAATTGATAACATTAAACCACGTACCTTTAAACCAATTTCTTCTACCATTGATTTTAGGTTATATTCATTCATGGCACATCATTCCAACTTGTTTGATATATTACATGCCATGTCTTATTTTTGACAGTTTTCCAATGAACCAGATAGTTTTGAACCAATTTAGACCATCATTAATTTTTCGCTATATTCATTCATGACACATCATTCCAAGTTGTCTGATATATTACATGCCATATTTTAGCATTGACAGTTATCAATAGACCATAATGATACCACTAAACCATGTACCATGACCAATTTGGATTATCATGAATTTTATTATATATATTCATAACACGCCATTCTCAGTTGTTTAATATACAGAGTGACCTAAAAAAACGGGAATTTTTGAAATGCTTAGTGGTATCATCGAGCAGGTGGCAGCACTGTGCGACAGTGACCTTGAGCAAGTAAACATTGCCATTTTAGTAACCATGGGTCAGTAGAACGGGCAACAGCGTGCGTTAGCCATAAAAATGTTTTTAACCGTTTGACCTCAAGATTCGGTAACGTTCCTTGGCCCCCCCATGATCGCCAGATTTGTCCGTTTGTGATTTTTTCTTGTGGAGCTATCTCAAGAGAAAAGTGTACACGACTCGGCCAAGAACTCTGGATGAGTTAAAACAGAGAATTCAGGATGAAATTCACAGTATCCCAATTGAGATGTTGCAGGGGTCAGTGAGGAATCTCAACAACAGATTTCAAGAATGCATTCGTACAGGAGGACGCCATAAAAAATGATAAATTCCATTAATGTTTCGTAAATGGCAAGTATACAGGTTTCAATTACTATGAATAAAATGTTTTTCTTCCATCACTCTTGGTTTTATTGATTTGTTAAAAAATTCCCGTTTTTTTGGGTCACCCTGTATTACATGCCATATCTAAGCTTTGAAATGAATCCAAGAACCATAATGGTTCTACTAAAACAGGTACCATTGAACTAGTTTTGATTAGCAGTAATTTTACGTTATATTCATTCATGACACGTCATTCCAAGTTGTTTAATATATTACATTATATTATTATATATTAAAGACAGAAAAGGGCAAAAAGAGTTGAAAAGCGGGAAAAAACGATGGTATAACAGTTCAATCAAATAGTTTTAATAATTTACTTTTTCAATGAAAAGAATTATAGAAAACCCTCTATATATACTTAACAAAGTAAATTTTTAAACGATTTTATTACTGTATATTTGGGCGTTAAAGTTACACAATGATAGAATTTTTTTATATATTTTAGTTTCCAAAAAATGAAGCCATTTCTACTGGTTATCTGCTTGTATATTCTAAATGAAGAAGGAATTTGTAATGAACATCATACATTTATAAATGGAACAGGTAAATAATTCCCAAAGTTCAGCACCTTCACATAGACCCCAATAGATTTCGATTTATAATGGTATCATTAGAGGAATATGATCAAAATTGGGCCCCCTCAATTTCTGCTCTGTACGATGTTGTAGCATAGCAGTGAAAGTTTGAAGTAGTAATTTATGCAGATAAAAAAATAATAAAAGTTTATCATCAAATGTGTATACTTAATAAACCCAAACGTTGTGTATACCCAAACGTTGGTACTAAATTTAAGCGTATTGATGTAGCACAGCGGTGTCTTATTTTATAGGTACGGGCACAAATTCCGTCCTCGAGAATTTTAACATAATAATATTTTAAGGCTGGACATCATTCTACAAAAGGCATGATGCAAAAAAACACACAAGATAGCGTTACGGAAAATGATTTGCATTGTTGTTGGACGTTGAAGCATTGTCAGAGCTGGCTTGAAACACACGCCAGCACTGAAATGTCACCCTGACCATTGTTGTCTCAGCAGCAATTATTATTTAAATCTTTACTACAGACATACACGTATTATGAAATATATTGAAAGTGTGATAACAGATAATGCCACTGTACTTCGCTGTCTTACCTAGCAAACTCGTGTAATGGCCTAACGTTTTACTATAGTGGCTAGAAGAATAGTATGGTAACGGCTACTACTCTCAATGCTACGTGGTTAATTCCCGATTTGAGGATAGTAGCAGTGGCGCTGCAATCGACATAGATGCGAGTGACGCGGGAGATGAGATTGAAATCTTAGGATGACGGAGGTTTGTTTTTTTGTTTTCTTGCTATATTGAGTTTAGTTTGTTTATAAAAATTTAGTATATTTTTAGGAATTGTCTTCCACAGAACTTGAGGATACTCTTTACGTGAAAATAAATGGAAAAAAATATGCTATTTTAAATAAGTTGAAATATAAGATCAGAGATAAAGCATGGAATATGAGCCCTTTCGAGTCAGAAGAATTAAATTTTGAGTAATAAAGCATTAAACATAGATCTGCTAAATTAAGTCTAATAAAATCTATCTATATATATAAAGAAGGATGTTTGTGGGTCTGTCTGTGGGTCTGTCTGTGGGTGGGTCTGTGGATCTGTGTGTACGTTTTTTATACAAATCTACAGTTTTATTCCGATCTTGATAAAATTTCGTATACATGACCTTTAAAGCATGAGGAAGGTCACTGTCTACCTCAGATTTCGAAAAAATAATAATTATTGATAAAAAATCGATATTCATGGTTATGGCAGGGCATATTAATGAGAAATATCTCATGACCAACAATGCAAGACAAAGTTATTGCAACAATAAGTATCAACAATGGCATCAACACGTAATTCACAAACACTCTGCACGGACCAACAATAAATATCTCATGACCAACAATGCAAATAAAAGTTTGTGCAACAATAGGTATCAACAATGGTGTCAACACGCAATGTACCAACACTATGCAAGGATCAACAATATATGTCTCATGACCAACAATGCAAGGCAAAGTTTGTGCAATATAGAATTCAGTGCATTGAAAATCTTTAAAAATGATCAGTAACTGGAGATAATGAGTTAGCAGACTATTGTGAAAGAGTGAAAGACGATAGAGGAACCACTCCTTTAGCTCCGTGTTGTATAGAGCAAATGGTAAGCAAGTAAATAGAAGAATCGGCGACCGCTAGACTACACAAAGTGATGAATAGCCAATTTTTGCTTCAAAACATCTAAAGAAGAAAGGAAATTGCAACAACATCATGTGTACATCTATAGTAAGATTACGTGAGTAAAAAATTATTTAGACTAGAAGGCATCCTTGGAGAGGTCCATCCATTGTGAGCCTTTAAAAAAACTTTTTTCGGTATATCACCTAGAATGGATTTATTCAGTGAAGAGCTAAATTCCTGTCTTTCGGATTTTTCTTAGAATGGATATTCCCTTCGCTCTATATTGCAGTGATTGAGTTATTATTTAACCAATTTGGAGGTTTAATTTAGCTCTTTGAGGTTGTTCTATTTACCTGCAAGCGTAATTATCCCGGGCAACGCCGGATCCTCTGCTAGTCTATATATATAAAGAAGGATGTTTGTCTGTGGGTCTGTGTGTACGTTTTTTATACAAATCTACAGTTTTATTCCGATCTTGATGAAATTTCGCATACATGACCTTCAAAGCATGAGGAAGGTCACTGTCTACTTCAGATTTCGAAAAAATAATAATTATTGATATAAAATCGATATTCATGGTTATGGCAGGGCATATTAATGAGAAATATCGCATGACCAACAATGCAAGACAAAGTTTTTGCAACAATGGTATCAACACGCAATTCACAAACACTCTGCACGGACCAACAATATATATCTCATGACCAACAATGACAGAGAAAGCAAACCTTTAGCTCCGTGCTGTATTGAGCAAATGGGAAGCAAGTAAATAGAAGAATTGGCGACCGCTAGACTACCCAAAGTGATGAAAGGCCAAATTGTGCTTCAACACAGCGAGAGAAGAGTGGAAATTGCAACAACATCAAGTGTAGATCTGAAGTAAGATTATCTGATTAAGAAATTATTGGAGCAGTCCATCCATTTTGAGCCTTTAAAAAGATTTTTTTCGAATTTTCATTAAGTATTTTTACTGTATTAATTCTAAGCATTTTCATGTGTTTATTTTTAAGATATTGCAAAATTTATTTTAATTTTTGAGATTGTTCTGTTTACATCCCAAGTGTAATAATCCCGGGCAACGCCGGGTACCTCTTCTAGTCTATCTATATATATAAAGAAGGATGTTTGTGGGTCTGTACGTTTTTTTATACAAATCTACAGTTTTATTCCGATCTTGATAAAATTTCGCATACATGACCTTCAAAGCATGAGGAAGGTCACTGTCTACCTCAGATTTCGAAAAAATAATAATTATTGATAAAAAATCGATATTCATAGTTATGGCAAGGCATATTAATAAGAAATATCTCATGACCAACAATGCATGGCAAAGTTTGTACAACAATAGGTATCAACAATGGTATCAGCACGCAATTCACAAACACACAGCATGTACCAACAATATCTATCTCATGACCAACAATACAAGCAAAATTTGTGCAACAATAGGTACCAACAATGGTGTTAACACGCAATTCACCAATAACAATGAGCACAAAATGATGATGCAATAATAAAGCAATCCTTTTCAAGAATTATAACAATGAACATAAAATGATGCAATATGGATAAGTTTCAATTTGTAACAATGCATAGAATTCCTGTTATTCAGGTTTTTCTTAGAAAAGAGAGTTCTACGTACTGAAACATTTCTTGAAAATCTTTAAAAATGATCAGTAACTGGAGATAATGAAGAGTTAGCAGACTATTGAGAAAGAGTGGAAAGACGACAGAGGAAGTACCCCTTTAGCTCTGTGCTGTATTGAGCAAATGGGAAGCAAGTAAATAGAAGAATCGGCGACCGCTAGACTACACAAAGTGATGAATGGCCAAGTTTTGCTTCAACACATCGAGAGAAGAAAGGGAATTGTAACAACATCAAGTATACATCTGAAGTAAGATTACGTGAGTAAGAAATTATTGGAGAGGTCCATCCATTGTGAGCCTTAAAAAATTTTTTTTTTCGAATTTTCATTAAGCGAAATTATCCCGGGCAACGCCGGGTCCTCTGCTAGTATAAACATAAAATCTAATAATGCTGTACACAGCTTGCCACCTCAAAAATGTTAGACAATGAATTTTCACAGATATTTCAGGGGAAACTAAAACTTTTATGGCGACTATAATCGATTCTAAATAATGTATAGGTGAATGACATAAATATTATTATGGCTGTTATTACTTGGACGAATCAGAAACAAGCCATAAATTAATATTATACAGGGTGAATACAAACGTCTGAACCCCCCCCCCCTTTTATTTTTTGAACCGAAGCAGATATGTCAATTTTGATGAATCCAATGAATAGGAAGTTGTGGGTGGCCTATCCCATGGTGCACTTTTCATCATCTCAAATATGCAAAATAGGACACATTCCAAATTTATCTCAAAAACCGTAAGGGATAGAGAAGAAAACCCAATTGCAAACTTGTTCAGCATATAAAAACAAACAAAACAAAACAAAATCATCCAAATCGGACTAACCAATCACCCACAATCACGTGATCATATTGACCATTTCCGGAACTGTGTAGCTTGCCATCCTGGAATTGTTCTGTCTTCTGTGTGCTTAACCATTCCTTTTATTTGCTTTTCCGCATGAAAGTGAATGTGAGTATGGTAATTTATGTTAATTTTTTGATTTGCATGCTTTACACGGTGGAAGTATCAACATTCAGTTTTCCTTGTGCAGTGTAACTGTTTGTAAGCTACAAACAGTTCACCACGTGATTGCGGGTGATTGGTTGGTCCGATTTGGATGATTTTTGTTTTGTTTTGTTTGTTTTTTTATGATGAACAAGTTTGCAATTGGGTTTTTTTTATCTATCCTTTACGGTTTTTGAGATAAATTTTGAATGTGTCCTAATTTGCATATTTGGGATGATGAAAAGTGCACCATGGGATAGGCCATCCACAACTTCCTATTCATTGGATTCATCAAATTGACATATATGCTTCGGTTCAAAAAATAAAACGGGGGTTCAAACTTTTGTATTCACCCTGTATAGTATAAAACCATTTATTTTCATTCGTTTTCTGATTAGATCTTCACTTATGCAAGGTGCTTTTGAAAAGGATGTCGTGAGATACCTAGCGATTTCTGCTCCTTAAAATAAACACAAGTTTCCTAATAGGTTTTGTCGAAGTTGCATTCTTTAAACAAGTAAGCAGCTCGTGAAGTTTGGTTAAACTCCGCCCATAACGTAAACAAAAGCGCAAGAATGACATTAGTAAATCATACGTTTCGTTGAACAGTCGCTAGTATAAATGTGTGTCGTACCGCAAAAAGCAACCCAGCCAACAAGACATGTAAACTGGTTTAATGAGACTTTAATACTGTAACTCTCGATCATTTATCCACTTCTACATCTTTCCTAATTTGTTAAAAAGTTCATTTCTGAGGTCTAGTAAATACGAATCTTTCAGTGGGCTGTAACAATGGTCGAGTTTAATGGACAGGTATTTCGCAGAAACCTATTAATAGAACACGTGGTGGTATTTAGTTTTTTTTCATGTGCTTTTGTTTACGTTATGGGCAGAGTTTAACCAAACTTCACGAGCTGTTTACTACTTTAAGGAAAGCAATTTCGACAAAACGAAAGAGGAAACTTGTCTTTATTTTAAGGTGCAGAACATCGCTAGTTATCTCGCTTTATCCTTTTCAAATGCATCCAATAGATCAGTTCTAGATTACATAAAATATATTAGCATTGTTGTTTGATATACACTGGTGGCCAAAAGTTTGGACCAACCAGCAATATCAAGAAAAACTGAATTTATACGAAAACTATTTTACACCTACAACTCAAGTAAATATGAAACAATATTCAGGGAAGAAACAAATTTATTTCTGCGTTGTTGGTTTCTTATTACCTAAAATCAAAATAAGACTGGCCAAAAGTTTGGACCACATTTGTATAACATAAAGGGAAAAAAGTATTACATCATTAACTAATGAATTATTTTGATATTTGAGATCATTTTGACTCTACAATATTTGACAAACGACCTGAAATAGAATTAAATAAGTTTTTAATAACATTTGGCTTAACAGCTTTCTGAATGGCTGCTATTAGTTGTTCTCGAGATTTGTACCGAGTGTTTTGAAAATTTTTTTGTTCCGTGAGATGCCACACATTCTCAATAATGTTGAGATCTCGATTTCGAGCAGTCCAAGCAAAAATGGAAATGTTGTAGCTCTCAAAATAGGCTTTCACAACTCGTGCAGTATAGATTGCAGGACTGTCCTGCTGCTAAATCCATGGTTTTTGCTTAAACTAGACTTTGCACAAAAGAATGAACACATTGTGAAGATCTTCTTTATATTGAGGTGTTGTGCAATGTCCATCTATAATGTGAACTTCAACTTTCCGTTGCTTCCAATGGCACCCAGAATCATCACTCCACTACCACCCATTTGCTGCTTAATTCGCAGTGGAACAAGTGTTTCTTTATCACGATGCTCTTCATAAGAAGCTATATTATCAGGACCATCCAAACTGATTCGTTTTTCATAAAACAACACAACCAATTGGAAGTCTGTGTTTTCACGCAGATGTGTCTTAGCAAACTCCAGTCTCTCCTGCATGTGTTTCTGTGTTAGTGGCAACTTTTTGGGTATAATTTCATAGGCAAAGTTCTGAGCACGTAGTGCGCTGTGAATTGTTCTTCTTGAGGCAGCAATTTGTAGATTAAATTTGACTTCTTGGTGTTGATTACTTGCCCAGATATAATATCATGTCTAACATGTCTCTTAATTCTTGATTTGTCTCTTCGCGTCAGTGCACAAGGTCGTCTTATTTCCGTCCTATTTTCCAATTAATATTTTTAGCAATTCTGATAGAGTTTTGAAGCTCACACGGGAGATTTCAGCAACTTTTTTGAAGTTTGTAAATTGCTTGTTAAAATGTCTAATTCGCTCTCGTTGGCCTTCAGTTAACATTGTACATAACATAATATGGTTTTAGTGCTCACCACACAACACGATGACTTGTAATATGCAAATTATTTGCATGTTTGTGATGTTGGTCCAAACTGTTGGCCAGTCTTATTTTGATTTAAGGTAATAAAAAAGCAACCACGCAGAAATAAATTTGTTTCTCCCGTGAATATTGTTTCATATTTACGTAGAGTTGTAGGTGTAAAATATTTTTGGTAAAAATTCATTCTTTCTTGATTTTGCTGCTTGGTCCAAACTTTTGGCCATCAGTGTATTACATGCCATATCTTAGCAATGAAAGTTCCAACGGTACCATATTGTATCATATAATACCATTAGGGCACGTCACGTGCTACTAAACGAATTCCCACTATCATTATTTACTCGTTATATTCACTCATGATACGTTTATACGACTTGTTTATTATATTACATGCCATATATTAGCATTGAACGTTACAACAGTACTATAGGGTACCATATTGTACCATTAGAGCGCATGCTACTAAACCATTTCCCACTATCATTATGTACTCGTTATATTCACGCATGATACGTTTTTACGAGTTGTTTATTACACAGATTGGAAGAAAGTAATTGGACACCTCGCACATTGCGTTTATTTGTTTTTATTAATAAGCTAATATCCTGTCGGCCCCCCTCTGGCTGCAATCACGGCGGCCACTCTCCGGGGCATGCTTTCCACAAGAGTACGTACGACCCCCACTGGAATCTCCCGCCAAATGTCCCGTACAGCCGTCCATAGTTCAGGTAGTGTTTTGGGGAGTGGGCTACTACCCCTCAACCGACGCTCGACTTCATCCCACAGATGTTCGATGGGATTCATGTCGGGGCTCTGGGCTGGCCACTGCATGCGGTTAACATTATTATCGGCATACCATTGCAGGGTATGAGCTGCAACATGTGGCATTGTCGTTTTGGTAGACCATAGGTTTGCCAAAGGGTTGGGAGAACGGAATTGTCCAGGATGGTAGTGTAGTCCGTAGCCCTCATGGTGCCTTCCACTTTCACTACCGGGCCTACGCCATACCAAGAAAAACAGCCCCACACCATAATTCCTCCTCCGCCGAACTTCACTGTTGGGATGATACACTCAGGAAGGAGCCATTCTCCAGGTAAACGCCACACCAAAACTCTGCCATCCGATCGAAACAATGTGAAGCGGGATTCATCGCTCCAGAGAACACGTTTCCATTCCTCAACAGTCCAATCTTTGCGTTCCCTGGCCCATTGCAGTCTGTTCGTTTTGTTCGCCGGTGTGACTAGCGGCTTGTGGGCTTCTGCTCTGCCGTGATAGCCCAGCATGTGGGCCTCCTTTCGGAGGGTCTTGGTGAATACGTGACATCCAGATGACTGCTGGAATTTCCCGGCGATGGTGTTCATCGTGGAACGTCGGTTCTTCCGTATCTCCCGCTGCAGCACCCGACGGTCCCTATCGGTCAATGCGCCTACACTTCTTCAGCACACACGCCACTGTTGATTTCGGGTGGTTCCGGCTGCTGGCAATCTCTCGTATGGATGCGCCTTAGAGCGACATTCCAACCAGGACACCTTTTTCGTATTCTGTCAGCTCCGCCTGTCCCGGCATGATGCTTCAGTTAGAGTCAGTGGTGTTGTCTGATGACTATATTTGCATTTTTATACAGTAGTGACACGTGTGGTAGCGGAAAGGTCCATTTTTTGCCGGGTGGATGGGTGTCCAATTACTTTCTTCCAATCAGTGTATATTACATGCCATATATTAGCATTGAAAGTTACAACAGTACCATAGGGTACCATATTGTACCATTAGGGCACGTGCTACTAAACCATTTCCCACTATCATTATTTACTCGTTATACTCAGTCGTGACACGTTGTTACGAGTTGTTTGATATATTACATGCCATATTTTAGCATTGAAAGTTACAACAGTAGCATATGGTACCATTAAGGCACGTATTATTAAAACAATTCCCAGTTCATTATTTACGCCTTATTTTCATTTATGAGACATCCTTACAAGTACACGTGTCACTAGACCAATATTTGCTATCATTAGTTACTCATATATTCATTTATGACACGTCGTGACGAATTGTTTGATATATTATATGGCATATCTGGTTATAGGAAAATTTTACGGGGGTATCATAATTGTACCATTAGAGCACGTACCTATTCATGGTATCTCAAATTCAGTCTTGTTCGTGCTCTTTCCCAATTAATGTATTGGTGAAAACAGAGTGTGGTAAAGATAATTCGTTTTCAGGTTATCATACAAAATGCTCAGCACCCTACTAATAAAGAAATCCGAGTTTTCCCGGAAAACGTTTCATTTCCGTGCGTGACGGATCAGACACTTTCACTTTCCAGCAAAATTTTGTACGCGGTGCGCCTATAGAAGTTTTCACTTCAAAAATAAATGAGAAATATAGACAGTAAAGTGGTTCTTGGAATTTTAAAATTAGTGATGTCCGTTGGATCCGGATCTCTGATTCGGATCTGATAATATCCGGATTCGGATCTAGAAATATCCGGATCCGGGTCCGTATCCGGATCTCGGATATCGGATCCGGACTTCGGATCTCTGATATCGGATCCAGATTTCGGATATCGGATATCAGATCCGGATTTCGGATCTCGGATCCGGATTTCGGATCCTTTCGCTGGATGCGTATTAAGACTAATTAGGACTTAAGAGGACTAGGCTATCACTTAATAAAAGCTTTTATAAACTGCTTTCAGAAAAAGTTTGCATATACACAATTTCCTGTCTAGGATCCGATTTTTGGATCTCGGATCCAAAATCCGGATCTCAGATCTCGCATCCAAGATCCGGATCAGAGATCTCGGATCCAAGTTCCGGATCAGACATCTCGGATCCAAGTTCCGGATCTCGGATTTCTGACTAACATCCGGTTCTCGGATCTCGGACCTAGGTCCGAAAAAAAGATCCGGATATCCGGATCTTGACATCACTAAAATGCAACAACAAGAGTGCTATTTTATTGCAAAACTAAAATCAGACGAAGAAGTCGAAAACTTATCTAAAGAAAATAATTCGGTGTGAAACGGTCGTATATTTCTCTTTACTAAAGATAATTAAAAAAAGAATAAAATCATTTGAAATTAAAAAGTACTGCAAAATCATCTCTAAATTAAAAACAAAAAGGGGAGGGGTCGGAATATTATTAAAATGGTATATTATTTTTGTTCTGGAATGAAAATGATAAAATAAATCAAATTTATAAATTTTACGAAGAAATTAATGGAGCCTTAGGCTGGATTCACACAACGACGGATTCCACGATGAAAGGGGGCGACGGCAGTAGATTGTGGTCAGGAAAGTGCGAAAATCGGGCAGAAATTAGAATAAAATTCAACTCAGGACGGGGCCTTTGCTGTTTTCCGCCGGATATTAGCGCTCCCTTGACCGCAAGACCTTGCCGTCTTTGTCTACCGTCCGCAGATTCCGTCGAAGTGTGAATCCAGCCGTATGGATGTAAAGCTCTGGTTATTTAGCTACTATGTTGATGTAGCTGCCATCTGGCGGAATCATCGTTCGAGGAATCATATTTGAACGCTTGCTGCACACTATTCTTCTAGCCACTATAGTTTTACTTTCAGTGTTTTGAATGAAGGCTAATGAATCCTAGAATACTGGGGTAAACTCTTTTCCATTACAATAAATATATTTTATTAGCAGATACCGGTACCCGTAACTTCGCTTACGGCAAAATAATATAAGTGAAATAACCCTTGGTATGTAAATGATACTTCTGTAGATTTGGGCCTTTTATGGTCTCTTGACTAATCAGCAAAAACTTTAGGGAAAACCACCTTACAATTTTTATTATCCCTATTCTCAATCAGTATTGTCTGATTTGTTGCTATACCAAGCCGTAAAAGTCACACATATAACTGGCCGTGATAAAACACCTCGTTTCTACTACAATCACGTAAGAAGCTTGGCCTTGGGATTTGTTAATCGTAATGGCGAAATAATTTGACAGGAAAGTAAAGTTTCTTAAATGGCAGATCAGTAGGAATCATGGGTACTCTTGGTAATAATGCCATTTAACCGATTACTGGCCCTGTTAAAATAAAAATGATGGCCTTTATGATGTGAGGCATTAGACGCTTCACTTGCAGTCTTGTGCCATTGGAAAGCTGTGGTGTTTTAATATTGCGAAGCAACATGCTCGGAGTAGCAGCTTTTTGTGTTGGGAATGAATGCATGTGAAGACAAACCTGAAGGCTTGAGAGCGTTGAGAAGCACTGTAGAGTAGTGAAAGGTTTACATTTACAATTAACATCGTATCCATTGACGTGTATGGTTTACATTCGGTGACTATTTTTTCAGAAACTTCTTTATTTATTTCCTCCGCGGCGTTGTTTCTTGTAGTTAAGATGGCGCGCTCGCCAAGCCAATTAGTATCTTTTTGTAGCTTATTTTCAATATTCAGGATAAAAATTGTCTATAAGCTGGTCAGTGGTTCTGACAAATGTTCCTACAGTGTGAGGAATGTTAATGTGATGATTGGGAGTCATAGAGGTACAACCACCACCAATCGTAAGGTGGTCTTGCTTAAAAAGTTCCGAGTTTTCGGCATGAATTACCATTTTATAGTTAGGAGACATTTGTTCTATGGTCATTGTGAATCACCGCACATAACTATTATTTTCATGAAGAATTTGCTGTTGTGGCGTCCGTATTGTCCGCAACAGTAAATTTTTTCCTCTTTTGGGAAAACATCTCATTATCTGCGCTTGCATTTGTAAAAATTTATTGTAACTCAAAAACCTATTGTAACGGAGGGTGGTTGTTAAAAACAATTGAGCAGCGTGCTCATTCATATATTGGTTAAGGCAATTTCCTCGGGTTGTGTTAAATAAAAATTGTTTTTTAAGAAGAAGAGAGAGGAATCCTGTAGGATAGGAAGATTGGATAGGAAGAATATAGGTGCTTTCCAGAGACATGGACGTCTCTGCTTAATAACTTGAATCTGGGATAGAGTAATTGCTCTCAGTCCACAGCGGTTGCTATATATTGTAGCGTCCATCCCCCCGTTTTTTTTTTATTGTGTTTAAAAAAATGTCGTGTTTCGTCGATGTGTTTCAAAAAATGAAATGACTTTACTTATTTAACTGAAAAGACTTGGACTACTTATTTTATCAGTGAACTTTTATTTAAAACATGAATTTTAAATAAACATAAAAGCTTTCAACATGGCCGACAACATCAGTCGATGAAAACTTCCTGGAGCAGATACTGGGTAGATATGTGCTACTGACCACGTTGAATGACTTACTGTATGCATTCTTTTTTGATAAGGGCCATTATTTTGATTTTTAATTAGATTGTTTGAACATGCCGAAAGACGACAGAAGTAAAAAAAAAAACCTTCCCGTAAGCCTACTGCATTGGCGGGCTGCGAATATATATTTCGTAACAACTTTACCGGAAGCAACGTAACAAAGCATGTTCGCATTGCTTGCAGCATAATAGTAAAAAGGAAAGCCAAAAGCTCTTTTACTATTATGCTTGCAGGAAAGCCGTTAGCCCTTCACTGGAGGAGGAAGCACGTAAGAGCTTTACCGATGGAAAAGTGACGACGAGGACGCGCAAGCATGAAGATGGCGATCTGTGAAACTCCGCACATCGCATGGCAAACAAAATATGCGAGGAACAAGTACTGAAGATATTTCTATTGCGTATTAGCATTTATATTTCGAGCAGATCACCACAATCATAACAAAATATTTAAAGTTTAACCTGAAATGAAGTAGGTATTATTAGGATCTCTTACCAGACACTGTGCCGTTTGTGATCGAAACATTTGAGATTGGAAGATGGAAAATTTCATAGCGACTTTCGATTGAAAATATCAAACAAGTGGAATTAATGGCATTGAAGTACTACAAGCTCTGGAAAATGATCTCAAAAATTTACAAAGGTGCTTTGTATCTGCCATGATGACTTTAGAAAAATATTCAGGATGCCTACGGAATAGGGGAAGAATTGGCGTACAGCCCACAGCTCTGGCTAGCACGTAGAGCATTTAATTTATATTTTTTAAATAAAACTACCCAATTACTTCTTAATTTTTTCTACTTTAGAAGAATGAGACATGGTGCAAGAATTTGCCTCCAATCTGGAAGACCGCCACTTTCAGAATATAAGGAGCATCATTATGCTTCTAAATAGAGGCCATGAAAATGGGAATCTTTCCTTCCACAAAGCGATAAAAAGCATGTCGAAATCTAAGTCATTCTGTCTCATGAGGAAAACATCATTAATAATAAATTATTAAGAGCTATAAAGGGTCGTCATTGCTCATTGATTTTCTTTGTTAATAATTTATTCCTCGCTAAATTAAATAAATTCAAATAAACTAAGTTAAGTAAGATGTTGATAGCCAAACTGAAAAGTAATAAATAATAAAATATACCCGATTTAGATTTTTTATGGATTTTTTCTTTCGTTGTTTATATCAAACACAAATGTCCTTTTGGACAGGTGGTTTCCCTAATGTTGTGTTCTTGAGGCCATACTGCAGTCTTTTGGGGTCTTTTCTTCGATGTTCAAATTTATTTTTGAAACCTAACGTTTCTTTCTCAGGCGATACTCCTTTAAATCTCATACAACTGAGGTCCCCGTTGAATAGATTATTCCTCTGATGTTCTTATGTTTGATGTTCCTATGTTTGATGTTCCTATGTTTGATGTTCCTGTGTTTGATGGTTTATTTTAATGGACGAATCATAAATAAATGCTAGGTGATTGGCTTTGTAGTGATATTATTTCATCAAAATTAATGTAGTTTTAATAATATTGCATTAATAGATATAAAATAATACGTATAATAAATAAACTGCTTTAAAACTAACATTCAGTCTGCTTTAAATGATAGTGATAGATGTATTTTATTATGCATCGACTTTAAGAAAGCCTTTGATACTATTATTCATAAAATTCTATGTTTAAAACTTCAACATTACGGTTTTAGGGTACTATCAATGATTGGTTTTTCAGCTATCTCACTTATCGTCCGCAGATTGTTAAAATTGATTCTATTTTAAGTGATGTTACATTTACTAGTAGCGGTGTTTCCCAGGGTTCCATCTTAGGACCCTTACTATTCCTTATTTTTATAAATGACCTTCCTAATGTTATTGAGTATGGATATCCTGCATTTTTTGCAGACGACTCAGGCATTGCTTATACCGGAAGCAATTATATTATTTATCATCATGCGCAACTGGATATTAATTCTATTTCTAAGTGGGCATATAATAATCGATTAACAATTAATTGTGATAAAACCCATTATATGAGAATTGAAACTCCTCAGAGTTCAGAAAATTCTCATCATGACTTACAGCTACTTAATGGTACAATAAAATGTAATGAATCAACTAAATTTTTGGGTATAACTATTGATACCCATTGTAATTGGAGCACCCATGTAAAAAATGTAATTGCCAGCATTTCCAGCTATGTTGGAGTTCTTGCTTATTTAAGGCATTTTTTGCCATTACCTCTACTTAAAATAATTTACAATTCATTTATACATAGTCGGATTAATTTTTGCATTGAAATTTGGGGTAATACATTGATTCTTACATTAAACCGCTTCAAGTTTTACAGAACAAAGCATTAAGATTCATTACTTTTACTGGCTTTCTTGAATCTGCTAAACCCCTGTACAAAATGTTACACATAAGAAATATTAAAGACCAGTATGTTCAAAGATTAAACTTGCTTGCACATAGAACCATTTCAGAGAATCCACTGAGTTACAATCAGCAACTAAGTTTAAGAAGAAATGGTAATATTACTCTTCCTGTAATTCACAATAATTATGGACTTAGATCACTTCGAACAGAACTGATAAAAGCATTTAATTCATTGCCTGCTTCCATTAAGCTTCGCCGTATAATAATAAAGCAAAACTTAAAATAAAACAATTGCCGATACAACACCATTAGTCTTCTCTTTGTACTTCTTCTTTATTAAGCTTTGACAATAATACTTATATTAGTTTAAGTTGAATCCATTGTTAACCTGTAACCTCCCGTACAGGCTATGCCTCAGGGAGATATTAAATTGTATGTACTTGTAGTTTTATTCTGTAATAAAGGTAATAATAATAATAATAATAATAATAATAATAATAATAATAATAATAATAATAA
>JAHWFO010026271.1:3034190-3084055 GCA_023313115.1 Rhysida immarginata
AATAATAATAATAATAATAATAATAATAATAATAATAATAATAATAAATTTTCAAATCTTGTTTTTGGGTTCATCATCATGATTTTAAGTTGTCATATTATTAGAATTACTTGTTATTTAAATATTGTAGACTTTTTATTTGTTTGTTTTGTTGTAATTTCTTTCTATTGAGTTTTTATGTATACTTTGTTCAACGCAAGTTTGATGGGTCGTGTCCAATTAATTTTCAAAGTAAAATTAACAATGTCTAACAATTATAATTAGAAATAACTGGACATGCGAGGGGCGTTCAAATTTGACCTGGACATTATTTTTTATAACATCAGGAAACTACAAAACACACACACACACACACACACACACACTCACACACACACACACACACACACACACACACATACGAGTTATTTCTAAAAGAATTCTCCTTCCTTCTCTACACATTTTTTCCAGCGTTCTGGGAGCATCTGGATACCGGTTCCGTAGAAATCTTCAGGCTGATGTCGAAACCACGTCAGGACAGCCTTTTTCACTTCCTCATTGGAGTTGAACCTCTGCCCTCCAAGAACTCTTTCAATGGTCCAAAAAGGTGATAGTCGCAAGGGGAGAGACCCCGTATGGAGGATGTGGTAAGATGTCCCATTTGAGTTCCATCAGTGTGTCCATAGTCAGTTTGGCTGTGTGGTCTGGCAGAAAACAAACACCACTGGAAAGGAGTCCTGGCCGGTTTTTCTTTAGTGCCGGCTTCAGGGACGTCAAAGAAGAAAGGTGCATTTATGGTTCGACGTTCTTCCAGAAAATAGATGTGAATGATACCCTTACTGTCCCAAAATACAGTCGCCATCACTTTCGTTGCCGACAGTGTCATCTTGAATCTCTTGGGTCGTGGTGAGTCAGCGTGGTGAATCATCCATGCTCGCACACTTGCTTTCAGGAGTATGGCGATGTTTCCATGTCTCGTCGGTGGTCACAACACGCCTTAGGAAGCTTTCACTTTCCCTATCATATCGCTGCAGCAGCATGTAACAGATTTCAAGCCCGGTGGTTTTGTGATCTTCGGAGAGTTGCCTAGGGGCCCATCTGGCAGAGATTTTGTTGAATTTCAGCTTATTATAGATGACGGTCTCCACACTGCCAGTGCTGATGTTCAGTATTGAAGCCGATTTTCAGACATGAATCCGCCTGCTGTCTCTTATCAGCTCATTTGTTCGTGCGATGATGCCATCATTGACAGCAGTTATTGGCCTGGTCTTATGAGATTCAGTGCCGGTGGATTTTCCCCCTGAAAAATCCTCGTCGTCCTCGGCCGGGATCGAACCCGCGTACTCGGGCATCAGAGGCGATCACGCAATCACTGAGCCACCGAGGCCGATCAAAGGAAGTGATAGCAACACAAAATTCTAAAAATGATATGGCATTAAATACAAAAACTAGAGAAAATATACCAGTTCAGCTAACAAATAGTTATGTATGTAAGACATGTTCATTAAGACATGTAAATGAATCTCAAGACTGAACATTTTGTAAACTTCATTATCAAAAATATTTTGAGGACACACGACTTGCATGCATAAATCGAGGACCACCCTCTTATAAAATATAATATTCTTCGGGCTTTCTAATTTCCTGACCATTATTTAAAGTTTCGCGTAATGTTCGTCAGCATACAGCTGGAAGGGTGTCACGTGGATATCGTCGAAGACCGACAAGGACGTCGGGGAGAAACGACATAGGTGACGACGATGACGTCGAGCGAGCCACTCCGAAACACGTGAGCGTGAAGGAAAGGAGAACAGAGAAAAGCTATCGTCGGCGACCGAGAAGGTCGTGTACTCCTGTTCAGCGCGATAAGGCGCAGATTCAATGCCCTCGTAAAAGGCTCCGTAGCGACTTTAATGCCAGAAAGAAGTTTTCGCCGAACTGCGGTTTGCAGGCGACGACGACAAGATCTTTGCAGAGCTACGGAAGCGACGACGGAGGAACGTTGAACGCAGCCGGCGAGCAAAACGCATTCGACGTTGAAGAACCGGAGTTTCCGAGGCAGGAAGCTGGTCCAGAATTAATCTTTTCCACCGATTGGGAGAGCCGCCTGAGAACCGTTATCGAGCGGGCTATCATTTTCGTCGCGGGAGAAATTACAAATAGCGACGGAGAAGGAAAGACCGACGCAATTCCCTCTACCCCGGCGACGACGAAAGGAGCTGATGGACAGTCCCCGTCAAGAGAAGGATAAACAGCGGTTACCCGTCAAGTTGCTCAACGAAACGGTAAGAGCCTTATATTATGGGACATTTGTCGGAGTCTACATAATAACTTCAGCAGAACACTGACGTTACTATATGTAGCCGGGCATTTCCGCCGCCAAGAAATTTTTCAAAGAATATTTCAGCCGGATTTGGTTGAACTCGGCGAAGGGGAAGACGCAGTAGGAATTTATCCTTTCTCGTTGAGTGCATACTGTATTCATGGAACGGGAGGATTTATCCCTACGCATATGATGAGATTTTTCTTAGCAGGAGAAATTTAAGTGCCGAGAACTGTGTCTTCTTTGAGTGTGCGATTGGATTTTGTGCACGTACGCGGAAGTGTTTGTCAGAGTGGCTTATTATATTTTCTTAGCCAAAAGCAAAGCCGCAAGTGCTATGCTCCTTTTCTGCATTTATCTCACATGGCTATATATATGGTTAATTGTTCATCTCTATCTATTTTAGTGCATTCAGAATAACGTTATTCCGACCAAGATAAGTGTTTTATAATAATTCACCTATTATTGCGTCATTAAGGTCTAAGAGACCCAGTGTTGTGCTGTGTGTTTATTTGGTCGTATTAATCTACTTGAGTGTGTGCAGAATAAAGTTATTCCGACCAAGATAAGGGTATATTACTATAATTCAACTATTATTGCGTCATTAAGGTCTAAGAGACCAAGTGTTGTGCTACGTGTGTAATTGGTCGTATCAATCTATTTTAGTGATTTCAGAAATAAAGTTATTCCGACTAAGTTAGGAGTGGTTTCCAATATTTCTGTATTATTGCGACGTTAAATTTAAAGGAGCCAAGTGTCTTTCTATGTATTGTTGAATCTAAAGTGCTTAATTCGAGAGTTGAGCTGATGTAGCTTAACTATTCCTGTGAAGCTCGAATATTTCGTTGAAAGGCGAAAGTGCATTCTTTTTCTTCAAAAAGTGCATCTTACGAATCAAGTGTTGTGAGTGCAATATTCAAATAGCACAAGGGGTGCGACAAGTAGCAGTGTTTGTGTTTTGTGGTCTGGTTGCACCTCATGAATTGGTAGTGCAGTGATAGCGAATATATTATTGTTTTGAGTTTTTGAATTCTGCTGGTCAAATTCACGAAGGGTGTGTTTGTATGTGCGGATACCCTGATGTTATTTGTTTTACGGATCCGAATCTCCAGGCAGATTGTTTAGGAGTGTGTCGTCTAAGATAAACGTTATCATTTGGAGAAGCATTCAGCGGAGGCGGTCGTGTATGCGTCTCGTCTTATTTATTGGCTACCAGCGCAGTTATCTACAGCGGAGCTGTACGTATCAATTTCAGTAAGGTCTTTGACGTACACTTATTTACAAAGTTAAGAATTACTCGACGAGGAATTTATCCGAGGCTGGAATTCATCATGTGTTCATCCGCAGCAACTAGAAGAGTTTTTGCTTCGGCCGAACTAATTTTGCACGGATCCAGGAGTTAGATTCGGAGTTTCTTTTATTGTGCTTCAAAGATAAATATATCTCGTTACAGAGGCGTCCAGGGGTTACGTCCTGCGTTTTCTTTTCTTGGGAATTGCAGCAGCATTAATTTAATGGGATTTTGGAACTTTATAGTTTTTCATTTGATCTTCATTCCAAGTTAATCTTCCACTGTGCGCAATCAAAGTGACTTTCATCATTTTCGTACTTTTGTGTTTTGCTTTACAACTTAAAATTTGCCATGAATAAAGAATTTTATTTTAATTATACGTTCCCGCTTTTCTTGTCTCACTCTGCGAAATCCACGTGACAAAGGGTCTTCCTCCTCTGAAAATCAGTGAGAAGGCGTCGGAAATTTTAACAATACATATAATTCCTGTCCTTTGTGCTTTTCTTAGAATTGATAGTTATTAGAATTTAACATTTTTTTGAAAAGCTTTAAAAATGAGCAGTAAATGGAAGTAATGGAGAGTTAGCAGACTATTGAGAAACAGTGGAAAGGCGGCAGAGAAAGCAGCCCCTTCACTCGGTGTTGTATCGATTTTTCCAGAACACTGCTTCAACTAAACAAGTAGTGAGTGACCCTGTGGCCGTTCATGCAAATGTGTCAACAAAAGAAATTGCGACTGCCAGATCACATCAAGTGATGAATGTACCAGTTTTGCTTCAAGACCTCGAGAGCAGAGTATGAATTGCAGCAGAAAAAAATTTACCAATTAGAAAAATTTATGGAAAAATTCCGCGACCAGGATTCGAACCAGGAACCTTGACTGTCATGGTCGACGCCTCAATTGGGCTATCACAGACACTTGAACAGCCATGCTGTCACTAACAGTCTTAAAGATAACCAAGTTGTCAAGAAGGAAAGCCCAATGGGAGGTGGGCACCCGGTTCACAGATCGTGAATTTCTCCTATCCAAACCACCAGAAAGTTTGATGAACACAATACATAAAGAAATAAAGAAATTAATCTGGAGCAAACTCCAAACATCAGGTAAAGACTACTTGGTTATCTTTAAGACACTTAGTGACAGCATGGCTGTTCAAGTGCCTGCGATAGCCCAATTAGTAGAGGCGTCGACCATGACAGTCGAGGTTCCTGGTTCGAATCCAAGTCGCAGAATTTTTCCATCCATTTTTCTAATTAATTTCATTTACCTGATGCTTGGAGTTTGTTACAAGAGAGGATATGGAAGTATTCGTATTTTCCATCGTGATGAAAAGGCCCTTATCTTTTTGTATAAAAGGCCATTTCATTTCTCCATTTTTTAGATGAACCAGTAAGCTTATAACCCTTTTCATTTAGCTGTTCGTCTGCTCGACTTTTCAACAAGAAGGATTGTTCAACAAATTAATGAACAGCTTTAATTCGTTAAATAGGTGCTTTTTGCTTAGGCGTTTCAAATATATCAATTAATGGTCTATAACTGGACTAGAAAAACTACGTATACGAGGAAATTACCATATCATCTCTCATGATACAGCAGCCGCTTTTAGAAGCGGAAAGCCTATAATTCAGCGATCGTAGCCGGTTGTAAATACTTTTCTGGAAGCATAAAAAAGTTCCAAATTCTGAAAGAGCTGCATAAGGCGCGGATTCCGCGTGCGTAAAACAACGGCAGAAACCACAAAGCAGAAAATGTTTTGATATCACTTCCTGCTTTCGTCTTTCTGCCCGATAAAAAATTCTCTTATCTTTGTAGGCTATGATTCAATCCAAATAAAAAAAAATCCAGGAGTTTTCTGTCGGGCAGAAAGACGAAAGCAGGAAGTGCTGTCAAAAAGTTGTCTGAATTCTGATTTCTACCGTTATTTTTACGCATGTGGAATCCACGCCTAACAATTACTTACTTTAACAATATTAAGAGAGAAATGGAGAGAACTAATCTCTTTCATCCTGACTGTATGATTTCATTGGGTAATACAATTTTTTTTCTACCTATGATCCGTCAGTTTTGCTTTAATTTCCACGTAAGGCGTGGTTCCCTCATGAGTAAATCAACGGCAGAAACCACAAAGCAGAAAATGTTTTGACATCGCTTCCTGCTCTGTTCTTTCTGCCCGAAAGAAAAGTCTCCTATCTTAGTAGGATATGAGTCAATCCAACTCGAATAAAACAGGGGTTTTCTCTCGGGTACAAGACGAAAGCAGGAACTAACATCAGATCATTTTCTGCCTTGTGGTTTCTGCCGTTTTTACGAATGTGGGAACCAGGCTTAAGAGCCTTTTTAATTCATAATAAACAATGCACCTTTCTATTATCTTTCTTTTTTTCAGAGAAAAAGAAATTTGCTTATTTAAAATTAAATTCATTTAATCTTTGCAGTTCATCAATCTCAATTTCATTCTGAGACAGAGAAGTGCATAGAATTAGTGGTGGATTTAATGAATGCTTGGAAGCGAAAAAATGCTTTATTTGTAACTGATTGGCGTAAGTAAAGAAATGTTTTTTTAAGATGTTGGTTGCCATGCCGTCTCATACATGCCGATGTATTGATTACCTTTTAATATTCAGTATGTTATAATTTTTGATAAGGGAAAAACGATATAAATTATATTTTTTAATTATAGTATAAATGTTAATAATGGTCAAATTGTCATTTCAGAATACTATAACTTCTCTAGAAAACTATTAGCTATGGGAATCCAACTATTAACAATAACGTTCGGAAATTCGTATAATGACATAATAAAAATTCCAAGTACAGCCCGTCTGCTTCAAGAGGAAATTATACTTATTTACTGCAAAAACGATTGCATGGACAATATTATTGCATTGGTAAGCAACACAAATGAATTTGAGTAAAATATAAGGTATTTTCAGCTTACGCTATGACCTAAATAATAGTACGCTTCTACTTTATGTACACCTCATTCCAAAAGCATTTTCACATACGTGAAATGATGTTCGGCGTCCTTGCAATACATCAAGCCACTAAAACTAATTGGCTTTAAACTATTAAAATTAATGCAATTCGAACTCGACTTCTTGCTTAAACTGATTAATTTCACTGGTTTACTGTTTTGCAAAAAGGCCGAACATTATTCACCTAAGTGAAAACGCTTTTGGAATGAGGTGTACAGTAGCAGTTTTAGGTGACTATGTCTCTGAATAGTTTTTTTCATCAATGAAATGTGAATACAAAATGTCAAAATCAGACTTCTTTTCAAGATATTTTCAAATCAACAATAAGCATTACATATATATTCAACAAACAGTTCCACATAGATGAAAACTGAAAGATTTTTTTATGTTATTTCCTAGTTTACGAAGAGCGGGATGATATTATATTTTGTCAATAAATACAATAAATATGATAGTAATGATTAGCATGCAATATGATTACTTTTTTTTAATTATCTTGAGACGGGACAGATTCCGTTTTTTTATATTTTGTACTTTATCTATTGATGCATATATTCTTTTCTAATATTCTATTATTTAATGTGCAGGATGTTAAAATTAAAGTGATCTTATTCATATCCCTCTGGAGCTGATTCTAACATATTTTGGTTAACCTTGGTATACATAGTGCGACAGCATTTATGTTACAAACCTCTTAGGTGGTTCAGAGTAGACCAAATTTGCATAGGAATTCCTGTACGGAAATGCGTGATCTCCTTGTTGTTAGAGTGAGATCGTTCTAAACCATTGAATATTCATGAACAGAAACATACTTTATTGAGATCGAGAAACAAAAAGGTTCAATCTTACCTTTCAAAACGTATTCAGAATGTGGCATTTTTATTAGGACATTATTCGCAGATGTCATATGTTTGTCGTAATTTCACTGAAGACAAACGTATGACATCTGCGAATAATATGCTAATAATGTCTTTCGAAAAGCCCATATTCTGAATGCGCTCTTCTGCAGCCAGATTCCGTGCCACAAGATCTTCCTTGGAATACCACTGGAGTTTCGTAATAAGATTCTTCCTAAAGTCCCAAAGGAAGGAATCAGGAGGGTCTTGTGTGGTGATCGTAGCCGCCACACCACCAGGCCCTCCGCGGCCAATACATCTCTCGCCAACCCTTTGCTTGAGATAGGCCCTGATATCTCGCCAAAATATGATGGCGCACCATCGCATTGAAACAACATGTTTGTCGAATGTCCGAATGAAATATGGAAATGACTCAGACAACGTTTCATCAGGACGAGCCAAGTTAATTGAACCTGTTAGCCAGTGGAAGAAAGTAAGACCCAATTAAGCGACTGCCAAAGATTTTACCTCATATGCTGTCAATTTCTGCTGGAGCCCACGAGAGAGAGAGAGAGAGAGAGAGAGGTATGAGGGTTTTCGGCCCCAACGCTTTCCCTGCTGAACGCGCTTCATTGTTGCAAACACCGGGAAAGGTGTTTCCGTTTTTGCACATTCCTGTGACAAGTTTGAACCTTCTGATGGTGTGCTGTAGAAGCGTGTCAAAAAGAATAATGTCATATACTGTATATTCTGATAACATTTATTATTATTCTACAACAATGATGTTAGCTACTGTCATGCCCAAATATGAAGTAGTATCGTACACGATTGTTCTACGCTGGAACGGAATCCGCGACGTTATCGGTTCGCTTGGAGCAGGGAACGAATCGGAGGAAGGAAGAGGAGGATGACGTAAAGGGAGAAAGCCCGGAATCACGTGAGAAAGCGGAAGGAAAAAAAAGGAAAACTAGTTCACAACGAAGATGGTTGCTTGGTAAGTATCATCCAGCTTCTCAATTTAATGCTGTTGTGGCTGAAAGCCTTCCTAAGACTAATAAGGGAAGTGCGATAACAGAAGAAGGTATTCAAGAGCAGCAGCAAGTTAATGGAGTCGCAGTAAGAGAGACTGTTAACGAGCCCTCGGCTTTTCTTATTTATCCCACGTTGGACGACCCAACATGATACCCGCAGCTAAGTGTTTTTACTTTTAAAATCATGGAAATGTGGACGATTCCAGAAGGGTGCTCAGTGGCAGAGTGTGATTTCTCGAGCTGAATCGTCGGTATTTTTCCGTGGGGATATCCAGCCTACTGGAGTGCAGACTTAGGCTTCTTTATGGCGCAATGAGTTGCATATTGACGCGCCTCAGCGACAATGCTTTAATATACAATGCTTTTTCTCCTCCCCATACAACAACCCTCATCCCGCCGACTCGACGCGACTTCCACTCCGAAATTCAAAGAAACAAACTAAATCCGGTAAATTGATGGCTAATTTCATAGAAACGTCCTCTTTATACTCGAATTTGAAACCTTTACTTCGTCCCTAACAGTTCTTTTTTATCTCTTTCTCTTTTCAATTGTAATTTAAGTGTTTACCTGTTCAGTATTTATCTTCTCAGCTTTTCCCCCTTTCTAATTTCCCCTATTCTTCCCGAATCTAAACGTATCCTTATGGCCTTCCTACCCCACAATCTGTGAATTTTCATGCAGTTTTTCTTAACATTCTTTTAATAATATTAACCTCACCCTGATATCTAGAACCCGAGGAAAAGTACGGCTTCCTTTCATTTTTAGGTCAGCCCCTTTATATCTGAACTCTAACCCACTGCCTCCTCTTTAACTCATCTGTGTGACCTTGGATCCTAACTCCCCCACACTAATTTCCCCTTCTCTTCATCCCCATCTTGTTATCAACTTTGTGCTCTATTACACTTTCCCTCCTCCACTCCTATCCACCACTTGCTCCCCATGCACTTTCTGCTTTCACTTATCTCCATTTGTTAATCAACTCCTTTTGAATCTCTTTTGCCTTTAATTTTTTTAGTGTCGTTTTTTTATTGTTATTCTCATTCTGTATTGTCAATATTCTATCTTAATTAGTTCGAAAGTATTCTATCCTATTATTCTTTTGTTATCCTCTGAACCCTCTCACTCACTGCCCTCCTTTCAAATCCCCATAAATAAGGAGTGATGATGGCGACAGGAGGAAATAATATCATAAATAATTATGATGCACAAGTTACTACTTCGACTCTGGGTTTAAATAGCCTGTCCTGCTTGGAAAAACTCATCTCTGAAATCATGGAATCCCGATCGTCTAACAAAGAACAACGTGTAAAAATGACGACATATATCCAGCAAATTCGGGAATGTCTTCAACAGAATCAGTTCACCAACGAACTGAAGGAAGGAAACCAGGAACCAAAAGGGACGCCTTTCCTCAGTTCGTTCGAGAATGCGGATGGCACTGAAAAGATAAGTAGACTTGATATTCAGGAAATGAATAGTAAACTGGACTACTTAATGAACAACGCAACAAAAAATCGAACAATTGAAAACATCGAAGAGTTTCCATCGCTTACTACGCCGCAAATTCTGAGGGCAACCTGTGGAGCATCAATTAGAGACAAAGACTCAAACGATTGGCAAAATGCATTCATCTCGGACGGATGTATCCACGCATTATCAGAATAATGCAAAACATCGGCGGACGACAAACGACATACGTACAAGTTGCACCTTCAGGTATGCGACATCGACCAACAGAAAAGGCAATTTTTGGTTTAGGGACTTCACAATTAAAAATGCGGCAAAAGATAAGTCAATATAATAATATTCGTTTATGTGTTAGGGATCTTGAAATGAACGAATCGCTTGAGTTATTAAAAACCTTTCTGGGTGAACGTGGTGCAATTGTTGTAAAATAAGGTCGGTGGAAGAAAAAAATGGAGAAGACGTCTGAACTGATATATTTAGAAATTCAAAAAAGTGAAAAGGTTGACTGGCAAAACCCGAATAACTGGCCACAAGGCATGGAAATACGTTTATTTCATGGACGTACACCTAATCTGTTAGACTCAAAAAATTGTAGTGAAGAGCAAACGCTGCATAGTAATAACTGACTAATGAAATTTTCATACGCTAATATGCGCTCGATGATGAATAAATTAGATGAGATCCATGGGATACTAGAGGAAACCTCTAGGGATGTTTTGATTTTTACAGAGACTTGGTTACATCCATTAGTGCTATCCTCATGTTTGGGCTTGGACAATTATTGTCTGCACCGATCAGACCGCGCGTCACGTGGTGGAGGTGTGGCAATTATAACTAAAAACGATTCTAATTCGAATGTTGTAAAGGGTGTGCCGATTGATGGATTGGAAATATACACCGTTCGAGTGAAGCTAGAAGAGACTGTAATGATGATATGTGCTCTTTATCGTCCTACTTATGTTAGCATTGATAAACTGTTAACTACTATTGCGAGTGTATTGACTGTTGAGCGTTGTCATTTAGTGGTTGGTGATTTTAATGCACATTTTGAGAAACCTTGCAACGATGCCAAAAGAATATGTGCGTTCTTCGAATCATATAACTTGTATCCCGTGGTTAAGATTCCATCGCGCATCACAAAGACAACTGCATCAATCATTGATCAGATTTTTGTTCTCTGTCAATGTAGAGATTATGAGTTAAATGCTATAGATATGCCTATATTAGATCATAAAATGTTGAGCCTAGTAATACAGTGGGAAGAGGAGTTAAAAAAACCATCATTGCATGCCTTCCTTATGTTGCAGGATGTTAATTGGAATAATGTAAATCTATATTTACAAGATAATGTGAGAAGTTTATATAATTATGTCGGTGATGTGAGTGATCTAGTATCGTGTGCGAATGAAATATTCCTCCAAGCTCTGAATATAGGAAGCATAGTAAAGTGATCAGGGGCGCTAATAGAAAAAAACATGGTGGAATACTGAATGCAGGAGAGCGTGGATGAGTAAGATTGAAACACATCGCCTATTGCTCATGGAAGTGAACGAAATCACGCCGAATGACGTAAGGCGTGATAACCAAATATTTAAGAAAACATGTCGGGATGCTCGAAGACAATACTGCATGAGTAATTATACAAGTAAGCAATTGTGGAAACTGATAAACATGTCGAGATCCACCACAAAAATAAAATAATCAGAATATTTAAGTGAGTCATATTTGAAATGGTGTGTAAACCCTTTTGACAGTGAAACAGAGGCAATCTTTCTTCTTTCTATCTATATAAAGAAGGATGTTTGTTTGTGGGTATTGAATACAAATCTACAGTTTTATTCCGATCTTGATGAAATTTTGCATACTTGACCTTCAAACTATGAGGAAGGTCACTGTCTACTTCAGATTTCAGAAAAATAATAATTATCGATAAAAAATCGATATTCATGGTTATGGCAGGGCATATTAATGAGAAATATCTCATGACCAACAATGCAAGGCAAAGTTTGTGCAACAATAGGTATCAACAATGGTATCAACACGCAATTCACAAACACTCTGCACGGACCAACAATATATATCTCACCACCAACAATGAAAGGAAAAGTTTGTGCAACAATAGGCCCGTCGTGTTCGCATCAACAAAGGTATCAATGCGCAATTCACCAATAACAATGAGCATAAAATGATGCATTGATAGAAAGTTCAAAGAATTATAACAATGAACATAAAATGATGATGCAATGGCAGAGCAGCCAAGTGACATGCAACAATAGGTATCAACAATGGTGTCAACACGCAATGCAACAACACCAGGCAGGGATCAACAATATATATCTCATGACCAACAATGAAAGGCAAAGTTTGTGCAATTCCTGTTATTCAGGCTTTTCTTAGAAAAGAAAGTTCTTAGTACTTAACAATTTTTTGAAAATCTTTAAAAATGATTAGTAACTGAAGATAATGAAGAGTTAGCAGACTATTGAGAAAGAGTGCAAAGACGACAGAGGAAGCACTCCTTTAGCTCCGTGCTATATTGAGCAAATGTTAAGCAGGTCAATAGAAGAATCGGCGATCGCTAGACTACAAAAAGAGATGAAAGGCCAAGTTTTGATTCAAGACATCGAGAGAAGAAAAGGAATTGCAACAACATCAAGTGTACATCTAAAGTAAGATTACCTGAGTAAGAAATTATTTAGACTAGCAGTGGCATCCCTGGAGAAGTCCCTCCATTGTGAGCGTTTAAAAAAATTTTTTTCAAATTTTTATTAAGAATTTTTACTGTATAATTTTAAGCGTTTTCATGTGTTTATTTTTAAGATATTTCAAAATTTATTCCAAAAAAAAAAGTTTGAGCCATGACGGGGTTATCACCTAGCTTATTTGGTAGCACAGCAGATCCAAACATTTCCTAAAAATATACGAGTATTTTGACTATATTTTGTGGGAAAGTGTATATTTTGGAAACTGAAATGCTGATAATGCGATGACTGAACGTTCGTTTCCAAGAATTTTTGATAATGAGCCTAAAGTGATGATGCAGTGACAGAACATTAATAAGGCAGCGTCTATTGATTAGGCATAGGAGTCACGCGTTTCTCCTTTGAGCTCCCTATCAAACGTCCAGACGACTGGCAAAAATTTATGTGTCTGGAAAGGAAAGAACGAGTATTGGCCAGAGAAACTCTGCAACTAAAACAGAAAAAGCTATACGGACGTTTGAAACATCTGAACAACGGCAGTTTCGAATAGAGCAACAGGGTATAAGAGCTTCTACGTCAAGGGCAAGAAAAACTTAAGTCTAAAGTATCTGCTGATGCTTCGCAGTAGTGAGGCAAATCAAGAAGAGTTTAGATGCTCCAGTATATCGCCTCGGTCAAATGAGCATCATCAGTGTGGAATCATTGAAGAAAAATAAGAAGATTCAGTCCAGAACGAGTAGTATAAATTCGTTCATCCTTTGTCATAATAGCGTAGGTCAGAGCGCTCATCGCAGATACATTCATTTCAAAGTCTTTGTTCTCCACTCGCCGCATGGCATGAGATCGATCTTCTCGTGATACAAGCATACATTTCTCTTTATTAAGAAGTATTTAGACTAAACAAACACTTCATTCTTAATAGAATCGTTTAGATGGTAATATTCCTTGTGGCAGTGTACGAATAATACGTTGTTTTGTTTTCAAGAAGGAAAGCCTCCGGAAGTAACGCCATCTATTGAGACCATATACAACTAAAGTTTAATTTTTCTTTGAGTTCTTTAAGAAATTTTCCGATTATGACACTAAGATAATGATTTATGCTCTAAATAGAAATTAAATGAAGAAACTCACACTCCTCTATATTTCATTGATTTTGTTATTTAAGAAACAGTTTTGGAAAAATATTTTTGAATTGTACTCAACATTCCATTTGATAAACTTGTTCAGGTGGTAACCTAAATAATCTGAGAGAGCTAAACAAAACCAGTCCGACCCCTTTTCCCTTATAAATGGAAGCAGTCTTGACTATTGTTCCCGGATTAGCGTTGAAGGGAGAATCTAACTTCCTCGGATAAAGAAATAAATGAAAGAAATATTTTCAGAAAAAAAGTTTTTCCTTGCACGAATGATAATTTGAATAAAATTATAATGATGTTTAAAATTTATTCCAATCAATATATGAACTATCGATACGCACTTTAGAGAGATAATAAATCTTTTCAATTTGATATTTTTTAAGAGTTGATTCTTTTATTAAACTATGGGTTAGCCTATCTACTCTCTAGCTTAATAGTGAGTAAACGTCGCCCCCTTGTTCACTACAGATGACAAGACGGGATGGCGGGTGCTTAGCTATTTATATGTTATTATTGATTTGAATTTGCTATTTAAAAGTTGCTTGAGAGCTCCGAAATTCCCCCCTCCTCGACACATTACCAATATTGCGCTGCGAATACATTTATATGAAATTATAACAAGTAGAAAATAGCATGTACATATTATTTCATTTATTCATTATTTTTAATAAAAAATTCCGTATCCAAATTCTTAAGCATTTAAACATAAAATACATTTTGGGAATACAACATTCATCTATCCAATTTCTATTTCTTCTATTTTTTAATTTTAAATTTTGGCCAAGACAATTGGAATGAGTTGGCTTTCAGGAAACAACGCCCTGGAGCCAGGACACCAGACACCAGACACCTGCGGACGTTTGAGGGCTCCAACCCAACGCCGACGATGCCAGTGAAAGACGCTTCGAGAGCACTGCTGCATTCCAATCCATAAACGGAGATCCAAAGCGAAAGAGATGATGCAAGCGAAAGTACCACACCTCAGAACTTTTATCTCCGCATTTTAGAAGCAAGATTGTGTTACAAACTGTCAAGTATTATAACGTGATGTTTTACTTTTGTGCTTTCTTAACAAGTTACTGAATTGCCAGATTTAGTGAATTTTCAGTGATCACATGTGTTGTGTTTGAACTTCTATTAAGTTTTGAACATTCAGGTAAAGTGAACTTCCATTAACTAATGGACAGTGAACTGTGTTGATTAAGAACGATCTAGAGTATGTTAAGAACTTTTGAACTGTGTAAAAAAAAGTAAAATTCAAATATTGTGCACAAATCTTGAAAAGCCTACAAAACATAAGTATACATTTTAAGTTATCTTAAGTAGAAATTTAAGTTACATCTTTTGGGTACCCTTCACTTATATATTTTACTATTGTGATTTGTCTATCCGATACTTACATATTAACTTTTACTAACCAAATGATTAACCAAACTATTTCTTTATGCCAAATGATCATGGGTAACAAGTATATATTATCTTATATTAAATGATTTTCTCGTTGAGTTTTACCAGTTGCCACTTGAGATGTAGGCTTACCTGCGTCAACTCGATCTGTCCCGGTTCATCAATGGAAGATGCTGCAGAGAAGCAAGGCCGTCCAGAGGATTTCAGGTAACCGTACCGCCTTGGGACGAGGCTTTTTCTGCAGGGGAAGGTATATTGTAAGGTTTTGAGGATTAATTAGTCAGAATTAGAATATTTAGATTAATTATGTAAATGAGCTATTTTTTACTCGCGTTCATAATTGTTTCTTAGGATTCAGGATTTAAGATTATATAAAGTTTTAGAAGAATTTAATACAAAGAAGAATTAAATAAAGTTATTAATTGTCTTAAATATTTTTCTGCGTGGGTTTATGAGTCGCTAAAAGTGCACCAAATTTTAATGTTTGACAGAGGGAGAAAGTAAGAGTCAGTTTACACAGCGTTATTTTGCTTATGTTAGAATTATATTCAAGGACTGAAAAAGCATTGCTTGAGTTAGATAGAGTAAGCATGAGAACCGGATGATGAGATAGAAAGCAAGAAAGACGGTAAGGATTGAACTTTAGAATCTGAGGGAGAAAGCGACAAGATGTGATCACGTGAAAGCCAAAAGTTAGTTTAGTATGGAATCAGCTAGGAAAGGTGGTCACAAGTTTGATTGACAGGAGAATTCACATTTTTTGTGATGATTAACCCGCGTGTGATTGGCTATTGAAATCGAAAGTGTTGTTAGCAATTCTAAGAGAAAGAGTTAGTCAGTAGTTAAAATGTAACGATTCCCGTAATCAGGTGTGCGGAGCATCGACTCCCGTTTTTAGACTTAATTCGGCCTCTGTCTGGAAATATAACTATTTCCAGAGGGAAAGTTTTAAATTGTACTATTAGATTAGCTCAGACTTTAGTTAGTTTAAGTCAAGCTTATTAGTCACGTTAGCTCGAGTTCGAGGAAATCTAAGAGCTCCCGTTAAGATGAAATCAGCTCCATAAATTTAAGAATTCATGGATTACAAGTAATATTCAAGAATGCGAACTGAGCCCCCAAAGGTACCCTGTTCCAGTGTTAAGGCAGATCCAGAGACGACCTCGAGACGACTTCTCCACTAGCCACTTCAGAGAGGAGTCCTACCCCCCGCCCCCCCCCTGACGATCCGATGACGCCCGAGAGAGAGATGACCCCAGCAGAGCGGACAGTTTTGAGAAGACACATGGTAGCCTATTTCCAATTAATGTCTCATTGGCCATTCAATTTATCAATTCTATTCTTTATTACAATTTCTGATTACACAAATTTGGGAACGGAACAATTAATATGGTTATATAATGGGAAGGACCAATACACGTAAACAAAGAGTAGATTTCAGTTCTGGTTCAACTTATCAATTGCTTAATTCTTTCAAGGTTCTTATTGATTCATCTATGTAGTTACATATCTCACATTTCACAGAAGTTAAAGTATACGGAATTCTGAGTTAAACTATGAAAGTTATTATTCTTTGATAATTATTAGCTCAATGCTACCCATGTTTAGCTAAATTCATAGAACCCAGATTATTCTAGTTAAATTGTTATTGTTTAGAAGAAAAATATAATTCTCAGTTCGTATTGATTATCTCTATTATTGAGTATTGATTAATCACCTGAATATCATAGTTCACTTGAAGTCATTATTTGTTTATACATTGTATCCAGAAATCAATTGCATAATACATGACTGATACAAAATCATTGTAATTCCATAATCTGATAATTATCGTTCCATAAATCTAAATTAACTAAATTCATACATCGACATATTATTTTATTGCTTACCTCATTAATTGACAACCCAATCTTTATATAAAATCATGTTTCATTGTTGATATTTAAAAAGGACCCTAGTTATTCTAATTTCATTCTTAATTACAAATTGAATTGCTTTATCCCTGAACTTTGAATCGACTTTACCATAATTGCATTTTATCATCATCTTATTATCAATTACCTTACCAAACATTTTGTTTTATATATCTGTTGTTAATATTGAATATACCTTATTTTATTTGTTAAGTCAGCCTAAGTGCCTTTTCTTTCCTCTTCGGCCGACCCTGTGTGCGGAGGTATCAGTATGTAAGAGGGATAAACCTTAAACGTTATCTTAAATACTTTGTGAACAGTATAATTCACTGGCGCAATCTTTTCATTAATTATTCTAATTAGTAACTCGACCGTTAATTATGAATATTATCCCCCAGCCCTTACAATTCATACCCACCAAAAAAAAATCAGTTCAAAAGGTCACCACCACCATGGAATGGCGCTCTATGCAATATTCGTATACGAAATTAGACACGAAGACACAGGTGTAACCTGCTTTCAGTAAATAGTGGAGGCCACATTCAACATGTAACTAATTTTAGTAACGATTAAAGACTTGTTAACCTGTGTCTTCGTGTCTAATTTCGTTTGCGAATATTGCATAGAGCGCCATTCCATGCTGGTGGTGACCTTTTGAACTAATTTTTTTTGATGGGTATGAACTTCTCATGCCCTCTTGTATAATATTACCAAGTATTATATCTTTTGGTCCAGTAGGTTTTTTTTTATGGCCATGTTAAAATGGAACTTTAATTATAAAGACCCTGTACTACATTAATTTACTTTCACTCTAGATTATTTAGACAAAAATTAGTTTTTAATTAGTACTTGTCCTTTAAGTTTTTTTTCTAACTTCTCTTATCTGTGGTGTGAATAGACTATATACCAAATTTCTCTGAAATTATTTTATTAAAACGTCTCTTAGGAACTCCGAGTAGATCACTTTATTTATAATTAATCTCTTCTATTAATTTCAGGCATCTTTTAATAGATTCTTGAAAACAATCAAGTGGTTATTTATTCAATGTTCCAGTAACGATGATTATTTACCAATGACTGCTGATCTTCAAAATAATTTCGTCTCTTTAGGCACAGAAGTATACGGATTTACCATGGTGCCAGGAAATTCTGTAAGTTATCTAATGAATGAATTTCGTCTATTCCTATACGCCGAATTAAAAAATTAACTCCTAATACACGATTATTCTCTAGAAATGCATATTGCATAGATATGTATATAATGTCTTTTCAAAAAGTGTTATCAAATACTCCAAAAAATACAACTGTAATGGACATGAAGCAAAAATTACAGATGTACGTCATGCAAATCCTTCACTGAACAACAGTATTTCCCTAGCTTATATTCGAGTAAGTATAAAAATATACAGAGAGGGGCACGAAATGTCACCCGATTAGTTTTATAAATTACACAAGATTGATTTTAAAGAAAATATTGAGTCCATTAGACGAATAAGAAAAGATCATTATCCGTCTTTTCCCTCTTCGCCCAAGCCAACTCAATGGCAAGAGATTCAGACTAGAAGGCAGGGCGATGGGAGGGGAAAAAGATAAAAAGTGATCGGCGTGTTTCATCGGGGAGACGATATTTTTCCATCGTTAAGGATTGAAGGAATGAATCTACACACAAGGAAAGCCCAAGAAGAAGGAAAAAGGCCACATGAATCTCGAAGTCGCCAGCAACACGCAATGTAAGTGTGTGCACAGGCTTTTATTATTATCAACATTTAATGGAAATGCATGACAACATCGACCAACCAAAAGAAGAGGAAGTCTTAGCGAGCATCCAGCCATCGGTTTCAGTTGACGAAACCCGTTGACCAGCAGAGCGACTTCCGAGAGACAACGAAGCACGAGCAGCAGCAGTCAGACCCCGATAGACAAATCGACGGAGGGAAGCACGACAGGGAAATGGTGTTGAGCAGGCCCGCAGCGATTAGCAGCCTGGCGTCAGCGTTTGTGCCTGAGTTACTTCCCCGGCATTAGTTCATGTAAGATCAGTATTTATTATACTTTGCAAACTTACCTAAAGTTCCGCGTAAAAGTGTGCTCATCAGTGGTGAATTTTTTATATGGTGCTCTTAATAATTTAAACATAGCTCCATAAATATCAATTATTCTCGTTTATTATCATTTGTGATTAGGCAGACTTCAACGGGCAAGATAAACCCAGGTACAACAGCTAATATGGAAATGTTTTATACAGGGTGTTTTATAATTGGTGTCCCATCTTTAGGTCCAAATAACGACTCAAGGGGAACAGATTGGGGGAAAATGAATATTGATTATTTGGTTTTAATGTCTCCTGATTCAGAATAAAAACATTTCGCGTCCCTGTGGGTGAAGGGGTAAATTTTGAAAATTTTAATTTTGTAGGGGTAGGGGTTTGACCCCATGTGTTATTTAGAAAGTTGTAGGGCATCATGTAAAATGTGGGTTTAGCAAAAAACCCGATGAAAAAATCTTATCCACTGCCCTTTATCGAGTGGGTAAAGTGAAAGGTATGGCTAGTTAATGTAGACAAAAACAGAAAAACTCATAAAGTTTTCAAATTTCATAATGTTTTTCCTGGGGGGGAAAAGCCCGGTCGAGTTTATTAGCTTTTCAGGGTAACGACTCATTCATTCTCATTAATTTTCCAAATGTAGGCCCTACTGTTTTCTAATAAGTATGGTTTTTGCCGACATCGGCTAGCCATACCTTTCACTTTACCCACTCGATAAAGAGGGCAGGGCATGAGATTTTTTCACCGGGTTTTTTGCTAAACCCACATTTTACATGATGCTCTACAACTTTCTAAATAAGACATGGGGTCTAACCCCTACCCTTACAAAATTAAAATTTTCAAAATTTACCCCTTCACCCCCAGGGACGCGAAATGTTCTTATTCCGAATTAGTGGACATCAAAACCGAATAATCAATATTCATTTCCCCACCACCTGTTCCCCTTGAGCTGTTATTTGGACCTAAACACGGGACACCAATTATGAAACACCCTGTATATCTATTGAATTAACTTTCTGTAATTTAATTTCTATTATCAAATAATCTGTATTTGAAATATTTACAATTCACACAATTAAATTTTAATTGATTTTCTCCTTTTCATCTTCATCCTTGTCACAGTAAGATAGTCACAGTAAGATACGTGATATGTATACAGACTTCATATCAAAGTAATCATCTCGGCATGGAAATACCCCTCTAATGGATAACATATTCCATATGTCCGCCGTACAACTGCTTGAGTTGGCACCAGACACAGTGCTTCATGCAGGATGGAGCACGCCCACATACTTCCAGCGTTGAGCTTGATTTCCTACATGATAGATGTGGCCTTCGTGTAATGTCGGACGGATTTCCAGAACGTCATGAAGGTGGCCGGATGCAGCCCTCTACAGCTCGGTGTGACTTCTTCCTTTGGAGTTTCCTCAAACAATAGTGTACCACAAGAAGCTCTTTTCAGATAGCCACGGACACAGGAATCATAGTGGAGTTATGCCGCGCTATTTCTGAAGATTTGTGTTGGAGAGTCATCACCAATGTACAAGCGCAATTTCAAGCAGTTGACGGCCAAACGGAACATGATGACATATGATATATGGATCATGTTATAGTGATTATTTTGATATGAATTCTGTATCAATCTTCTCCAAAAAACAATGTGTAATTTATAAAACAAATGGGCTGACATTTCGTATGTCACGATGTATATCAGAAGTTAACTTGATATTGCAAGATCTAAAACTCGGTATTTATTTTTTTAAGATCTTATTTTTATTTCATCGTATTATTTCAAATTCCAAATTTTTAGATGCCTTATACCAAAATATATAATGATTCTAAAGGAATATTTCAGGCCAAAGAATTTCTTTTTGACGTTATAACTGAGCTATCAAGTGTTTTATATATCAAGTAAAGTAAACCTTTTTATTCAAATTTCATATTTCCAGTCATTAATTTTATTTTCTATTATAAAATGTTAATGAACTGTATATTGCTGGAGAACTACAACCTTCAGATTGAACTATTGCAAAATGATAACAATTGTGTTGACTAAAATACTTTACATGTAGTTATAAAACCTGTTTTAGTTGCAGGGAATTCTGTCAACGCACCTGTTTAATCAAGAGAAAGCCGTCGCGAGTGAAATCATTACTGTCCGCTTCCCACGAAAATGCTCTTGAATTGTTGAAAGTGCTCGCTGCGCGCTGTAGTCTTGGATGCGTCCACAGCACTGACAACGCCTCCTATAGATAAGTTACCTATAGTTATCTATAGGAGGCGTTGGCACCACAGAGTAAACAGAGCACTTACGGCCTCAAAAGCGCCGCCTCTTGGCAGCCATCTTGTGGTGGGACGATGCCGCGTTTTACATTGTAGAAGACATACTCAAAATAGCGAATAATCCGCTTTTTACATGGTATACGTTGATTTTCATGTGAAATTTTTATATTTTCCCAAAACTTTGTTTCATTGATGCACAAAAAAGTGATTTTTTTAGGTAACATTCATCAATTTCATAGGAAATAAAAATTAATGTTCAACTGCTACATGTGTCTTACATTTTCTCAGTTTCAACTTAATTTTAAATAAAATAAAATATATAAAATAAAAATTTTAAAGCACACACTTTCACCTTAAAAAGTTCAGAAAAAAATAAAAAATCGAATTAAAAAAAAGATAAAAGTGTGGTGGCGCATTTATTATGTAGTATTTTCTTTTTAAAATTTAATATTACAGCTTTTTGCATTAGCTTTAACGCACTTTCCAAAACATTTAACGCAGTTTTCATTGAAATTACCATAATATTTAGAAAATTTAACTTTTTTGAGAAAAATTTATTTAATTTTTACTGCTGTTTAAAATATTTTTAGCGTCGTTTAAATGAGTTAACAGCATAAACAGAGTTGGTTTATAACTTTCTATAGAACTCTATAGAACTTTCTATAGAACTATAGAACAATATTTTTCGATTCAAGTTTCTGCCGTCATAGATCACCGTTATTTAATGTAGTTGCACATAATTTATTTAAATATTAATAACTATATATATAAAAATTTCAAGAACTAAGTAGATTATCGAATGGAAAGCGAATTTAAGTGAGCGCAATGTATTAGTAAAAGCTTACTGAAGTTACAATGTATCCGACGAACAGTGATCTACTGAACTGTCAATGAGGAATTATGTAAAAAAAAAAAAAAAAAAAAAAAAAAAAAAAAGCAAAATTTAAAAAAAAATTATTTTTACAGTAAATAAAAAATATCATTTTTTGTACATTTAGAGTCATACCAAATTTTTATACAATGAAATAACTTAGCCACATTTTAAGATTTAAATTACGTATAATCTTTTTTGCTGTAAGTAATGGTTTATCATTGTTATTGTCGTATTTTTTATAGTAAATTGTAAGTAAGAATTGTAATTATATATTTACAATAAATTGTAAGTAAGAATTGTAATTTTTAACTCATTTAAACGAGGCTAAAATATTTTTAAAGCAGTAAAAATTATATAAATTTTACTGCGTTAAATATTTTGAAAACTGCGTTAAATATTTTGGAAATTGCGTTAAATATTTTGAAAACTGCGTTAATTATTTTGAAAACTGCGTTAAAGCAAATGCAAAAAGCTGTAATCGCGCCACCACACTTTTAACTTTTTTTAAAATTAGATTTTTTACTTTTTTCTGAACTTTTTAAGGTGAAAGTGTGTGCTTTAAATTTTTTATTTTATTCTTTTCTTATGAAAATTAATCTTTTTATATGATATCTAGAAAACCAAAAAAACCTTGAAAATCTGCCGTCTGATATCGGGTAAACGTTTACAATACCTTATGCTGGCTAATCATAAACAATGCTCACCACAATCAACAAACTTTGCTAGTACTGATGATCAAATTAACAACAAACAACAATACAGGCAGTCGTTACGTCATGATTGCACTGTATACATATTTAATATTATTTAATATAATTTAACTAATAGTAATCCTATAAGTCCATCCAGGGCCTGTATGGCCTGAGGCCGACGAGTTGGGTCCCTGCATGAACCAGGATTAACGACTGCTATATGATGGTCACAGCAGCCGGGGGGGTGAAGATTGTGAGTCACTGAATGGTCGCCCATCCAGTGGCTAGCCGTGCCTGATGTTGCTTAACTTCACAGAAGTTGTTACATTGAAAGCCCACCAGGCCACGGCTTCCCCATATATATATTAAACTTATATATTAAATAACTTACGAATAAATGAAAGACTAGTGAAACTAACGTTTGAAACATGCATTGTCATCTATAAGAAAGTTGGAGAAAGTTGCAGAGCTGTAGGTAGTCTATTACAAAATTTTTCCCTCCATTTTTCGATACATCATGTTTGGAGGTCATCTCCAGTAGATATTTAATTATTGATCTAAAAGTGAACTTTTTGAAAGCATTTAGCAGCATCTTACATTGATAATACTGCTGAAAAATGACTGAAATTCTTTTATATTTTTATCAAACAAACATTTTTTAGAAAACAAACATTTTTAATGTTGGGGACACAAAGAAAGGCTGGGGATATAATTTGCAGCGATTTGGGCATGGGTTGAAGACGACCCACGATTGACTCATATAACGCACGCTGAAAAGATAACCCGCTGTGAAAAGATAACCCGCTGTCTTTTGTTGTTCTCATGTTGCATCCGTATGCCACTCAGTAGTTTGGATGTTGTTCACTCATTCCACGGTAGCTAAAGTAGAAAAAAACTGTTCCCTACCCTCAAATACGTGCCTAAACACATGGAAAGTAACGTGGAATTTGCGATCTGAGTCCCACCAAAAGATGGCCGCGCGAGAACTTCCGGTGGCGACGCAGCTGGCTAACACATCTAATGCTGCATGATCGCTCTGTTTACTCTGTGGTTGGCGCTGATAGAGAGGGAATCTTAACCACATGCATAGGGAATCTTTCCCTATCTTTCAATGTTTAACCGTATTGAAGGCTCAATTTCATCTTCAACAGCACTTGGCGCGAGCAACGCATCCTGCCCACTCTCCATGCACGTGTTCCCTATCAGAGCTGTGGACACATCCACGACTGCACCGCGCGCACTGAGCACTTTCAACAACTCAGGGGCATTTTTGTGGGAACTGTACGCTTCCAGACAACATATTTTTTTTTCCTAATAGAGAAGAGCCAAGAGCCTCTCCTGCTCGTTTGCGATTGGTCATCGTTAGGCTGACGTCACGAGCAAAGCGAGTGAAACAGGAAGGAGTATGGAAAGAATGTTTCCCTGGTCGCGATGCTAAAAAAATAGCCTACAACAATCTTTTTTCTTGTTGTAGGCTATGACTAAAACAAAGCACTGCACTTACGATACCTTTGCTAGCATGCTATTTACGTTTATACTATTAGCATAATGCCTCGATGCTGCATGCTGCAGTGTACAATTTACGATGGCGAAAGCGAACATTTAACGTTTTCTCTATCGAAGCAGGACGATCAACGCGCGTTTTCCAACTGATCTTTCGATACTAACACATTCCGTCTTTTGCATCAAACAACTTATGCATTGATAAATAATATAAAATATAGCAGAGTAAAGCCCAAATTTAAATGATGTCTCTGCGATTTCGATTTTGTCAAAATTCGATTTTGATTTCAATTTTGTCAAAATCAAAAGTGGAGAGAAAGATGGTCATCGTGAATCAAAATTAATTATTTGCTTTATTGATATATGTAATAATCACCCTTAGGCTAATGATTTCATAACTATTTTTGAAGATTTATCTTTTGATATATATGTTGATAATATAGTAATACAGAAATGCAGCAAAGTACAGTTTTTAAATAATTACTAAGCAGATTTATTTATTTCAATAAAGTAAAAGCTTTCATGCTTTGTAATAAAGAATGATTATTTTTTATATAGTCATCTTTATATGTTCACTCTCCAGCTGAATACAATACAATTACTAAAATGTTGACTTCTTTTATCCCTCGTTTTCAGAATTTACAGAAACAAGTTTTTGAATTTCAATTGCGGACTAAAATAATATTCAGTACAAAATAATATATGTATGCAATAAAATATTTATAAAAGCCCTGAGTCATTTTTTTAATTTGCTAATGGAAGAGATCTACAGGCCCAGTTTTCATTTTAAGGAGGCCAAATGATTACTGGTTCAAGTGTTTCAAATCCAACCAATGTAGCCAAAACAGTTTTCATGATTTCTTCTGTATTTTTAAAATAATTAGGGTGCTGTGGCTATTGTGCCTGTGTCAATTCTTCAGTGATCAATCAAAGTGTATGTCATCTTTGATAATTTTAAAAAATATTAGGTATAATTTTATTTGCCTTACTATCTGACAATAATGCAAAATTATGTTGTATTCATGTGAAACCAATGTTTTTGGTATTTGGCAGCATTTTACTCATGTGTTGTAAAATTATCATTAATAATTATATATTGAGGTGACAGTCACATTAACGTAATTATAACGTTACACTATTTTTATCTTCATTATTTTATGCTGATTTTAAAATCATTTTTCAATGAGCAAAATTGCTCACTTTCCTTTTGTTAGTATTTTAAGAACAGTGATTGGAATATTATTTTAGTTTTTTTTTTCCCAATCGTTTTAGAAGCGCTTAATCACTGCGTATACATTTCGGCGTTGATCTTCATCCTTCGATAGAGAAAACGTTAAATGTTCGTTTTCGCCATGGTAAATTGTATAAGAGCCATAAACACTGCAACAACGAGGCATTATGCTATTTGTATAAACGTAAATAGCATGCTAGGAAGGGTAACTTAAATACAATGCTTTGTTTTATCATTGCCACACCTAAGAAAGATTCGTTGCCATTTTTTGCATTCGTTCCACACGCTTTCCTGTCTCAGTAGTTTCACTTTCGTTGCTCGGGACGTTGACCAATCACAAACGATCAGGAGAGGCTCTTGGCTCTTCTCTATTAGCATGGTTATTAGAAGTTAGTGGTTGGTCAACTCCTCCTCAAAAGGCTATTAGCGCCAAAGGTTAGGTTAGGTTAGGTTAGGTAGTAGTCCATTTTTACTATACGTTGTAGCTGATTCAGCTACTAATTCAGTGAATTAAAGCAATTTTATTTAATTTTTTAAAACTTTATTTCATTTTACATAATCAAAAAATTAAATGTAGGGAATATAAAATACAAAAGACAATCTTGGAATTCAGAATAATTTCTAAAAGTATTTTTTAATGTTCAAAAACATCTTTTTTGTCATTATAAATTAGATAAAACATCTTATATTTAATTAATAATAAATATATTTTTTAAGATTATGAAAAATTGTAATTGTCGAATAATAATTTTTAACTTAATCAATAAAATAAAAGAATTAAAAAAAAGTAAATAAAATAGATATTGAATAACAAAAACAATTAACACCAATAGAATCATCACCAAATTAGTAACATTTCTAGATATTTTAATATACATCATAAAATTTTTTAATTAAATCATAAATAAAAATTCACTATCAGTATAAAGAATAATGTAAACAGCCAAACGTGATATCATGACCAAATTTTTACAATAGACATACCAAATACATTTATATGAAAATATTCCAATTATACCAACATTAGACAACATAAAAAAAAATTTAAAGAACATTTACTTTTATTAAAATATTAAAAATCATAAAAACTATCATTTATGTTTCATTAACAAAATTTATATCCAAACAGGTGAACCTATGGGTACTTCATTATCACCTATCATCATAAATATTTATATAAACCATATGGAATACTAATAATTAAATACCTCACAACATAAACAAAATATCTAAATTTAATTAAAATATTGAGAAGACATTTTAATTATCACCAGTAACTCTATACAAACAATAGTACAATACCCATTAACTTTTACAACCAATAACATGGAGAAGAATAAAATCACAAAAAAATAATAAAATATTAATATTAATATTTGAGGTATAAGAAAAATGCAAATAAGGTCCACATTATCTATCAGAGAAGTCTGTACACCAAAACTTAATATTTTCAAATAATTTCAATGAATAAAAAAAATCTAACCTCACCATAATATATACCCCAAATAATTAGTTATTTATATAATAAAAATAGAAGTTATTTTTATAATATTAATAGAAGTTATGTTATTTTTATTATTCATATAATAATAAAAATAGAAGTTATCAGTAACAAATACACAATAAAATTAATAGACGACTCATTCAAAACGACTCCAAAAACATACACAAGATAACCAACTTAAAAGGAATTCAAACATGATGCAATACAAAAACTTTTCATAAAACAGAAAAAAAAAATTAGAACAAATACCCAACATTAAATAATACCAAAATTAAAAAAATAACCGTGCTTAAAAATAAAAAAATAAGCAAAAGAAATGAGCATTGGCGAAGGTCTCCATTGAAACTAAGCTTAATGTATGGTGATCAATAGATTACTGACACATCGAAGCCACCTAGTGGGAGCAGTTTTTCCCAATTACGTTTTTAGAGTCGAGAACAAAGGAGTTGACCAACCACTAACTTCTAATAACCAAGCTGTTAGGAAAAAAAAATATGCTTCCAGCATGTGTAGTTCTTTATACAGGTGGCGCACTCTGTTGGAGGAATAAAAACAACTAACGTGTACCACAGATAACAGCCTGTTCAATCGACAGTTTCCAAGTTTCACCGCAGTAAAGGAGGAGGGCGCTTTTAAGTACTTCACCCTACTTAAAGGCTCTCTAGGGTGAAGTAAAGCTCTAGATTAGGAAAGTACGGCAAACTTCGTCGTCTGCTACCAAATCCGCCATTGTTGGCCCAGTTGGCCCTATCAAGTGAGTTACGCTTCCTCTAAAATTCGGCTTAAATGCATCCTTTTCGCAAATTTTCTTATTATTATCGTCTGGAAATATAACTGGCAATCAGTAAATTCTGTAACTATCGAATTTTCTTTAAATTTTGTTTTCAATTATAATTTTTTACATATAAATAATGATAACGATGAGGCAGTTTAATGATAACCAGATTAAGTTTTCAGTTTATTTTCACTTTATTTATTTATCTTTAATAAACGATTTACATGTAATTAATAAATTTTAAAAAACATTGTATGTAGTTTTTGTAATTTTATTTATCAAAATAAAATTTTATAAATTTTTATTAAAATATAACTTAATAAACTTTTATCAGATTAATTTTTATATTTATATCAAAAATTTCACTTTACCAATTTTAATTTTATTAAATTATAAAAATTATTAAATTATTAAAAAAGTATAATTATAATTATAAAAATATCAAATATAATTTAATAAAATAGGAACTATTAAATTTAGGTTTTTGATTTAAATATAAAAATTACTTTGATAATTATATTTTGATAGAAAATTTTAAAAATTACAATTTGGAAAAACTATCCGTTTGATTACGAAAAAAATTGCAAAAAAATAACTACACATGCAATGTATTTTGAAATTTATTCATTTATGGAGGTTTATAATATTGACGTAAAAAATCTACCCAAAACTTATAGTTAAAATTTTCTATATTTTTTTCACCCAAATAGCAAATTTTCGTTATTCAATTTCATACCTTATATTCGAGTTTAATGATGAGTGATAATTAACTTTGCTAAAATAAGATGAAAATAACAGGGACGTTTTGTTTCAAGTTTTGCCTCCACATTTCACAGACAGTTTAACCTTGTTATATTGAATTGTATTTTCTTAAAAAGAACTATATTCAACAAAAAATTATATTTTCTGATCGTCTGAGAATTGCACAATGCAACATTTCTATAACATTCGGTGAAGTTATAAACGTACTTGCTTCTTATTACTTCTTCGGATATTTTAACGAATTTATTAGAGACTTTTTGCAACCTCAAACGATATGCGAAATACGAAAGGCGAAATGCAAAAAGTGACATTTCGTCTTTCTCCTTTCGTATTTCGTTTTGAGAGTTTTTGCACCCGCGAAATAAGAAATGCGAAAAGAGAAATGCGAAAAAGAGAAATTCCAGAGTTTCGATACTGCCAATATCAGGTTTTACTTCTACACTGCTCAGCTCACCAGGGAAGAGGAAGAACTGTAAGGAATTGTAATTCTTCCCCGAGCTCACTCTGATATCTGATTCTCAGCATCATGGCAGCAAGGAGAAGTAAGTACTATTAAAGTTTAAAGCTATAACTCGTGGTGGGATTTAACATTGTGTTAAACAATGCGAAGCAGTTTCCCGTCGGACGCCATTGGTTAACGTGAGGAACTTGCTGTCAGAGCGTGGAGGTTGGGCGCAGCACGCATGCGCGACGACACATTTGGTTACCAAAGGTGGCAACGAAATTTTTTAGAATTTTCGTATTTCGTTCGACCAAAGCTGGCATGACCAAACGGTACATGGCAGTCACATGACCAAAATGCCACCTATCGCATTTCACCTTTCGTATTTCGCATATCGTTTGAGGTTGCAAAAACTCTCTATTAACCTCCAAGGAACATCGATTGAAGGATCCTGAAATTCTGCTTATTCGGATTAAAATTTAGAACCAATCAACGAATATTTCATTAAAAATTTAATCTAACTTGCATCTTCCACATGCATTTCAATGGTATCTATCGCTGCGTTTGGGCCAACAATGGCTGACAAACTCACGTGACAGCCGTTCTACCAATCAGCAGCTGCGGGCGGCGCGGAAAAGGTTTGCCGTACTTTCCTAATCTAGAGCTTTAGGGTGAAGTAAAGTACTGGATAGGGAAAGTAAGGACACTCCAAGGAAGACGCTATTTTGTGGTTAAGCAGCGTACTTGCATTGAGAGATTTTTATCCATAAGAAGAAAACTTATTTAATAATAACTAAATATTTTATTCCTCAAAAATAAATAAAAACAATTTTTAACGTCTTTTAATGAAAGTAGATTTAAAGATTTACAGATATATGATTTTTTATAAACAGGTTTAAAAAATAATCTAAGTAATTTTAGATCGTAGATTTTAAGATTTATCGAAATAAATTTCTCAATTTTAACCAAATATATATCCTAAGTAAATGTCTATATTAAAAAAAAAATCATACTTTTGTAAATATTAAAAACTGCCTTCAATAAATCGCACGTAAATGGAACGTTAAAAATTATTTTTATTGATTTTTTGATATAATTATTAAGAAGAAATCTTATAACCTAACGTTTGTCTGTTCCTTATTTAACTTTTTATTCTTAATTAAGTTATTCATTCCAATTAAATAAATTACTTAGAATAGTGTATTCAATTAGAAATAACGATAAAAAGTCGTGTATTTTTTTCAATTTTTTGTGGACTAAGAGGTATTTCGTTTTATCGTTATTTGTTTATCCACAGTTTTGATTCCTTTTTATCGCAATTAGAAATGATGATTTGAATTTTATATAAATTGAAAAATAAAACTGACACATTCTTTTATATGTTTATATTAATTGTTAAGATTGCTAAATGTAAATGTAGGGCTGCGAAACGTAACTGAAACGTAACGAAATAACGATATTAATAGCGGTATTATAATGATTAACGTAACGAAATTTCTTAAAGTGGGATAATAATGGAAACAACAAAATATAGGCTGCGGGAAACAAGCGCAGGAAATATACACTGATTGGAAGAAAGTAATTGGACACCTCGCACAGTGCGTTTATTTGCTTTTATTAATAACAGCTAATATCCTGTCGGCCCCCCTCTGGCTGCAATCACGGCGGCCACTCTCCGGGGCATGCTTTCCACAAGAGTACGTACGACCCCCACAGGAATCTCCCGCCAAATGTCCCGTACAGCCGTCCGCAGTTCAGGTAGTGGTTTGGGGAGTGGGCTACTACCCCTCAACCGACGCTCGACTTCATCCCACAGATGTTCGATGGGATTCAGGTCGGGGCTCTGGGCTGGCCACTGCATGCATTCAACATTATTATCGGCATACCATTGCAGGGTATGAGCTGCAACATGTGGCCTGGCATTGTCGTCTTGGTACAGGCATGGCTCTAGACCGTAGGTTTGCCAAAGGGTTGGGAGAACGGAATTGTCCAGGATGGTAGTGTAGTCCGTAGCCCTCATGGTGCCTTCACTAGAAAGATTAGATAGAATACATTTGAGAGTATTACAGGAAGTAACCGTATCCATTTGCTAACTCAAGTAGTCTACTAAGACCATGGGTCAATGCGTTGAACTGCCTTTAACCGGGCCTATGCCATACCACGAAAAACAGCCCCACACCATAATTCCTTCTCCGCCGAACTTCACTGTTGGGATGATACACTCAGGAAGGAGCCGTTCTCCAGGTAAACGCCGCACCCAAACTCTGCCATCCGATCGAAACAATGTGAAGCGGGATTCATCGCTCCAGAGAACACGTTTCCAGTCCTCAACGGTCCAATCTTTGCGTTCCCTGGCCCATTGCAGTCTGTTCGTTTCTTTCGCCGGTCTGACTAGCGGCTTGTGGGCTGCTGCTCTGCCGTGATAGCCCAGCATGTAAGCCTCCTTTCGGAGGGTCTTGGTGGATACGTGACGTCCAGATGCCTGCTGGAATTCCCCGGCGATGGTGGTCATCGTCGAACGTCGGTTCTTCCGTATCTCCCGCTGCAGTACCCGACGGTCCCTGTCGGTCAATGCGGGTGGACGACCAGGCCTTGGTGCATTCGTACAATGTCCATTGGTCCTGTACGTCTTCAGCACATACGCCACTGTTGATTTCGGGTGGTTCCGGCTGCTGGCAATCTCTCGTATGGATGCGCCTTGGAGCGAAATTCCAACCAGGACACCTTTTTCGAACTCTGTCGCGGCATGATGCTTCAGTTAGAGTCAATGGTGTTGTCTGATGACTATCTTTGCATTTCCATACAGTAGTGACACGTGTGGTAGCGGAAAGGTCCATTTTTTGCCGGGTGAATGGGTGTCCAATTACTTTCTTCCAATCAGTGTATATATAATCAGGAGTGCTGGGGTTCTGGAGGAGTCCATTGATAACAGGGAGGTGACTGTCATTCAAGCATGAACTCGTCCTCATACGAAAAAATAAAATATTATTAAAACATTATGATAACGTTATTTTCTAAGATCACGATATCAAGTAACAAAAAGCATAACGTAACCAAACCTAATAACATTACGTTATAACATTACATAAATCAATTCGTTCCATAGCCCTGATTAATATATTAATCTTATATATGAACATTATTTAATACTTAATCTTATATTTAATCTTATATAATTGTTAAAAAAATTTTTTATAACATGTCGCATTTTTTTTTTTTTGAAAAGTAACATTCTTTGGCTTGTTAATGGTGCATATTAATTAATATCTAGGAATATTGTTTCATTTTGACACTTAAAAAGACTTAATAAGTAAACAATGGAAATTGTGACGATTGAACAGGCTGTTATCTATATAGTAGGTTGTGCGTGTACCGTAGCCAGCCGCCTCAGCGCGAATTGGGCAGGCCTGTACAAAATAGATACAAAATGGCAGGGCATTACTTTTGTGTGGTTGGATGTCCATATATGCTATCTTTTGTTCACAGTTGTTTTTCATTAATGAATAAAGAATCCGATGGAATTATCAAGTACATCTTTTCTCTCTCTCGACCCTCCCCTCTGCGATCAGCATCCATTCTCTCTACCCCTCTCGTTATCTTAGACAGGGAAAAAGGATAGAGCAAAGGAAAAGAAATAGCTAATACTCAGATGTCTGCATTTATGCTTACGTGCTTCAACATTGGGGTGAACAGATGTTTTACTTCCCTTCTGAGCTAAGTGTCTCAGACTTGGAGCTCTTAAAAATCGGAAATAAAAAAAACAAAAAAACTACCGCACTAAAACATGAACTCCCTTTGAAACAATATTTAAAATTAAAGAGGAAAAATTGTGTCATCATGTACATGAGCTGACTTTTTAAAAATTTTCCCTCTCTTCACTGTTTTGAGACGAAGAAATGTCTCCCGATTATTCAATTTCGTGAATTGCACTTGCAATTTGCCGTCTGTATTTTAAACTTTTTACCAGTCAATGTTTTCAATTTTTGTCACTATATGGTCACTACTGGAAGCGTATACAGTACCAAGCGAGTGTCTGAAAGCGTATTCAGTACTATATAATGCTCCGGTTTTCGCGACAGAATTTCCCAGATGGTCTCTGTTGTTATAGACACCGATGTATAGGTCATCACAAAGTGTCTTAAACTTTTAAGGTCAAAATTCTACAGAAGGTAGTGGGCTGTAAATTGAATACTTTGAGATGGGGAACCAATGGTCGGAAATAATACGTATTTTAGACACAACGAGATCTTTAAATGTGTGATGAACATTTTTATAAGATGTTTTCGTTTTCAGCATAAGGAATTTATTTCTCCACAAACAACTTACAGCTCAAAGTAAATGCTCAAAATGGTGACCAGCAGTCTCAATAAGAACATACACCGAACGACCAATTTATTAGAGACACCTCTTACGGAAAATGGATAGGCCTCCCAGTGACACCCAAAAATGGAACAGGCCGAAGCGGTGTATAAAAGGAATGTATTGGATCAAAAGTTGCAGTCAGCAGCAGAAGTGGACTGAATATGGGTAAACCCAAGGATTTGACAGACTTTGAACGAGGCATAATCGTTGGAGCTCGACGGGCGCAGTTGAGTATTTCGCAAACCGCGAACCTCCTCGGGTTTTCCCGTGCAACAGCGTTAATGGTATTCCGTGAATGGGAGTTATGCCAAAAAACAACCTCCAACAAGCACAACTCCGCACGAAACAGGGCCGTGGATCAACGAGGCCAACGGCGACTGGTACGAATCATCCACAGCAACAGGACGGGAACAGCCCCAACAGATTGCGGCGCAGTTCAATGAGGGAGCATCCCAACCCATTTCGGAGCACTTGGTGTGGCGCACCTTGCACCGAGTTGGGTTTAGGAACAGACGGCCCTACGGGCACCGTCGCTGTCACTACAATATAGGAAAGGGCATCTGCTATGGGCACACAGGCATCGCCACTGGACACTGGAGGAGTGGAAGAAGGTCGCCTGGTCCGATGAATCGCGGTTCCTACTTCATCATGTGGACGGCAGTCTGTGCATCTGGTGCAGACAGCACGAGATCAAGGACCCATCCTGTCAGCAGACAACCGTACATGCGGGTGGAGGAGGAGTACCGGTCTGAGGTGTCTTCTCTTGGGACACACTGGGTCCTCTGATATCTGCAGACACATCCCTGAATGCGACATACTATCTGATCATTGTTGCCGATCAGGTGCACCCGTTCATGATGATTGTGTTCCCTGGTGGTGACGGACAGTTTCAGCAGGACAATGGTCTTGGACTTGTTCGAGGAGCATGAAGCGTACTTCCACCTGCTTCAGTGGACGGCTCGGTCGCCCGATCTCGACCCGATCGAGCATTTATGGGATGAAGTGGAGAGAACTATCCGATGCCTTCCCACACTGTCGTCCAACCTGCACGAATTTCGCGACACTGTGATGTCAGCCTGGGCTGCTATTCCTCCGTAACGGTTTCAACACCTTGTTGAATCCATGTCAGCAGGTATTCGGGTAGTTCTCGCCGCTAAAGGAGGCGCAACACGCAATTAGTGGGGCGTCTCTAATAAATTGGTCGTTCAGTGTACATTACAACAGCCAGGAAATTTTGCCGCACCGTTTCTGATTTTCCTTATGGCAAGTAGTATTGAATGAGCGTCTACTGGAGTTTCATGCACTGTCGGTTTAAACTGAACCATAGGGAAAAAAATTCCAGGATACTTTGATCTGGCAATCGCATTTGCCATAGACGTGATTTGGGAATACAGGGTGATTATAAAGTCACTATACATTTTGGTGAAATCATTAACGAATTTCATTTATTTGCACACCTAAACACATCCAAAGTGAATGTGTTGATGGGAGTTACACAACCAAAGGTCTATGGATCCTTCATGTTTGCCGAGGGGACTATCAATGGTACAGTGTACATCGACATGTTGGAGTAATTCCTGGAGCCCACAATTGCGAGATGAAGGATTTAGGATACCGTTGTGTTCCAACAGGATGGGGAACATGGGGATACTATCCCATTTGACCAACATCGTTCGGTACTAACTGATTCACGCATTCCCAGGCAGATGGATTGGTCAGGGCTGGTCAAGACTGTGGGCTCCACAGTCCTTAGATTTGACCCCCATGGATTTCTTTGCGTGGGGTTTTATCAAGTCCAAGGTTTACCAGGTCAGGATTACGCACCATTGCACAGCTAAAACAACGGATTACAGCCGCGGTGGAGGACATTACACCGCAATGTTGCGCAATGTTTTCCGGGCCACGGTGGAACGCTGGGAGCTGTGCCGGGACGTGAAAGGGGGACACATTGAAATTTACTAAGAATGTATCCTGGTATGATATCTGGTTGATGCATACTGCAATTGCTGCAATAAAACGGAGTTTTCACCAAAATGTAGAGTGACTTTATAATCACCCCGTATTTTGTCTAGGTGACCGCGAACATCAAAATCGAAATTAGCAGGGGCACTAGTATATTGCACAAAATTTATGGTTTTACAGATGAACTAAAACAATAGTGACAAACTTCAGGAGGCGATTTCTGATCAGAGGAGAAACAAAAAAATCAGAAATGGTTTGTCTGTGATTAATACAGAACATGACATACAGGGTGATTATAATTAAAGTTACGATTTCAAAAATTGATAATTTGAAAACTACTCGTCAGAATGACCTGGTATTTTAGCAGAACAATCGTGAGGCAATGGAATTTTGTTTGGCAAACGGAAAAAATATTTCCAAAATCTGCCGATAGATGGCGCTGGCAGGGTTCACATTGTCTGGAGATATGCAGATTACTAATACGTGACATGCGCACCGCAGACGTAGCTGCCATAAAAATGCAGAACACCAACTCTTTGCTTGAATCTTCGTCATGACTGACTATGAAGGATCTCGCTCTGCTCTTGAAGCTTTTTTATATGAACGATGAGTGTGCATTAACAGCTATTAGGAAGTTTCGGACATTAAAATCCATAAAATCGGGTCCAATAACAACAAATGGTCTGCGAAAAATGACTGCTTAATTCGAAGAGACCGGTTCATTTGACGTGAAACGGGGTAGAGGAAGGAAACCAGTTTCGGCTGCGGTAGTGGAAGATGTGGCTACAGCATTACAAGAACAGACGACTAATGATGCTGGAATTAGCAGTGCACGGGGAATTGGCCGAAATGCTGGATATGCCGAGCAGCACGGTGCGTAAAGTCCTACGGAACATCTTGCGCTGTTACCCGTACAAGATAACTCACGTGTTGACCTGGAAGCACGTGAATCTTTTGCACTACGATTTCTTGCTCGGATGGAAGTGGCCATGGAACATTCTGTGGTCTGACGAAGACCACTTCCACTTGCAAAGTTCTGTAAATACGCAAAATTGCAGGATATGGGCGACCCAGAATCCGTTCTAGCTGCAGTCATTACCTCTTCACTCTTAAAAGGTCACTGTGTGGTGCGGAATAACGGCACATTTCACGTCGGTCCGTTTTTCTTCGAGCAGATCACACCTGCGGGTTCCGTTACCTGCATCGTTACTGGCAAGCAGGATGAAGCACTTCTGCGTAACCATATCCTTCCGGCACTTCAGCAGCGTCAGTGTATGGATCGCACAATATTCATGCAAGATGGCGCTCCTCCGCACATTGCTACTCCTGTGAAGCAGCTGCCGAGTGCTCATTTCGGAGATGCTAGGATCATAAGCCGCCATTTTCCGACAACGTGACCACCACGTTCCCCCAATTTAAACCCGTGTGATTTCTGGCTTTGGGGGTACCTGAAGAATGTTGTTTACAATGGACGGATTGAGAATCTAGCCGACTTGAAGGCAAGCATCACACACCACATCCATTGCATCAGTACAGATACTCTTCGATCTGTTGTGGAGCATGCGATTTTGCGCTTCCAATTAGTAGCGGAACAAGGCGGAGGGTGTTAATCATCAGTAAGATGTTTGTTCCATGAAGCTCTGTTTTTTTGGCATTATCATTGTTGTCGCTGTAAACACGTACTCTTGTCTTTTCGCTAATAAATTTTTCGTAAACCCCTGAACTCTATTGTTTCCTTTTGGCTAACAACATTCCTGTGTTTCACAAATCCATTTTTGATTTTTCCCCTGACATTACCTTGCCAGCGCCATCTACCGGCAGATTTTGGAACTATTTTTTTCCTTCGCCAAACAAAATTCTATTGCCTCACGATTGTTCTGCTAAAATATCAGGTCATTCTGACGAGTAGTTTTCAAATTATCGATTTTTGAAATCGTAACTTTAATTATAATAACCTGTATCAATATAACTGTATATTGTCACACATGGTCCTCCATATGCAGAGATTGTCCTCCGTATTCACCTTTTCCATAAAAGGAGCCCTTCTCACACAAGTATCAAAAGTTGGTTGCAAACTTCTGTGATTCGAATGGTGCTGTCTGTCGGGGTACTTTTCTTGCGGCCTTGCGACATTATCAAGATTTATATTTTAAAATATCAGCAGCAAAATACACTATCATGGTTAGCTTGCAGCCATGTACAAACTTTGCAAAAATTGCAAAGTCAAAGATGTAAACAAATTTACGTTTTTACAAATTGAAACTGTAAAATTCTGCCATTTCATTAGGACTCATACGATACCTCGTACCGCCATTGTAAGCTTCAAAATTTCGCAAAAAATAATCGTTCCTTATTTTCCTACTAATAATAAATAGGTAGTTTCAGATTTTTAACAAGTGGGATTAACACATCATAGCAGTAAATTATTTCTGAAGGTGGTAGGTTCATCACTTCAATTGTTAGTAGCAGTAACATTTGAGCTACTAAGGTGGACAAAGAAGTATTGCATAAATTTAATAAAAAGATGTGACTTAATTTCGAATCTGCAGTCGGAAGCATTGAATCATGATAATGTTTTAGATAGGACATGCGAATAAATATTTTATGCATCACACAAAATTTTTATACAGTATAAAACACTTTATTTATCAATGGAAGAGTCTACGGAATCATGTAACGCTGTATAAGGGCTTATAATGATATATAAGCACGTGCATCGATTCTCTCGATAAATCGAGTAAACACAGCGTCTATGCTTAAAGTGCGTCTTCTTACTCGCGTCTGTGCTTACAATCAAATGTGGGACCACAAACATGGCATGTGCAAATTTTTCGTTGTATCTAAAATTACAAACGTGTGTATTTTGTATGACGAAAAATTAAAATTATTGCATCGTTGGTAATGATTATAGCATCACCCGTAACACCCTTTTGGGTCGGAACATTATCCACTATTACTAAAATTTAAGCTCTGTATTTCCCTTTATAAACTACATCCCTGCAAGACATACCCTAAAACCACCTTTTGTTAAGGATACTTTTGGCCGTGTAGGGGGCGGTAGGTTTTTTTTTTTATCCCAATTTCGGATTTTTTCCACAAACATTTTTAAAATTAAATTCATTTTTCCTTCATCTCTGTGGAATTTTGATTTCCTGATGCATTTGTGATGTCATGCTTGCCAATGAGTTTTGTTTCTGCATGTAGTGATTTTAATTAAGCGTGTAAACGTTATCAAAGTAACTATCGTAGCCATCGAGAAAGACAGGCCCCGGCGCGGAAAAGTCTTTCTAGTCCGAGTAACAATGTAAGGAAAGACATACCAAAGACATATACTGAAGTATTAATTTGACTTTATTATAGTGGGTGAGTTAAATAAAATTCTGGAAAATATTTGGTGTGGAATCATTTATTTATGACTATATAAAAGAAATATCGTTTTATAAAATATTCCATCTTGGATTTTAACAATCAATAGTTTTTCGTTTGTTGTAAACAATCTAGTTGGCCGGACTACCTAAGGTGCGTTCACTTATTCACTTGGAGTCATTTCGAATGACTCCCGTGACTCTGAGTCATTCGGATTCCGTTTCTTTATTTGCTCTGAGTCATTTGGACTCCGCTTCTTTATTCGCTCCGAGTTAACTCCCTTGACCTCCAACATCAGAGTTGGAGGTCATTCAGAGTTTGTTTCTTTATACGCTTGATGTGCGACTCGGGTTAACTCCCTTAACTCTGCTTTCAAGTTGGAGTCGTCGGAGTCAAAACTTTTTATGAGAAAGACGACGCAACAATGAAGAGCGCCAACAAAGTTGCGACTTCAACCAACGCCTCCTAAAGATAAGGCCTGAGCCAACACCACCTAGACAGAAGGCCTGCGCACAGAAACGTCATACATTGTTGCATCACACGAAAGCGGCTATTGTTAATCGTATTTCTACCAATAATAACCTCTAAATTTGGTCGTTTGATCATGACGTAACAATGTAAAACGTTTCTGTGCGCAGGCCTTCTGTCTAGGGGTGCGTTCACTTATTCGTTCGGAGTCATGCTCCGAGTCAATGTGATCACGTGATCAGAGTACTAGCGTCATGGCTCAGAGTCAACACAACGACGTAACAATCGAAGACTTTGATCGTTATAATCATTTGCGTGCCAATTTAGCCTTTTTTTCATGCGCTTGTCTTTTGTTGGACATTTTTAATAAAAATTAAACAATGCACTTCAACCATCTACCATTCATTTAAAAGTCATCAATTCTCTTCAAAAACTCTCATCATTATTCATTGGTGAACTTGTTATTATTTATTCTTATTATTTATTATTTTATCTTCTCCATTTATAAATGAGTATAGAATCATTCAATAATAAATAAACATATTATACTACTTCGTAAATTAATGTATAATGCACAAAATATTGAAATGAGCTTTTAAATTGGACACATCCCTGCTAAATTAGCAACACTACTTGTGAACGATTCAAGATATTTTTTCCCTTCTTCGCAACCTCCGGAGGCATCAGAAAAGCATGAGCAGTGCCCATGGCACTTTAGGTTATGGGGAACCTTTAAATATTAAGTTATTTTTTATTAACAGGAATAAACAATAACATATTTTTTATTTTTTAATATTTTTATAAAAACAAAGTTCTGGTCATAATTGTAATTTTAATTTATTATCATAGAGAACTAGGGTGGCCTCATGCGTAAAGATGAACTGAGATTGAGCATATAAAAATTAATAATTATGCTGAAAAAATTGTCTTGAATCAAATTTTCGATCAATTTAAGCTAAATTTTCGTTTGTATCGTGCCAAGCCTACAACAATGGAAGGCTAACCAATTATGGTAGGCTATGATCGTGCACTTTGGAAAGATAGAGGCGGCTATGTTGATAGTTAAACAACGTATGCGCCAGCTTGAAAAAATAAAGTTTTCTCTTGTTTGTGTGGTTGCCACGGCTCCTAACAAGCGCGCTCGCAAACGATATCTCATTGTAACAAAATTAATCATCGTTGAAGTCACAACTTTGTTGGCACTCTTCATTGTTGCGTCGTCTTTCTCATTAAATTTTTTGACTCCGATGTCTCCAGCTTGAAAGCAGGAGTTAAGGGAGTTAACCCAAGTCGCACTCCAAGCGAATAAAGAAATAAACTCCGAAAGACTCCAAGCGTACCCTGATGTTGGAGGTCAAGGGAGTTAACTCCGAGCGAAGAAAGAAACGGAGACCAAATGACTCGGAGCAAATAAAGAAACGGAATCCGAATGGCTCAGAGTCACGGGAGTCACTCGTTGTGACTCCAAGTGAGTAAGTGAACGCACCCTAGGTGGTGTTGCCTGAGCGCGAAAACGTCATACACTGTTACATCATCATCCGAAGATAAGTTTAATCGCATTACTACCAATAATAAACCCTGAAATGCAATTAAACGTATCTTCGGATGATGATGTAACAATGTCTGACGATTTCGCGCTCAGGCCTTATTTTTAGGAGGCGTTGCTTCAACGATGATAACGTTTGAGAGCGTGCTTGTTAGGAGCAGTGGCAACAGGGTTGCTAACTTACCGGTTTTTAGATAGAAATACTTATTGTTGGATATTGTTATAATACAAGCTAAACAATGCAAAAATGTAATAATTATTACACGGTTGGCAACGCTGAGTGGCAACCACACAAAGAAGAGACATAGCCTACAATGATGAGAGTAAGCCTGTCAATTTGCCTTCCTCCATTGTTTAAATAGTGTCTCAAAAATCAGTCACAAACAGCGGGATTTAGAACCGCGTAGTGATCAAATGCAACGCTGTTAGAGTCGCTTATGCTGTCAAGTTATGAAAAATATTAAAACTAAATAGAGGTTACTTGATTTTTCATTTAGAAAACTGATTTACCTTGTTATTTTTTGTCGAGGTGGGAATGGGCAGGCTTTCCCTGTCATTATAGGATATGAACGACTGAAACATTGTTAACTTTATCGCTAGACGGTGTGAAATCCTGCTGTTTGTGACTAATTTTTGGCAACAATGGAAGAACGGCAAATGGGCAGGCTTTCTCTTATCATTGTAGGCTGTACAAGAGAAGACTTTATTTCTTCAAGCTGGCGCATACGTTGTTTAACTATCAAAATGGCCACCTCTATCTTCCGAAAGTGCACGATCATAGCCTACATAATTGGTTAGCCTTCCACTGTTGTAGGCTTGGCACGATACAAACGAAAATTTAGCTTAAATTGATCGAAAATTTGATTCGAGACAATTTCTTCAGAATAATTAATTATTTTTATATGCTCAATCTCAGTTTCATCTTTAGGCATGGGCCCAGGGCCACCCTAGCCTCTGTGATAGTAAATTAAAATTACAATTACGACCAAAACTTTGTTTTTACTGTATAAAAATAATAAAAATTAAAAAATATGTTATTGTTTATTCCTGTTAATAAAAAATAACTTAATGTTAAAGGGTCTCCATAACCAAAAGTGCCATGGGCACTGCTCATGCTTTTCTGATGCCTCCGGAGGTTGCGAAGAGGAAAAAATATCTTGAATCGTTCACAAGCAGTGTTGGCTGGGGTGTGTCCAATTTAAAAGCTCATTTTCATTCTTTTGTGCATTATACACTGCTTTGCAATGAAATTGCCCCACCCACAATGAGTTATCCAAATGAGCCAAAAGTATGTATACAGCAAGATATACAGATACATCTGAACACACCTTTATTACGTTATGGAGCCAAGACGTGCACTCGCTTGTACAGGGTGTCCCAACGGAAAGCGGCATCATTAGATTGTGGCACCTCTCTAGCGGCGGTGCATTGTTCCAGCCGCACGTGTAGGTGATCATACAGGTGGCGAATGTCATCTTGGGATACGTCTGTCCAGGCCTGGTGAATCTGCTGCGTCAGTTCATGGAGATTGCGGGGTGAGCGTAAACGACGTCCCACCATGTCCCACACGTGCTCAATTGGCGATAGGTCTGGAGACTTCGCGGGCCATGGCAGGCAGTTGACATCATGCAGACATGCCATGCTCATGTTTGCCGTGTGCGGACTGGCGTTATCTTGCTGAAAGACTGCGCCGGGTATGGTGTGCAGAGAGGGCAGTAATATGGGCTGCAGAATCTCTGTGACGTACTGTGCTGCTGTCAGGTTGCCTTGGATAGTGACTAAAGGCGTTCTGGTATCATATCCGATGGCACCCCAGACAATGATCCTGGGTGTTGGTCCACGATGGCGATACCGGATACATTGTTTATTGGCACGTTCCAATGGTCTGCTCCACACCCGTCCGCGTCTGTCGTCGGTGTCCAAACAAAAGCGGGATTCGTTGCTGAAGACCACTGGGCGCCATTCCATTCGCCAGCCCACTCTTTAACGACACCATTGCAGTCGTATCGCGCGGTGCCCAGTTGTCAAAGGACGACGCAACAATGGACGCATCACTGGAGCAGTACCGGGAATAGTGATGTTGTCGCACAGTTGCCGCAGGGTGATGGTTCTGTCCGCCTGCGGTGTTCGCAGTATCCACCTATCTACCTAAAGGGGAACCATAAATATTATAAAAGGCGGTTAGCTTCAATAAAAACAAATGAATGGAAACCGTGTCGAAGGCCTTTGAAAAGTATACCAATAGAGCCGCAACAAATTTATTGTTCGCCATCCCAGATGTAACAAATTCTGTAAGATCATAACAGGCTATTTCAACGTTTTTGCTAGGCATAAAACCATGTTGGCTTGTGCTAATAAACTTGTTAATATATACTTGTCAAATATCTTTAGAGTATGGGGAGAGCAGTGATAGGCCTATAATTAGTGAACTGCTTGGGGTTTCCCTTCTAAAGATCGGGGTGACTAAGGAGAGCAGAGCATGATCCTATTGTTATCGAGCAGTTAAATATTGTGGCAAGAGGCATAGGAATTGCTTGCTTAACTGCAATGATATCATCGGCCCATAGGCCCAAAGGATCAGGGACAGTGGTTAATTTCAATTGAGAAGTCACTGTGCACACTTCTTCTGTGGCTGGAATTGTAAAAAAGCATGTCATTAAATAATTCATGCTGCTATTTCTGTGTAATGTCTCTGGGAGTTGTTGGAATTCTATTCATACATGCCGTTTTATTTTGTAAAAACCATACTTCTTGAATAAACCTTTTGTTACGACCGTGTATGTAATGTGGAATTTTGTGTCCCATTTTACTCTTATACGATTATCATCCCATTTTGAAGATGTTATTAAGAAAAATTTTAGTTAGTAAATAATAATATCTAAGTTTTTATCACTTATGCCGCATTGTACAAGGAAGTTCGTCTTTAAAATCTGCATAATTTACAAAAAAAAACGTGAATCTGTTTTACCCATACTTCTCATACTTTGAACTTGAAAATTTATTATGAACATATGTTACTGTTTTCAAAAATAACATAAATACCGATAAGCTTTTCTATTATTCTTATTCTAAAAGCAAACTTTCTTCTTTAGACCTAAGTTTTTTCTTGTGCCTCGAGTATTTGGAAAAATTAATAAAACTGGCCATTGGGATGGCGTACTAGGAACACTACAAAGAGAGGTATGTGAAGACAACTATTGGGTGAGCTTAAAGTCGCGCATATCAAAGTTTAGCTGCCCGTACAAGTACCAGTTTGAGAATTCACGGTCAAACTTTAGGTACTACATAAAATGTTGGAAATGGCTTCCTCTTTCGCGAATATAAAAGCATGTTCGTTTTACCAAATTTCGTGAGACTCTACGAAAAATGGCGTTATTGATGTTAGAAATGGTTGTTGTGATCTTCGTTTTCAGCTCAGCAATTGGGTGTGGTCTATTCACATAAACCACATTTTTCAGATAACCCCATAGGAACAAATCAGAGGGTGATAAATCTGGCGAGCGAGGGGGCCACAATCCCCGAGAATTGATGCGCTGATCGAAAAATTCATTCAACAGATGCATATTCGCTGTGCCTGGCAAAATAACATGCCGCGACCTTGAACCACAAATGAAGTCTCTTAGCATGAAATCACTGATACCGATTGAATTATATTTGAAATAGAGCGCCTTTATGACCTGAGTGTGACCATGAATGTGGTAGCCATGTTGTGTCCAATCTACCATAGATTAGTGTAGCAAAAAAAAAAAGAAATTTTGCACTGGTGGCATTAACAAAACCTCGAATTAACGGGGTGATTCAATAAATCGAAAACAAAAGTCCACTTTTAATATCAGAAAAAAAAAATAAAACGAAAAAATATAAATTAAATGTACTTTTTGTTTCGTCCCATTTAAACAAGGTTACTTTATTCTTTCTTTATTAATCAGGTCACTATTTTTTAATAAAATGAATAACCACTTTATCAAAAATTTTATTAAACATTACATAATTAAATAATAACTCAAGGAATTATTAAAAATAAAGAATAATTTTTCGTTACTGAAAAAACGAAATAAATCGGATAAGCTTATAAGAAGAAGAAAAAAATGACTATTTATTGACTGAATAAAGAGAAACATGTATTATTTTAAAAACAACTGAACAAATATTTTTGAAAATTACATATACCGTTTAAACTACACGTCTGTAAATTAAACAATATCAACAATAACAAAATACAGATGAAATTCAAAATTTCATGACAATATATTTATGCATTGCCGTAATTTTATTCTCATAATTTCCTCTACATTTTTTCTGTTCTTTAACAATAAGTTTATTTTTTTAACACCAAACATTTTCAAACGAAAAACAACAAAACGCCTAATGAATTTGCTATTTATGTTATGACAACGAGGAAATGTAACGTTTGCAATTTTTTCACTATTTTTTAAGGTTTCTATAACAAACTTCTTGCGTTGAACATTCGTCTGGAAAAGAAATCGCTCTAATTGCCGAGGCACGGTTTCCATTTCTAAACAGAGTGAAAAAATAATATCATTTATATATTACACTAAGTCTTGTTAAATAATAGTTATTAAATAAAAATGAAAAATAAAATAATAATTAACAATTAACAAAATAATTAATAAATAATAAGTAAAATCAAAATAAAACTATAAAATCAAATAAAAAGCTGACGTTTCGGATAGAGACTATCCTTTATCAAAGCAAAAAGGATAATTCTCTAAAGGCAATTAGAATATTAGAGAATTATCCTGAAGTTATGATAATACTCAGGTTATAAAGGCAGTCTAATTCGAAACAATCTGCACAGCCATCTACCGGGAGGAAATCAAAAATCAATACGTGTTCACTGAATTACGGCCAATTACTGTTTGATGTGCGCCACTTTAAACTCACCCTGTATTTTATTATATGCTGCAAAGCATACTTGTATATTGGATTCGCTCTGTTTGTGTGTCTGTCTGTCTGTCTGTATGTTTGACGATTACTCGAGAATGCTTTAACTATTTCAAATTCTGTTTTCAAGTGACTATTGAGACCCAAACCCCCCAATTAAATTTTTATTTTGGCAATATAAGACATGTGATACCTCATTCGAACGAGAATCAGGAGCAGAGGACGAATATGATATTCTTTTCGATTTTCGAAATGCTACGTCCCAGAAAATGACCCAAAGCTTACTTCAATGATCACTTATTACTAGCTTTAGCTAAAGCTATATACAGGGTGAGGCATTTATCTTGAGACTACTGAATATCTCGGAAACTAAGCATTGCACCAAAAAATGTCCAAAATCAAAAGTGAATTATTTCGCGGAGGAAATTCATTAGTTAAAAAATTACCCCCCCCCCCCCTTGTGAGGGGGGCTGGGGTTAGGGAGTAACTTTGAAATCTTAAATAGGAACCCCTGTTTTAATGGTATATTGAGATTGTACACAATATTCGAGAAATGTGTTATTCTTGGTGGTTTTTTTCAATTGATCCAACAGTTTAAGAGATAGAGATCCTGAAAGTGTAGAACTTTTAAAGTTTTGAACCCGTTTTTATCGATAAAGACAAAGAGATAAAGAGTGGGTATTTCAGACATTCCTATTCTACTTTTTAATGGTCTTTAAGAATCCGAAGTCAGAATTTCAAAAATCCAATATTTTTTACACACATGCATAGACTCTGGACTGCATAGGACTGTTGCCCCCAAAACTTTACTTGTGCAGTAGAAAATTTTGAATTTTTGAAATTCTGACCGGATTCTTAAAGACCATTAAAAAGTAGAATAGGAATGTCTGAAATACCCACTCTCTATCTCTTTGTCTTCATCGATAAAATTGGGTTCGAAACTTTGAAAGTTCCAACACTTTCAGGGCCTCTATCTCTTAAACGGTTGGATCAATTGAACAAACACCAAGAATAAAACATCTCTCGAATATTGTGTACAATCTGAATATACCATTAAAAATAGGGGTTCCTATTTAATATATCAAAGTTACCCCCTCCCTCCCAGCTCCCCTCACAAGGGGGGGGGGGTTTATAACTAATGAATTTCCCCCGCGAAATAGTTCACTTTTTATTTTAACAGTTTTTCGTACAATGCTTAGTTTCCGAGATAGAATGAGCATCCTGTGTAGACGAGCATCCTACTAATCCAAAGAATCCATAACGTTTATTAGGAGCTTAGCATAAAAGCTACTTATAAGAATGCGCCCTTGGTCTGTACGTTTATCCGGCCGACCGTCCGGCCGCCGTTTGCACGATAACTTGAAAACGAAATAACTTTTTCAAATTCTGTTTTCAGAAATATGACCATCAAAGTCTTAGCTCAGCCGTATCAACTTTTCAGAATTTTTCGTGGACCCCTTCAAGTCAAATTCACGTGCTAAAACAGTGAGTGTAAAGAATACAAAGATAATGGAATGTCATATAACAATCGATTTGCCAAGAAGGAATATATTGTTACTTTCTGTTCATCTTTTAAGCATTACTGACATCGGCGCGCGTACGTGAAATCGCTTTGTCGACGCACGATTGCTCAAGTGCTCATAATCTACAGGGTGAATACAAAAGTCTGAACCCCCACCCCTTTTATTTTTTGAACCAAAGCAGATATTGTATTTTTTGAATCCTCGAAGCAGGTGTCAATTGTGGGGAGCCTATCCCATGGTGCACTTTTCATCATCCCAAATATGCAAATTAGGACACATTCAAAATTTATCTCAAAAACCGTAAGGAATAGAGAAAAAAAAACAATTGCAAACTTGTTCAGCATAAAAAAACAAACAAAAAAAAAACCCATCCAAATCGGACCAACCAATCATCCACAATCACGTGGTGAACTGTTTGTAGCTTACAAACAGTCACACTGCACAAGGAAAGCTGAATGTTGATATTTCCACCATGTAAAGCATGCAAATCAAAAAATTAACATAAATTACCACACTCACATTCACTTTCATGCGGAAAAGCAAATAAAAGGCATGTTTCAGCATACAGAAGACAGAACAATTCCAGGATGGCAAGCTATACTGTTCCGGAAATGGTCAACATGATCTTCTGCTTCGGAGAGGCAAGGAGAAACCTACATGCTGCAGTTAGGTTGTATCGAGACAGATACCCTAACGAACGCCATCCATCTCGTCAAACAATGCGGCACATTATTCAAAGATTCGAGGCTACAGGGAATGTTAATGCAGAACGAGGACGGCCAAGGGCACAAGGCGACGAGGATACAACAACACTAGTTCTGGCTGCAGTTGCTGCAAATCCCCACACAAGCAGCAGAGCAATTGCTACAGATGTTGGGTGCCATCAAAGAACTGTTCTCAACATTCTACACGCATATCATTTTCACCATATTCATTGTCACCAGGAGTTACTGCCATTGGATTATGTTGCTAGGGCCGCCTTCTGCAACTGGTTACTTACCTGCCTGGATGATAATCCAAACTTCATTCATGAGGTGTTGTGGACAGATGAAGCCCAGTTCACCAGGGATGGAGTTATCAACAGACACTACCATCATCATTGGGCAGACAAAAAACACTGTGGTTGGACCGTATTTTTACGATGGAACACTAACTGCAGAACGCTACCGGGCTGAAATTCTCAACGTGGTAGTCACAGACTTCATTGACAATTTGCCATTGGCCTCGTATCATGCGCACGTGGTTTTAGCATGATGGAGCTCCTGCACATTACGGGTTGGTCGTTCGCGAGCGTCTAAGTGAGATGTTTGGACAACAATGGATTGGCCGAGGAGAACCATTTCTTTGGCCACCCCGCTCCCCTGATTTTACACCACTTGACTTTTTCTTGTGGGGATGCTACGCAGCCCACCTCACTGGAGGATCTGGTTCAACGAATCCAGGAAGCGTGCCGAGGAGTGATACCAGCCATGCTTGCCGATGTTTTGGTGTCAGTTAGGTTCCGTGCCCAATTGTGTTATGGTGCCCACGGTCGTCACATCGAGCATTTTGTTGATTAACTTTTTTTTTAAACTGTTTGAAGTAACTTTTTGTGCAGTGTGACTATTTGTAAGCTACAAACAGTTCATCACGTGATTGTGGGTGATTGGTTGGTCCGATTTGGATGATTTTTTTTTGTTTTGTTTGTTTTTTATGCTGAACAAGTTTGCAATTGGGTTTTTCTCTCTATCCCTTACGGTTTTTGAGATAAAATTTGAATTTTGCATGTTTGGGATGATGAAAAGTGCACCATGGGATAGGCCACCCACAACTTCCTATTCATTGGATTCATCAAAATTGACATATCTGCTTCGGTTGAAAAAAAAAAAGGGGGGGGGGTTCAGACTTTTTTATTCACCCTGTATAAACAAAATGGTCTTTACTTCTTTACAACTTCAGGTATAAAATATTCTACAAAAATTCAGTATTTCGCTCACTTCTTGACTATCTACAGCTCTGTAGTTTTCCCTAATGTCGTCTTCTCGTTTCAATCGTTATCCGGTTATTCGTAAAAAATTTATAAATTAAGTTTAATATACTGTATAAAGAGTTTTCTCTATCTCGAGAAAGTGTTAAAAGTGCATTAGGCTGGCTACTCATAAACAACAGTCTCTACAAGGATGTCACAATCAACAACTTTGCTCGCATTGATGATCAAATTAAGAACAATTGCACACATTATTAATTTTGACGTGTATGTTGTTGTGCGCAAATTTTATAATCACTAATTCCTTTACTTACCGTTGTTTAAACAATTCCAAATCTGGCACAGATTCATTACAGGTAATAATACAATACAATAAAAAAAATTTCAAAATTCGAATTCTTAAAGAGGATTAAACCTGAGTCTCATTTAATTTACTTCCCAGTGTCACCAAGTTTGGTGACAAATTCTTGGGCCAAAACTCCCGATCGCTTAAGTCAATCGGGGAGCAAGTTTGGCTTTGGAGTGGCGCCATCTATGGACAAAAATGTCCATAGATTAGGTTCCATTTCTCTCCAGAGCGCAGAGCAAAAGCGCTC
>JAHWFO010026271.1:3116051-3162871 GCA_023313115.1 Rhysida immarginata
TTCCCGACCGGGTCGAACCATAAAAATCTAGGCTACCTGTTCAAAAATACGAACAGAAGGAGCGGCCAGGTCCTAACTAATTCTCATTTGGGCGTGGGTGTTTTAGGTTATACGACTGCACAAGTTGGGGCCTGGGTCCGTTACAATGTTGTGTCAATTAAAGTTAAGTTTTCAATTTTAACCTGCTCTTGATTCAATGTTTTTGCTCACTATCTATTAGCATCGTGTTTGGAGGACTGGGTGGTTTTTATTGCTGGGTACAATAAACCGACAAGTGGGTCGGGGATAAGATGAAGCGTTACGAACTAAGATTTGGACCGCCGCGTTAATAACGTGAGTCCGCAGTTGTACATACAGTTGTACTCGCACGAAAGGGCATAAACGTCACAATTTAAATAAAATTTCATGCTTTTATGATTACCGAAGATTCAAAAAAAAATTAACTGAACAACCGGATAACCTCTGTCAGCTAGGGGTTATCCAAGGCACATCTCGCCAGCTCTTTTAGGCGTCTGTTACACGCGTTAGGCGCTCTTTCGAAATTCCGAACGACACGAACGAACTCTACAACACCCCAAATTTGGTCCCTCTAGCCCGACCAAACACTAACTTCTAATAAACATGGCGAAGGAAAATTCAGATGACAAGTGAAATATTGTAATATATAATGAACTATACATTGTAAAAACAAGGTAATTAAAGTTCTGTGATGTATATTATACGCTAATTTCGTTTGAAGTTCATTATGTTTTGAAAAATGGTAAATTTCTCAAAGTATATTCAGTTCTCAAAAATAATAATAATCCTATACCTATGTACTGTATGCTAATAAATAAATTTGGTTGTATTAATTATTACATTTATTCCGAAAAGGAGTATTATTTTTGAAATAAAGAATATAAGAGGGCCTAATGATTAGGAGCTTTAGCAAAAAGGTACAGTTATCAAAGGGAAATAATCCACACTTGAATTTTACTCTAAGTTTTACCATTTCAATATTAATTTATTTTTATTAATTTAATATTACATTTAGAGTTAACATTATTAATATTATTAAATTTAAATAATTATAATTAAAAAGCTATTAAAACAACACATTAGCATGAAATGCAATATTTAATATTAAACTCGTGTGATGACTGTACTAATAAAAATGCACTCTTGGTCTGTACCTTTACCCGGCCGTCCACCGTTTGCACGATAACTAAAAAACGGATTAACTTACTTACTTACTTACTTACTTACTTACTTACTTACTTACTTACTTACTTACTTTACAAACCCGCTTATCCGTTAGGATGGCGGCGACAGCAGCCCTATTAAGGATCTCCAGCGATCGCGATCTTCTGCCATCAGGCGCATATCCTCCATGGTAATACCAAAGCGACTCGAACCCAGATTCACCATGTAGTCTAGACACCTGCTTCCAGGCCGACCACTTGGTCTCTTACTCATCAGCTTGGAAAATAACAACTGCCTAGGAAGACCCGTGTGGGGCATCTATATCATGTGGCCATACCAGCGCAACTGAGATCTCTCAATGCGAAGAAGTAGCGGCTCAACACTTAAAGACGCCTTTATTTTGCTGTTGTTGACTCTATCTAATAGCGTAACACCTGCCACATATCTCAGGAATCTAATTTCGGCTGCTTGTACCTTTCGATTGCACTCTTTCGGTCATTACCCAAGACACATGACGATAGGTGAGAATGGGGACAAAGATAGTTTTGAAAACAGAGAGCTTGGCTTTGTTTTCCAGCTCACATTGCGTTACCACGGATCGCCACAGTTCACGTTTGACACAGCTTGCTGCACCGATCCGAGCATCCAATTCTTTATCTTGCCGCTCATCACTCGTGAATGCAATCACGAGATACTTGAATTTCTCCACCTGTCTCAATGGGGCTCCCCTAACATGGAGAGCGCATTGAACAGGCTGTCTTAAAAGGACCAGAACCTCGGACTTAACCACACTGAACTACATCCCAGCTTCTTTATATTTGGCTGTAAACCGGTCTAGTGCATATTGAAGGTTGGTGCGAGAAGACCAGGGAGGATAAGGTCGTCAGCAAAGAGCAGTCGCCCACATAAAGACGCTTATCGCCTCGGCTCCCAGTCTTTATCCAGTCCATTAAGATAATGAACAAGATGGGCAAGAGTACGCACCCTCGGCGGAGTCCAACACCCACGGTGAACAGTCTTGACTTAATGCCATTTATCCGGACGCACTTCTTGGAGCTTTCGTACGCAGACATGAGAACAACCAGTAATTGCCCATCCACTGCGTATTCTTGCAACACTTGCCAGAGCTTCTCCCGAGGAATTTAGAGGCCCACAAAGCAAGCGTAGACATCTTTTGCATACTCCTAGGATTTCTCAAAGATTTGCCTTAGTGCAAATATGTGATCCGGTCATGCTTCGGCCAGGTCGGAAACCACACAGCTCCCCCTGACAGTTTGGAGTCGACTACTTCCCGACTTCTCTTTTCAGACACTTAGCGTACACTTTCCCAGAATGCTGACCAAGAGATGCCTCGATAGTTATTGCAATCTCTCCGATCTGCCTTTTTGAAGATAGGGACAACAATTCCTGTCTGCCATTGCTTAGGGGCGTGACCAGATATTCAAGCAATCTAAACCACCCGAGTCAGCCACAGGATTAACTTGATGATGATATTATTGAAAACAGAATTTGAAAAAGTTAATCCGTTTTCATGTTATTGTAAACGGGCGGCCGGATAAACATAGAGACCAAGCGTGCCTTCTTATAAATAGCTTTTAGCAAAACCTTTTGAAAATTGTACTTCTGCGTCACAGCTAACGCTTCTTTTTGGAATGTTTGCAAGATTTTATTGTATTTTTCAGATTTCTATAATGTAGACCTAAAATGTCTCTGCGATTATTTTTTTTGTCTTGCAGGAAGCTGACGTGGCAGGTGTCCGTTTATATTTAACAAAAGATAGGGCCGAATCGTTTTCTTTTTCCACTTATCTCACCAATACCTATCAGGGCATCATAATAAATAGAAAATGGTCTCTCATGAATTCCGACAATCGTTTCCTTTTAGTCTATGTAAAACCATTTTCTCCTGTCGTGTGGCTAGCAATTGGATCGATTATTATTACTAGCTACATAATGTTAAAATTATCTACAAAATGTTCGCAGCAAAATCGAGGTAAATATATCTATTATTATTATTATTATTATTATTATTATTATTATTATTATTGTTGTTGTTGTTGTTGTTGTTGTTGTTATTGAAATGAAAACTTCTTTAGGCGCACCGTATACAAGGTGTTGCAGATAATACAGGGCTTGATAATGGTAAGCCTACCTGCGCGATTGCAGGGGCCGGCTCGGTCGATTGGCAGAATGGAAGGAGATGAAGGTGGCCTGCAGCAGCCAGCAGTTACCATAGTCGGGGAGGCCGGGTGAACGGCAAAACTGTCTTGTTTTTGTCGTTCTTGTTCCCTTCGTTTGTAGTAATTAACCTCGTCCATAGTCATGCGCAATCGTGAAATGAAGTGGAATGGTCTGCTGCGTCTCGTGGCGTCCGCTAGGAGACGCAACCCGGGTTAGCCCGTGACGACCAAACATAATAATAATAAAAGTGTGAAACGCTATTTTTTGCTATTCTCCGCTGTTGAATTTTTGGTTTGTTTGTTGGTTCCCTCTAGCTGCGGAGGACATTCATAAGTGTGTTTAATTTTTGTGTACCCCTACCCTATAGTAGTACAACGCGCACCCATCCTTGGCTCAATTGGTCATGCCCTTTGCCAAACAAACAACTTTAAAAAAAAAATTAGCCAGTTATCATTTGATGTCGGGCCAGCTCCTGCAATCGAGCGGGTAGGCTTCCCGTTTTACTGCCCAGTTATCTGCAACACCCTGTAGACAGTTTTTGCTGGGCAGTGAATCAGTATCATGCACCACGCTCAGAGGTGAAACGCTCATTGGGGTAAACCCGGGGTGGAGGGTGCGTGATTAGCTGAGTGAGCCAGAAGCCGACAGCTGTGCGTCGCTATGGTGCCCTGCTGTGTTTGGTTTTGTCACTGAATGTTAATTAACAAGTATATTTTATTTTTAGCACATTTTCGTAAAAAAGTGCTTATGTGATCGGTTTGCCAGATGTCCGTCCGTCTGTCTATAGACACAATTCCAACAGCACATTCCATTGCTATGTGGAGAGAGGACATAGTGAATTGTTGAAAGAGACGAATCATCTTCGCATTGGGGAAAAGGCGTACTGTGCATTTCGTTACGGCTCCACGCATGCTATATACATTATTGGGATCGAGCGCGTGTAGGATGCACATAATAGACAATCTAGGCTCCCCTAAACAAAAGGATTTCTTTATTAGTAAGGAGCTTATTATTTAATACGAAAACTTGAAATCGAATAACTTTTCACATTCAGTTTTTTGCCAAACGATAAATATGGGAAAGGGAAACCAACAAAGTTCTAAGGTGAGATAACTGAAATAGGTACACAAATGGTATTATTAGGCAAGTAATATAACAAATAACTCGAAATAAAATGTCATGGTTTAGTATTACGGTGGTGATAGTACAATATGGTACCGTTGGAAACTTTCAATGCAAAGACATGGCATGATAATAACGTATAATTAATAATATAAGAAATTGTTTTAGTAGTACGTCTTCTATGGTACCATAAGGTACTTTTAGAAACTTTCAATGCAAAGACATGGCATGTAATATATCAAACAACACGTAACAATATCTCATGCATGAATATAACGTGTAATTAAAGATAGTAGAAACTGGTTTAGTAGCATATGTTCTATTGTATCATATAATACCATTGGAGACTTTCAATGTTAATATATATCATGCAATATGTCAAACAGCTCGTTACGGCATGTCATGAATGAATATATCGAGTAATTAATGATACTCGAAATTGGTTTAGTAATGCGTGTTCTGTAAAACCATATCCCATCAAAAACATTCCATGTAAAAAATGTAGCCAAGTCTCGCGACTCGTTAGCCGTAAAAAGTTGTGAGATCTCATGTAGGGCCAAGTCTAGTGCTCTTATTAACTCTGACACTTTCATTTACAAACCACTCCAAATCATTACATCTTTAGTTAAAGAACATTTTGTGACTTGGCAATTACGCAGCACGAGAATGTGACGGCTGTTGCATACATTTTAATATTCACGTTTATTAATAAAGTATTATACATAAAATAATATTTATATGGGAACTGAACGTATATGTACTTACGGCGTGGAATTAAATTTAATTTTTTTACAGAGCATTGTGAAGTTGTAAGATCTCCCTGTGATTCGAATGAATTATTTTGGGCAAGTCTGGGCGGTACTGCATCTAAGCCGATTATATTCAGTTATGGCTGTCTCTTGAGCTTTGACACTGTAATCGTCAATATTAATTAGATGCAGTCTGCTCAGACTTTTTAATCTTGATTGATAGCGCTTCACTAGACTCTTAAGCCTTGACACTACTGTAATCATCAATATTAATTTTTTACCTAACAGCTTCTGTCATTTTAGTATTCACGTTTATTAATAAATGATTGCATATACTGTATATATATGTGAACTGGGCTGCGTAATTGCCAAGTCACAAAATGTTCTTTAACTAAAATTATAATGATTTGGAGTGGTTTGTAAATGAAAGTGTCAGAGTTAATAAGAGCACTAGATTTGGCCCTACATGAGATCTCACAACTTTTTAACGAGTCGCGAGACTTGGCTACATTTTTTACATGAAATGTTTTTGATGGGATTTCACTTCTTTTTGTAGGTGGTCCTCCATTCCCTGACATCCTTTTTTTGATATCAGCCCCTGGTTTTTCGCATAGCCCACTCCCTATCCTTATTGGCCCTTCTCGGTGGCTTCGAATGATTTATTTTTGGCAAATCTGTGCGGTACGTCCATTTGAGTCAATTATCCTCGTTATGGCGGACTCTTGAACTTTGGCACTACTGTAAGAATCAATATTAATTAGATGCAAGCTGCTCAGGCGTTTTACTCTTAATAATGCTAAGTAAGCTTGACCACACACGAGAATACCGAATACGTGCACTGTTCACATTAAGGCCTTGACCTTTATGTTATAGTTACAGCAAATGCCACACATATAGGGCATTGTTTGCGCTGAACATATGCCCTATTAATTATTTCAAATTTACTAGGGCGAGTTTATGAGTAAGTCCTTTAATGAATTGTATTACTCTCTGTATAAAATAAATAAAGAAACCACTATTTCCACAGCATCATTTAATGTCCGTATGTGCATTTCGACGACGACGTCGTCTTCTTCTTTATTTAGTTTTTCATTGAAGAAGACGACGTTGTCGTCGAGTTGCGCCTACGGACATTAAATAATATTGGGGAAATAGTGGTTTCTTTACTTATTTTATACAGTTTACTGTTTTTCATAGTTTCTTGCAATTTACTTACTTGGATTTGTATTACTATCCTTTTAACTTTTTTTCTTATCCTCAGGATCCAGTTTCAAACCTTACAACACCGATAGAACCAAATACTATGCCCAAACTCACACCAATGTTCCTTCTCAATATCACACTTGCTCCTATTTTTATCACTATTGTCTCCTCTAATTCTGCTGTCATGGAAGCGTCGTCTTCATACTTTCTTGTACACTCACAGCCCTTTCGACAGATACTTGGGGCAATTTACAGGATGAGTCACAGGACATACCTGTATTTCGAAAACGGTGTGTAAAATAAACAATGTGATCATCCTAGCAGGGAATAGGATAGGTGCTCTAACTTATGAGGCAGTTTTGGAGTTTGGGCGCCATCTTAAAATCAGCCATTTTGGGTCAAGGCTCATTTTCTTAAATGGGAAGGGGATCACTTGGAATATCAAATAACACCAGTTTTTTCTCAGAAATTCATTCCTGCAATCGGGTTTCAGTTATCTGTTGTGGTTCACACATATCGAAACTGGGTTGCAGCAGCTAAAGGATGTGTTCATTGTGTTGCCCCTGCTGATGGAGTTAGAGCTCAAGGTGCTTTATCCATTCATTATTCAGGCGCACAAGAACGCCGGGGGTAACGCTATCACAGGCATGTGGGATGCATTACTGAAGATCACGTTTGTTTTGGATTTTCGCAGCATACACAAGTTGTTTCAAGTGGGCCACAGGTACAAATTAGCGGTGTGAGGTTTCGGCTATGTGGTGGCCACTCCACAGGATCCCGCCAGTCAATCCAATGACCAGGTAATTGCACATCCAGCCATTGACGGATATTAAGTCCGTTGTGTGGTGGTGCGCCATGCTGCTGGAAAAAACTTGGGAAACTGCCATCATCAGTCAACAGTGACGTGAAGACAGTGTTCTGTAGCATTCGCGACAATCGACAGTCGAATAGTGAAGTGTACATTTGTTCAGGTGGGACGTAAGCAGTGCTTATATGAGTCTCACCCTTCCAGAATAAATTCCACACTAAAATAGGCAAGAAACCTGACTAACCCAAAGAGGTCTTCCACATTATGAAAAAAAATAATAAGATTGACGATTGTCAGAAGAGTAGGAGACGGGGAGAGGAAAGGGGAGGGTTGGTATCACATCTTCCAATAATCCGGGAAGGAAACGTTGCCAATGCCTTCGAAGTTGACATCAAGAATATGCCTCGGTTTTCTATACTTTGTATACCACTTCATTTCCATCAGGTTATTCAATATTCCAGCCACCAGATTATTGTCATGGCTACACTTCATCGTCTGCACCATGTTGATCAGGAAATCTTGGATACACTTTCCAATGTGAGTCATGTTCAGGTCACAGTGGATATAATGATTTTTTACAGTCCTTCTTCCAAGCTGGGCAGTGGTCCTCAGGGAATTCTGGAACGACTGGAGTTCATTCCATCTGCTTCTACATATAGTCGCCCACGCAGGCATACCATAGAGGAGGATGGTCCGAATCACGGTCTTGTATAGTAGTAAATTATTGTCGATGCTGAGGGTGCTTTCTACGCAGGAGAGCTATAAGACTGTACTTAGCCCTCTTTGCTTTGTTCAGAGCGTATTACGTGACGACTCCAGGAGAGTACTTGTAGTTGTACTCGATGATAACGCCAAGGTACTTGTAGTTGTCAACCCATTCGAGTTTCTTATTGAATAGAACCAAGGAATCCGGAGGACACTTAAGCTTTTTGTTGAAGTATACGGCTTTGCATTTTCCGACGTTAAGACTCAGTTTCCAGCAATTAAACCAGTCTTCGAACTTCTTCAAGGCGTTCAGCAGCCAAGTGAGATAGCTGGTGCGCCCATGCCAAGATGGCAGTATCATCAGCATTTAAGTTACCATCTATGAAAATGGTCCAATGAAACGGGTACCCCATATCCCACACAACACCATAAAATTGCTACCATCAACAAATTTAGATGGATGTGTCCAATGAGAGTTCATATCCATCAAATATCTCATGTTCTGACGGTGTACCTCATCATTGACATAAAAATGTGCCTCGTCACTGAACGCAATGTTATGTACAAATGAAGGATCCAGTCGATAGTTTTCCAGATCCCATGTACAGAACTCCTCACGTCTGCCCGAATCATCCTCCTTCTCCTAAGATTCAACATAGCTTGAACATAAGAAGTAACGAAAAGAAGTATTTTTCAGGCATTTCCTCAACGTCATACAGAGTCGAGTCACATTATAATGACCACCAGTTAATATCCCGAATAATCGCCTTTAGCGGCACGGACAGCAGCTAGACGGCGTGGGAGTGAGTCAATAAGATTCTAATAGGTTTCTACTAGTAGCTGTTGCCATGCAGACTGTAAAGCGTCCGATAGCTGCTGAAGGGTACGCGGTGGTTGTTCCATAGCACGCACATGACGATCGAGGTGATACCAATGGTTCTCGATTGGGTTGAGGTCTGGGGATTTAGGGGACCAGGGTAGTGCTTGGAACTCTTGGTCGTGTTCTTCAAAGCACCCCCGAACAATTGCAGCCGTATGACACGTCGCATTGTCTAGCTGGAACGTGCCCCCCCCCCCTCTGGTTAGACAGTCACCATGTATGGGTGTACTGAACTGCAAATATGGCTAAATAACTGAATCGGTTTGAGAGTGCCTTACACAGGTATCAGCGGGCCCAGACAATGTCATGAGAGTACTCCACACACAATGATACTGCCGCCACTAGCCTGGCATCGTCCAACAATGGTTGCAGGATGCTTGTTCTCGGAGGTTTCTCATCTCACCCGCCAACGGCCGTCACTTCTGTAGAACAGAAATCGTGACTCGTTGGAGAAGGCAATCTTTTTCCAGTCAGAAGTGGTCTAGTTTCTGTACTGTTAGCCAAATTGAAGCCGGTTTTGGCGATGAACCTTCGTCAGCATGGGTGCGGTGACCATCAATCTGCTGCGGAGGCCATACGTAGCAGGGTCCTCTGTACTGCAGTTTTAGAGACATGTCTGGTAGCATCCTCGTTGGTTTGAGTGGTAAGTTTGTCCACTGTAGCTCTTCGGTTGGCCTTCACACACCTTCGCAGCCGACATTCACCTCTGTCATGAATGGCACATGGTGCTCCACAGTTCCCATACTGTTTATTCTGAACGGTCCCATTTTTCCGGTCATGGTACATTTTAACTACAGCAGCACGAGAACAGTTCACAAACTGTGCGGTTTCCGAAATACTGCCACCCTTGTCCCGAAAGCTGATTATCATCTCCTTTTCCAGATCTCATAAATCACGTTTCTTACCCATTGCAGCAATGAGTGATATGTTTTTAACATAATGGAAACTTACCTTATATAGTCACCTAACCAACTCCCAACACGTGACATAGTTCCTCGTCTGGCCAACCCCGAAGACAAACGTAGGAGCATCATAATAATGTGACTCGACCCTGTAGAAATAATGGTTTGCGATATGGTCAATCTCTTCTTTTCAGATACGTCTTACAGTCTTCGAGTTTTGAGGATCAATCCCGTACAGTGGAATTCTAAGCAAAGTGTCACATGCCTCCAAAGCTCCACACGGCTGATTCGACAATATCCTTAATCCGATGTTGTATAAACGACTTCTTAAACTCTTAGTAAAATATATATCAGTTGCGTTTGTTTTTCGCTTTTTGTGGTGTATGTTGTTATATAATAATTCAGGATAGCTGTTTATTTTTCTCCCACGAACTGGATATTTGTTACAATTCCATGCGTACAATAATATTGCAGGATTGTTATCGTTAATCATACCTCAGTCTTTTTTGCGCACAATATTATAGTGATTATTAGATGATAATGCTTTTTTGCAGCTGTTCACTATGATATCTGTTACGGTAAGTGCTTCAGTAATTTGATGTGCGAATCCAAACTGACATAAAGTATAACCTTTCTAGTGTTCTTTTTTCGCAAACAGTAACTGTACTGTTAATGAGTTTGAAACGACCCGTTAATTAAGAAAAGGCGAAAGATTATTGTTAAGTATGGCTCACGTGACATACTTTGTTCAAATGATGCTACCTCCTCAAGTGGCGACTTGTGAAGAATTGGGGCATCTTTAAAAGATTAATTGAGACAGTTCACTAATATTTTTTTTAGCCGTATCCTGTTGACTTTCCTAATGTGTTCCACTAAATCACTCCGTATCCATTCAGAAGGACTTTGGTAAGGAACCATGTTGAAGGATTATAATTTTGTGTCATGCAATTGATGTCATTTCTCGTTTATTTTTTTCTTTTTCAAAATTGTTCCGTCTTTTACAGTCCACCAAATATTGCAGTCAAATCGCCTTCTAGCTCATCTTTATTTTTTAAGCATTTGAAAGTATTGTTCAGCTGTAATTTTTTTCTTTTCGCTTTACGCAATTCACGTTAACATGATAATGAGATACGCGCATGCGCAATAGAACTTCCGGAGGGCAAGCAAATTAAAAACGGCTGCACAAAACTGCAAAATGCAGCTAATAAAGAAGAAAACTAAGTTTTTTTTAGATTTCCCACAAATAAACATCGGTAAAATATTTTTATTCTTTAAATGTATTATTAATTGCTGTTATTGCACTAATCTAGTTAATATAAAACAAAAAAAAACTGATTTTCTCACCTTGAAAAATTTGTAATGGTGCACTTTTCCTGCATCAGTATGCTTAACGGCTCATCAGATGCCTTGAATGTGGATGCATTGTCATTACGGAAGTATTTATAAATGTCTGTAAATACCAAGTTAGGCAGATTATTTAATTTCTGATCATTGAGTACTTCATCATTGATACTAATATCTGGAGAGTTCTACTTCTGCAGGTGATACTCCCTAGGAGGGAATTCTGCGCCATAACATTGATACATAACGACTGCCACGTGATGCAGGAGCAGCCGGGATGGATGGCTTTACGTGCTTTACGGACGGGTTGTTAGGAATTAATGTCCTTTTCAACTGCTGTGGCCATTTCACGTTGGCGTTAAAGGGGCTGCAGATTTTGCCTCGCAAGGTTCTTTTAACGTGCAGCTGGCAAACGACAACACAGGACCAACGGCTTTACTTCCCTTTCAAGGGAAGTGTGTGATCTCAGGATTTTCCCCCTGGAAAAAATCCTCGTCTTCCTCGGCTGGGATCGAACCCGCGTCCTCGGGCATCAGAGGCGATCACGCAACCACTGAACTACCAAGGCCGATATCTGGAAATGAATGACAGCAGCATTACCTGTTGTAGAATTATCTACTCTCTACTCCCTGATGCAATCACGTTTTCTTTTTTTAACTCCAATATTTTATTAATTAGAATCGTTTTTGTACATTTTTTGAACTTGTACTTCCTTGGCTTCTTTAGTTTTATTAAATCTTTCTCTTGAAAAACAAACGTATTTTTGTCGTTGTTAAACATGACGCTAGCGCTTGCGATGCATTGATTATCCAATCTTTCTCTGCGCTTTGCCCTTCGAAAGCAGAACAGCGCATGCGCCAGTGACGTCGTGCTCTTACTGTGAAAGGGTCTATTCATTTTATAAAAATACCAGAACCTAATTGACGAATATTAGCATCATTTAATAAGAAAAATAAATATTGTTGATTTAACCGAAATTGAAAATATTTTGACATTAATCTGGTTTTAATAAATCCTATGCCTCCAGATTAACAAACGTTCCCAACGACATTCATATCTCGGAGTTGCTATTGTTTCTCACTCTTAACAATTGGCCAACAATGTCGAGATCAATTGCTCCACGCTTGCAAACAATGTCGTCACCAACTGCAAAATAGCAAACAATGTCGTCACCAACTGCATAATAGCAAACAATGTCGTTGCAGGTTAATTGATGTTTGGCAGTGACCTTTAACCATTAACACTTTAATATTCTGAATTTTTTTAATTTTTCCTTTCATTGTACCCTAAACACTATCTTTATGCCAAATTTCAAGTTTTTAGGACTGCGGGAAGTACCTCACATTTTTGATGATCGGTCAGTGAGTCAGTGTCAAAATAAAGAAACTTTGAGTTCTTGTATCTTATGAACTAGAAAAGATAGAAACGTAATATTTGAAAATTCAGTTTCATTTTCAAAGTACTCTACATATATAAAAAGTTTGAGGATTCTATGCAACTCTGGGACAAAGATATGTAGGGTCAAATGTACGCCGAGTTGCTTCCTAAAAAGGATGTTACGGCTGCTTACTCGACTTGGCGAGGGCACTGCCGTGCGCTCCAAATGGTACCGTTAGAAAATTTCAATGAAAAGAGATGACATGCAATACAAGGTGTCCATAAAAGGTTTGACACATTTTATCTGTGCATTACCAAAAAACTAATAAAGATAAACAGAAACTAATAAAGATTTCAATATATTAAACTGTACCTGAAAAAGTTTTATTAAACCAAGTTAATAGATCCCAACGTGTGCTTCGTGGGTCATACGGAGGATATCCAACCGATAATCAATTTCTTGCCATGTTCTTTTGAGCATATCGACATCCACCTTGTTAATAGCAACCGTGATTCGACGTTTCAAATCCGTAATGTCTTTAACTTTTGTCTTGAACACCTGGTCCTTCGCGAGCCCCCACAAGAAAAAGTCCAGAGGCGTAATGTCGGGTGACCGAGGGGGCCAAGAGATAGGTCCATCTCTTCCTATCCAACGACATGGAAATTTTTCGTCCAAAGCGGCACAAACACATGTTCACTGTGTGGTGGTGGTGCTCTATCCTGTTGGAAGAGACTAACAGGCAGTAGTTCATCTAATTGCGGGAATACAAAATTCTGCAACATACCCAGATACGTAACGGAAGTAACGGCTGGATCCAAGTAGGCGATCGTGCAAAAGCCCGCACTAGACAGACTTTTGGGCTGTCTCTCTCCATTTCACGGTAACAGTGCGGGTTTTCAGATTCCCAAATGCGAACTTTGTGGCGGATAACATGTCCGGAAGCGTGGAATGTTGCCTCGTCGGAAAACACAACAGGTGCAGAAAATCTCTATCGTCTTCAATCCTGTTTAACATGTAAACAGCAAGCTTCATACGTTTTGGTTTGTCATCTGGTTGGAGAGCTTGTGCAAGCTGATTCTTGTATGGACACAATTGCAACTTCTTACGTACGATTTTATGTACCCTGTTTTTAGGCAATCCCAATTCTCTGGAAGCTGTCCTCATCGATTTTCTAGGGCTCCGATCAAACGCCTCTCTAACTCTTTCCACATCTGCTATGCTTGGGCTGCATGAACCTATTTTGCAGAGCACGCTACCTGTCTCCAAAAGCCTCTTCTCCCCATCCAAAATGCTGTTTCGACATGGTGGATCCTTATTAAATTGTCTTAGAAAATTTCTCTGTCTGAATAACCGATTTCGTTTCGATAAACCAATACACTTTCCGTGCTCTCTCCTGTGGAGTAGCCATCTTTTGTTTTAATAACCCCGATGTACAGTTCCCGCACTCTAGTAGGAAATTGTGAAACACAATAAAACTTTTTCTGTTACACTTTTTTATACTGAAATCTGTTTCTGTTTATCTTTATTAGTTCTTTTTTGGTAATACACAGATAAAATGTGCCAGACGTTTTATGGACACCCTGTATATCAAGCAACTCGTAATGATGTGTCTTACATAGTTATAACGTATAAGTAATGATATAAGAAATTGGTTTAGTAGTACGCCTTCTATTAGTATCATTAATGATACCATTGGGAGGTGTTCTAATGGTCCATTACTATACAATTGGTTTTTTTCAATGCTAAGATATAGAATTTGGGTTACGGCTTCAATGCTTTTAGCTAGTTAGAGACCTTAAATGGGAGAAAAAGTAGGTTCTTTGTTAATATGGTTTTGTTATTGTGCTTATTTTTATGTTTAACTTTTATGGTTTTTGATTATATTTTGTTTTTTGTTTTTTTGAAGGCTCTTTAAGCCCTATTTTTTTGTTAGTTATGGGTTGGGGTTATCAGCCTGAGCGTCTTCAGGCTAGTTTATATCTTTTGTTTTATTCTTTATTTGGTTCCTTGCCTTTGTTGATTTCTTACATGTTTATATTATTATTATTATTATTATTATTATTATTATTATTATTATTATTATTATTTAATATGCGCTCCAATGGAGCAAAATCATGAAGCTTTGCAGGGTTAGTCTAATTGGGTAGTCTGGATATTCCAAATCCACGTCCGAAGGATGTCATGAATATGTCTCTGATGGTCACGACAGTTGGGGATCTCACAGGCAATAATATTCTGACGATGTCCAACTGGCATACTATGCCAGAGGTGGACAGTATTGAAAGGAAAATACATTTCCTCCCAACACGGAATAATGCGAGGAGGGATGAGAAGTAAAACGATTTTCTTGCTGTGTTCGTCTGGTTAAGCCATGAAAGCATGAAGTGCACTGGGTGAGAGCTGTTAGTATATGCTTTTGCAAGCTCTCTGAGGTTAATAAAGTTGAGTAACGAATTAAAAGTCATTAGTTTATGTTCATTACAATCTAGCGTGATAGATTGTCTAGGAGTCAGGTTAAAAGCCACTCGTAAAATTTTGTTAAAAGCCACATTTAATTTTTGTTGCGTGTGTTTATTTAAAGATTTCCAAACTATAGTGGTATATTTAGCTGGGAGGGGAGAATATTTTATAGTGCTTTCTGTATGTGTAATATGGACAGCTTGGTTTTATTATTGGGTTTGACTTTAGGATTTTTGATTAAGATGCCTATGTTTACTGTTCATTGGTGATTACCTAAGGCACATGTGGAAGCTTCTATTTTAGGTTCGATAATTTTGGTTGGGGTGTTATTGAAGCTTGGGGGTTATGGGATATTACGGGTTTTATATATCCTAAAGACTACGTAAGTCGTTAAGGTTTGGTAAGTATAGTTGTTAGGTCTTTTATTAACGACCAGAAGAAAATAGGGATACCACGATTCCACAAAAAGTATTTATGGAATCGAATTTATGGAATTCATTAATAAATTATTTTTGTGGAATCGTGGTTTCCCCAATTGCTTTCAACAGCAAATTGCTTTCATCAGCAAATTGCTGTTAGGAATAACATTTTCAATAGCTAACTTCTGTTAGATGTAACGATCCGTTTCTAGGCGTTACGAAACAAGATACGTCTACCCGACCGAAACGGCCGTGACGTCAAACAAGAATGCCCGCGCTCTAGACAGAAAAGCGAAGATCGCCGACGCGAGAAAGAGAGGAGCGATCGACCCGGCAAAACAAAATGGGAACGCCCGCACGAGGAAGCGGAAAGACGTAGCGCAAGCGAATGTTAAGATTACGGTTCCGGCTTCCAAAGGATCACCACAAATTACCTGCTCTACAATAGATAGACAGTGTTCCGAACTTGCAAAACGAAAATTGAGAAATGATAATCCAGTGATAGAAAACGACGAGCTTGAGCGAGGAAGGAGAATTACAGATGCATATTTCTCAGTTCCCGCCTACCGAAGCGTATCTTTATGATACGAACATTAGGCGCATTCGGTGGCACTCAGATCTGGCTCAGATCTGAGAGAACTGTCACGTGGTATCTGACTGCTTTTCTGAGCGTCTGAGTGACTGTTGCCGAACGCGCTTTTATCGCCGAAAGAAATGGCTTTACCGACTTTACAAATATTGAGAAGAAACGGCGGTTTTACTAATTTTAGTGTACATGAAATAAAAATCTGCATCAAATGAACAACTCAGCATGATTAATATTCGTTCGCGAGGAGAGTAAGGGTAAGGTACAATAAGGCCAGGGAGGAAAGGGTACACTGGGCATCGCCATGATTTGGCTCTCGTAGCTTTTTTGATAGCTTCGCATCGCATTGAGCGCCGCCATATTCTATCTGAGCACTCAGAAAAAGAAAAGCTTGCTGAGCGTCTGAGCTCAGAATCTGACAGATTCGTTGCGTGCCGAACAAGTTTTCTTCTCAGGCAGAAGTACCAAAGTGCCCGCCGAATGCTGCTCTCTCAGATCTGAGTCAGATCTGAGTTCCGCCGAATGCGCCTATTTAGTGTTCTTTAGTATTTTCCAAAACGGAAACAGCGGTCCCCGATTGACTGAAGAGAGGATTTTGATGGCTATTGCGCCTTATCACGGGATATTTTCTTTTGGATTCCGAGGGTTCCTAAATGGCGACTTGGGTTGTATCGAAGGATTTAATTCGGCGTGAATTGCTTTGGATTATCGTCAATATCTGTGAACTTTCAGGGTAAGCCAAATAAGCTACTATTGAATTAAAACTGTGTTCTTCTATGGCACGCCATTGGTGTCAAATCTAAAACGGCTTACTGACTTTCGCCATTGAGGCATAAACCTTGAATTTTTCTCGACTAGCAATGTCCTTAAGTCAAAAAGAGTTTAGATGCTCCTGTATATCACCTGGACTACCTGTTTTTCGTATTTTTCGTAGAATGGATAGTCCCTTTGCTCTGTGTTGTATTGATTGAGTTATTATTTAACCAAGTGGGAGTTATAATTTAATTTTTTGAGATCTGTCTCTTTACCTACAAATGAAATTAACCCGGGCAACGCCGGGTACCTCTGCTAGTAATTTAATAAAATATTACAGATTTGCTATGTGAACGATACTTGGGCCCAACTAATTCACCAGGATCGCTAGCATCGCCGACATCACGATTATGACGTCAGCGGTTTTCTGTTTTCACGCGCTCCTGTAGCATCTCTGTATTTCTTAATCTATGATTGAACTACCCAGGTTGGGTGTCTTCGCTATTTATATATTTGCTCCATTAGGCGGTCGGTAAAAGATACCTATCCTACGGTACGAACTCAGACTTAATTCTTGAATATTTGTTAATTGCACTATCTTCAAGACGAAGTGTATTGTTACTCCAATAATTTTGAATAAATTACGTTATTCTGATTAAATTTTGTTCACTTCTGTATGTTTAACCCTCATTTCCACTGCCACGTGATATCTATATATATAAAGAAGGATGTTTGTTTGTGGGTGGGTTTGTTATTTATACAAATCTACAGTTTTATTCCGATATTGATGAAATTTTGCATGAAATTGATGAAATTTTGCATGCAAAGCAGTAGGAATTAATAATACTCAACCTCAGATTTCGGAAAAATAATAATTATCGATAAAAAATCGATATTCACGGTTATGACAGGGCATATTAATGAGAAATATCTCATGACCAACAATGCAAGGCAAAGTTTGTACAACAATAGGTATCAACAATGGTATCAGCATGCAAGTCACACTACGCTCGGACCAGCAACAGATATCTCATGATCAACAATGCAAGGCAAAGTTTGTGCAACAATAGGCCCGTCGTGTTCGCATCAACAATGGTATCAACGTGCAATTCACCAATAACAATGAGCACAAAATGATGATGCAATGATAAAGCAATCCTTTCCAAGAATAATAACAATGAACATAAAATGTTGCAATATGGATAAATTTCAATTTGTAACAATGCATAGAATTCCTGGTATACAGGCTTTTCTTAGAAAAGAAAAGAGTTCTTAGTAATTAACAATTTCTTGAAAATCTTTAAAAATGATCAGCAACTGGAAATAATGAAGAGTTAGCAGACTATTGACAAAGAGTGGAAAGACGACAGAGGAAGCTCTCCTTTAGCTCCGTGCTGTATTGAGCAAATGGGAAGCAAGTAATTAGAAGAATCGGCGACCACTAGACTACAGAAAGTGATGAATGGCCAAGTTTTTCTTCAAGACATCGAGAGAAGAAAGGGAATTGCAACAACATCAAGTGTACATCTGAAGTAAGATTACGTGAGTAAGAAATTATTTAGACTGGCAGTGGCATTCTTGGAGAGGTCCAGCCATTGTGAGCCTTTAAAAAATGTTTTTCGAATTTTCATTAAGAATTTTACTGTATTAATTCTAAGCGTTTTTATGTGTTTATTTTTAACATATTGCAAAATTTAATTTAATTTTTTGAGATTGTTCCATTTACAAGTGTAATTATCCCGGGCAAAGCCGGGTACTTTGCTAGTTAGACATAATTGCCAATAGCTAATTGCTAGTAGCTAATCGATTGACTCAACAGAAGATTATTAAGTATAAAAGCTTTAGCAGTGTAATATGAGAAAATAATAGATGCTTACACAGAATGCTTCAGTAATTTACGCTCATTTCGTTTAACATTATATATAATGCCTAGAAAGAAAAGAACTTTTATTTGTTCGAGTATATGAAGAAATACTACACTTTCCATTTAACCTTTTGGTTCGTTTAAATATGGTTGTAGTCGTTTAAATATTTTTTTTACGTTAGCTTAGTTATTTAGAGATCTCCTATTTAGTTTTCATATTTATATAGTTTTATTTAAAGTACAAGATGAGTCAAAAGTAGCAGTACACCCTGTTTTTTCGAAAACCTTGCAGGAATTGGGAAATCTGAAAATTCCAGTAAGGCATGGGTGAGGTCGTCTATCTTTTACGGTATGTACCGAACATGGCCGCCATCTTGAAATCGGCCATCTTTAACCTAAGTTAATTTTTTAAATGGAAAGGGGATCATGTGATATATCAAATATCATGAGCATTTTCTGACAATTTCATTCCTGTAAACAGATTTGAAGTAGCAGTTATGGTTCAAAACTTACAATACATTTTGTTTCATTTTGTAGCAGGTAGCTGAAGATGGTTTTGACCATGGAGGAGAGAATTGAGGTCATTTTGAAGTCTAGAGAACGAAGTTTCGTGTCATAGCTGTAGATTTTAAAAACCGGCACCCAGAAAGACCTCTAATTTCACACAACACTGTCAGGTGCTTAATTAAGAAATTCCGAGAAACTGGGACTGTGGTTGACAAGGTCTGGAGTGGCCGTCCAATAAGTGCCACTGGCGAGACAGCCTCAACAATGGTTTTGGCGTCTTTCGTCAAGAACCCACAACGCAGCACACGACGTTTGTCAGCAGAATGTGGAATCAGGCAGTCATCGATCGTACGAATCCTTCATGCTCATCAATAGCATCTATTCAAGATTCAGATACTCTAGCAGAGGATGACCCAGACAGACGTATGCAGTTTTGCACTTGGGCCCTAGAGCAACATCGATAAGATCCCTCTTTTGCCCAAGGTATCTTGTTCAGTGGTTAGATGTTTAATTTCCTGGTCATTGGATTGGCCGACTTGGTGCTGTGGAATGGTTACCCAGATCATCTGATCTCACACCACGTGACTTTTATATGTGGGGTCGTTTAAAGCAATTTGTATATGCAGAGAAAATCAGAAACAGACACCATCGCATTGAAGAAGTGTGTGCCATCATTTCTGCGGAAATCCTTCTGCGAGTGCATGACGATTGGATTCAGCGCCTTCAAATGTGCCTTAACCAAGAGGGACACCATGTTGAACACATTAAACGACTGTCCTTTATGTAGAACAGTCCAGCCTGTAATTCCAAAGAAAATGTGTTGTAATTTTGAGACAAATCTGTTTACAGGAATGAAATTGTTAGAAAATGCTGATGTTGTTATCAGCTGAGGATATATCATACGACCCTCATTCATCTTAAACAAATTGACTTAGATTCAACATGGACGATTTCAAGATGGCGGCCATGTTCGGTACATACCATAAAACATAAACCACCTTACCCATAACTTACTGGAATATTCAAATTTCCCAATTCCTGCAAGGTTTTCGAAAAACGGTGTACTGCGAATTTTGACTCGCCCTGTATTTTAAAATGCAAGTTAGTTCTAGTTTCCGTAGCTGATGTCTCGATGCTGTAACGCGAAAAAGTGCTCCTTTTGTCAGCCATGGCGGTAAAAATCATATTTACTTTTGGAGAACCACCCTTCTCCTCAAATTTAATAGAAAGCTGGAATAAAGAAAACAGTACTAGATTATTTAATATTTAGTGAATTCTGCTGTTACAAGTAATTATTTCATTGACCCGACGAACTAGGTCACTTCCGGAAAAATAATGGCCGACAAGAAGATATTACAAGAGCACTGTTTTTTTCTTTTCAAAGCGTTTTTTTTTTATTTGTAGCGAGGATGTGCATGGACTTATTATTATAATAGTTGCTATATATATCTCACCTAATCAAAGAGTAAAAAAAAATTATCGAATTCATCCATGAAAATTTGTATTTATTTATAGTCTGCTATGCTCAATCGGAAATTACCGACGATTTTCAGCGAGATTTCAATATTTATTTCTCAAAAAAAATCTTTAATTGCTTTTAACATAATAAAGTTTTAAGGCTAGACATCATTCTATAAAATGTATGATACAAATAACGACACCAAACTAGCGTTATTTTATAAACCACACCGAGTTTAAATATGTCGAATGACCCAAATGAGTGTACATCCTATTTCAAAAGCTTTTTCACGTAGAGGACAATTCTACGGTCACATACAACTTTACTTAAATCTAAAGTATTTAATAAATTCGCATTAATAACATCGTAGCATATTTAATTTTTTTTAATTCGAATCCTAAATGTGTGAAAAAACACAAAAAATTGGAGTGTTGTGCTGTCTCCGTCTGCCGCATCATCCCTATGTTCTTCAATGAAACTGTGAATACTGACCGTTATGTGCACAACATCTTCAACGTGTTTGCCGCATAACTTGCTGATGACGAGCGTGCCAATGCTTACTTTCAGCAAGATGATGCAACAGCCAATTCTGCACACGCAACACATGCCCGTATCCAGGAAGTGATCAGTGAGGAACAGAACAGCCTTTGGCCATCACGATCGCCAGACCTATCGATCTGCCATTTCTTCCTCTACGGTGCACTAAAAGGTGTGGTCTACCAGAACAATCTGCGCACAGTCGCCGACCTTCAACAAAACGTCCAGGCAGACATTCAGGCCATTCCAGCGGAAACCCTTGCTCTTGCCTTCAGGAGCATGTGGACACGCCTTCACACGTGCCTCGAGGTCAATGGAGGACACTTCCAGCACCTACTCTAGGTTATTTGCACTGATCTTTGATCATTGTTATCTATTTTCATGCTCTTTTACACACGTTGTTCACAAGGCTACTTTTAAAAAACTCGCCCTGTATATGAAAAAAGCATATACAGGGTGCTTTTGAAAGGGATGTCGTGAGATATCTAGCGATGTTCTGCACTATAAAATGAACACAAGTTTCCTCATACGTTTTGTCGAAATTGCATTCCTTAAAGAAGTAAACAGCTCGTGAAGTTTGGTTAACTCCGGCCATAACGTAAACAAAAGTGCATGATAAAGTAAACACCATCACGTGTTCCATTAATAGGTTTCTGCGAACTACCTGTGCATTAATGTGTTGGCCCTGAACTCAACCATTCTCACAGCTCACTGAAAGATTCGTAATTACTAGACCTCAGAAATGAACTTGTCCACAATTTAGGAAAGACGTGCAAGTGGATAAATGACCGAGAGATGCAGTATTAAAGGAAACAAATCATTAAACTGCTACATTAATGGCCAGCAAGCACACACTCATGTATAGTAAAGATGCTAAAACAATTAAATCCAGTACACTGTCACAATCGATTGTTTGTTTTGGTTGATAAGATGGTAAACAAGTAATTGCCTCGTCAATCAAGAAACGTATCAGTAGTAAAATGCATGTTCTGTCCGAACCTCATTTAGGCCTACGTAAAGTGGTCATTGAAGCGATTTTGTAAACGCAAGATTTCTTCGTTTTAAAATCGAGTGACATTTGAAAAAAGCATGTTTAATTGAAGTATGTTTTCGAACGCAGTTTCCATTAGCCTAATTTGGCTTTCCTATAAGAGTGGTTGAGTTTCAGGGCCTATACATTAGTGCACAGGCAGTTAGTTCGCAGTAACCTATTAATGAAACATTTACTTTTTTCATGTGCTTTTGTTTACGTTATGGGCGGAATTTAACCAAACTTCTCAAGCTGTTTACTCCTTTAAAGAATACAATTTTAGACTTGTGTTTATTTTAAGGTGCAGAACAAAGCTAAATCTCACGAGATCCTTTTCAAAAGCACCCTGTATGCCGTATACAATATGCTGTTTACTATACGTTATATCGTAATGGCTTTCATTATCTTATAAAATATATGCATAATACAGGGTCTTTATAATTAAAGTTCCATTTTGACATGGCCATAAAAAAAAAAACTACTGGACCAAAAACTTTAATACTTGGTAATATTATACAACATGGCATGGGAAGTTCATACACACTAAAAAAAGAAATTTACTTCTAAAGGTCACCACCAGCATGGAATGGCGCTCTTTGCAATATTCGTATACGAAATTAGACACGAAGACACAGGTTAACAAGTCTTTAATCGTTACTAAAATTAGTTACTGAAAGCAGGTTACACCTATGTCTTCGTGTCTAATTTCGTATACGAATATTGCAGAGAGCGCCATTCCATGCTGGTGGTGATATTTTGAACTAATTTTTTTTTTGTGGGTATGAACTTCCCATACCCTCTTGTATAATATTACCAAGTATATTATAGCTTTTGGTCCAGCAGGTTTTTTTATGGCCATGTCAAAATGGAACTTTAATTATAAAGACCCTGTATACTGCGGCATGAACAATTTCGATATCAAAATATTACAGAATTTAAAAGTAATAAGTTAAAATACCACTGTTCTAAATACAAAAAAATTAATAAATAAAGTAAATATTTACTGATGAAAATAAGAAAGAAAATTTCACAGCCTAGATTCGAACCAGGAACCTTCAGCTCTTCGAATTCAGCAGAGACCTTCAATAGAGAGATATATGCAATTTTATAATTTTCCCAAAGAAAAAATGTAATACGTTGTTAATAGGCGCCCTCTGAAGTTTTCCAGTAAAACAATCAGGCCATGCATGAATGACTCAAATAGTAACAATGAGGCAATGCATTATTGACGTCACAGTAAAATCGGTTCTGCAAATGTTTGACTGGGCGTGTCCAATAATTTGCGATTTAAATTGGTTGACATTGTGGTAATGTCTAACAATTAAAATTGGAAATCTAGCTGGACACGCTTAGGGCCAGTTCTACTAACCTCGGATAAAACCTCAGAATAAGTACTGTAATAAAGCTCAGATAAGTCAAAACTGTGTTCTACCATCCTCAGATAGGATAAATCTTCAGAAAAACATCAGAATAAACCAAAGATATCCTGATAAGGTTATACCACAGATTAAAAAATACACAGATATTTCAGGTGGCCGAAATGTGGAAACCGGACGTTAAAAAGTTATAGCGCAGTAAAGTTTCGTGACGTCACTTCCGGAAATCTATCTTGGTACAGACGCTGAGCAATTTTTAACTTAGCGCTATAACTTTTTAACGGAGCTTCAGATCGAAAAACGCGACTAGGCTTTTTTGCTCAGAATTTCACCCTCTACCTGCCTTTTCATTTGGGCACGACCTTTTAGAATCACCCTGGCCGATACCGATATTCCTTACCGATACCGAACTTTAAAGCGCTATAACTTTTTAACGGAGCCACAGATGGAAAAACGCGACTAGACTTTTTTGCTCAGAGTTTCATCCTCTACATATCCTTAAATTTGTGAAACGTCGTCCATTTACACCCTGTATATATATTTTATTTAATTTTTACCTTATAACATATAATAAGACTTCAATGTTTTGAGGAAGGAAAAAAATTTCAACATAAAAATTAGTTTCTTCAGAAAACGATTGTGGCCAATGACACTTCTTAAATCAATCGATTAAAATAACATGTAGCCGAAAAGTAAAAAGATCTTTTTGTCACTTGCTTTTTACAAAAATGTATTTCTAACATGTTTCCATTGCGTGTTTTTTTTAATTAAAAAGTCATTTGATCTATTTATAATAAAAGAATTTAAGAGTCAAGACCGTTCACCGTGGGTGTTGGACTCCGCCAAGGGTGCGTACTGTCGCCCCTCTTGTTCATTATCTTTATGGACTGGATAGACAGGGGCAGCCGAGGCGATGAGCGTGTTTGTGTGGGCGACTGTCTGGTGGAGAGGTTGCTCTTTGCTGACGACCTTGTCCTCCTTGGGTCTTCTCGCACGAACCTTCAGCATGCACTAGACCGGTTGGCAGCCAAATGTGAAGAAGCTGGGATGAAGTTCAGTGTGGTTAAGACCGAGGTTCTGGTCCTTTTAAGACAGCCTGCTCAGTGTGCTCTCCATGTTAGGCGAGCCTCATTGAGACAGGTGGAGAAATTCAAGTATCTCGGGATTGCATTCACGAGTGATGGACGGCAGGAGAAAGAATTGGATGCTCGGATCGGTGCAGCAAGCTGTGTCAGACGTGAACTGTGGCGATCCGTGGTAACAAAACGCGAGCTGGGTAACAAAGCCAAGCTCTCCGTCTTCAAATCTATCTTTGTCCCCATTCTCACCTATGGTCATGAGGCTTGGGTAATAACCGAAAGAGTGCGATCGCGGGTACAAGCGGCCGAAATGAGATTTCTGAGAGGTGTGGCAGGTGTTACCCTACTAGATAGAGTGTACAGCAGCACAATAAGAGAATCTTTAGGTGTTGAGCCGCTACTTCTCCACATTGAGAGATCTCAGTTGCGCTGCTATGGCCACGTGATACGGATGCCACAAACTAGTCTTCCTAGCCAGTTGTTATTTTCCAAGCCGGTGGGTAAGAGACCAAGGGGTCGGCCTAGAACCAGGTGGCTAGACTACATGGAGAATCTGGGTTCGAGTCGCTTGGATATTACCAGGGAGGACATGCGCCTGATGGCGGAAGATCGCGATCGCTGGAGATCCTCCATAGGGCGCTGCCCCCGCGACCCTAACGGATAAGCGGTTTGAAAAGTAAGTAAGTAAGTAAGAATTTAAGAGTCACGTGCAACGATAATAATATAATTTCCAAATGTTAAAATTATTAATATAAATGAGAATATTAATATAAAAAAATAAATAGAAAAACCGCAACCTTATAAAAATGCAAGAGAGTTAATGTAACTTTAGATTAAAATTTATTAAATTTAATTTTCACGTATACGTAAGTGCTGTTTGTTGTTAATTTAAGTTAATTAAATACAAATTTTTTTGGATGTTAGCTTGCAAGTTTATCCTTCTTTCCCAAATTAATAATTTTATAATATATAGTTTAATAAATTTTTTAATAAATAAGGTTTGATTTTATAAAATGTCTTATTCGCATTTTTAAAATAACTTTTTATTAATTTTTTATTGCAGTTATTACTATTTTTATGCCTTTTTTTAAAGTTAGATGCAATGCATTTCAATGCATTTAGCTGATCTGTGTCCTTCTTTTTGCTAGGATCGCCAACATCGCCTCGGTTTCCAAAGGCTTGATATAAAGTGAAATATATGTGTATTTTTTAATCTGTGGTTATACGGTCCTCTGAGATCGGATAGCAACTTAATGGCGGTACTTCCGGTCCGCTTCGATTTGAAAATGCCTTCAAAACCATAGTATTTCGTGTTATATAATTACCATTTTAAACTACGACGGTAGGAATAAATTTTAATGTGCAAGTGAACAGCAGATTAGATCTAGATTACTTGTCTGTATTTCATTTTCAGTGACCGACAACATAGCCTCCAAAAGGAGAAACGAAACGGAAGATTTGCGTCTCTGAGGTCTGAGTTCTCCAGCTGAATTTGTTTTTCTTGTTTATTTTTTCTGCCGTGTCGCATTTTAACATCAACTCTGACTGAAAAACTTTTGTTTTTTTCTACAATACAGAGGCGGGTTCTTTATCTCAGCCGGATTTGCCAGCCGGCTGGTAGAGACACCTCAAAGATAACGTCATCAAATGGAAAATCAAGAAGAACGCTAGGCTGAAACAATGATATGACATCATCATCTGGTGTCAATGTCAGCCAGCTGACGAAGCCGCTAAGATAAAGAACCCGCCTCTGGGTTTTCTCTTGTCATCGTAGGCTATGAATTGACTGGAATGAATACTTTTGTGTTTTCACGATTGATGAAAGCACTAAATATCAAACTGACCAATCACAGTGCGCCGTACATTGGTTATAAGTTTTTTTTCAGTTTAACATTTTTTTTTACTTATGTTTTAAATTTAAATAATGATATTCTGGAAATCTTACATTTAAATAGAAACCGCACAAATATATTAAATTTCAAGCAATTTTATTTTGTGCTGAAAATAAATTTCACAAATATACAAACTCATCTATTCATTGTAAAACTTAAATCGGATTAGTTTATGTGCATTTATCATGCAGAAATGTCCACACAATTCCTATTGTGTATTTTATTATTCCCATATCAGGATCTAAAGATAATAAAAAGTGAACTATGTGAAAAAGGAAATACATAAATGTAATGAATCTAACATGTACAAATTTATAAAATGAAACAAACGATCAGGAATAAGTATGAACAGTGAAAAATGTAATCACTACTGAAGTCTCGAATATCAGATTGTTATACCCCATTCGCACTACAGCTGGGCTAGATCGAATTAAGCTAGCTTATTCGGGCTAGCTCAGCTCAGGCTAGCTGATGAAGCCAAACCGTTCGCACTACATTCTAGCCGGTTTGGTACCACTAAAAAATGAGCTTGTTAGTAAGTCACTGTCACTGCTATCAGTGCCACTATTTGCATTGTCGTCCTTCATGTTTTATGCTGCCGTGTCTCTCTCATGTCTTTTTTTGTGCGTGAAATAACTGAAACAATGATATTTTGAAGAATGTTTGTTCGTTATTGCCCTTTCCCTCAGTCAATATGTCTAGAACTTAACACCTAATTTCACGGAAACCCGTGCACCATTTAAATCAATTTAAAAAAAAAAATTCCAAAACATTTTTCTACCATTAAAAAAAAAGTGCTCCAAAACCGGATCCTTATTAAATTTGAAATGGGTTATTAAAATGAAAGGAGAAAAAATATTGAATGAAAGAAAAGCATTTTTTCCTATAAAATCAATCATAAAATGCAAATTCAAAAACTTTTAATGAAATATCAATTTCTTCAAAGGCATATGTAATTCTAAAATCATATAAAAGATCAATAAGATGTTTACAAACATCAGGATAATTAAAAGAAAGAACAAAGCATATTGAATGGCTACGATGTGGATGTGATATAAAAGAATCAATGACGTATATTAAAAAACCAATGACGTTCTTTAATATATGTCATTGAAAAGAACATACATCAAATTTTCAAAATTTAATTTTGAGTAAATTTTTGAGAATAATTTTTATTACTAACGCAAAAATGACTGTTAATAAAGATCAATTAAAGGCAATTCACTATATGTTATTTTATTCACAATAGTCTTCACATTAAAATATTACAATCGTCGAACTATTTAAAATCTAGTAAGAAAAAAAAATTCTCCTTGAAAAAGTTAGTTTAGCTTAATAAATCTAAAATCCATTATTGTAATATTTTAATGAGAAGTATATTGTGAATTTTTACATTCTGTTTGCTCAGCATTAAAAAAAAAGTCCATCTCACCTATATCATATGCCAGTCTTCTATTGCCGCCATTTTGTCTGAGCGAGCTGGCATTTTCCAACTTCTGACATTTTCCATTGTTTCAAGCATACCCTGTATGATAAGGACGGTTTCAAGAATCGCACTTTATTAAGAGAAAAGAGTGGGAAGAAACGTCAGTACGAATTTGAATACCATAGACATTGTGCCACCAGTGTAGAAATATGGCAGAAAAATTGGTGATACGCGAGCTCCTTCGTCACTATTGGAAAAAGGGGACAAGTGCGCGAGCAGCAGCCGCCGAAATTTGCAGAGTGGAAGTTCAGGGTGTGACCAATGAATGGACAGCAGAGATGCTTCTCCCGATTTTCGTCTGGAGACATGGGCCTGGAAGATGCGCCAAGGAGCGGAAGACCCAAAGAAGTGGATGACGCAGCCCTACGGCAACAATTGGAAGCCAACCCAGGCAGCACCACCCGTGGACTAGCGGAGGACATCGTGACATAACAATCGAGTGTGGCTCGACATCTGCAGGCCATGGGAAAGGTCAACAGGAGCTGCCGAGTTGTGCCCCGCTAGCTGACGCGCGCACAAGCACAACAACGGGTGAAGGTGTGTTGTCAACTGCAGAAAAAAATCGAGGTTCTGCCACATCCAGCATACAGCCCCGACCTGGCACCTTCCGACTACCATCTCTTCCGGTCCATGGCGCACTTTCTGCGTGGACGGCACTTCGCCAATGTTAGTAAGATTGAAGACGCAGTGGTGATTGTTTCGCCCAGAAACTGGAGGAGTGGTTTCACGAGGGCATCCGCCAACTGACTGATCTTCGGATGAACACCATCGAGCATGATGGACTCCACTTTGAAGATTAGGTTGGTTGGTTGGTTTATTGGAATTTTTGATGGACTCTACTAAGGTCATTTTGCGCCTTTTACACAAGTTATATCTGTATGCAGCCCCGGACAAACACAAACATCCATGCCCACGGCGGGATTCGAACCCACGACCAGGCGAACTCGAGAACTAGAAAGCCTATGCCCTAGCCCTCTCGGCCACCTGGCCGGCCTTTGAACATTAGCAATGAGTGGTTCCTGTCTGGTGCCCATTTAAAAGTTTGCGCGGTGATCGGCCACTACTTTTGACTCAACCTCTGTTGTTGATGCCCAAAATTACTAGTGAGCTATGTAATGCATTCAATAGTTGGTTTATCAATTATTTATTTAAAATTTTATAGAATACATTAATTTCGGCAGTATAATGTCAATAATTCTGGCTGCATTGAAACTGAAAATGAAACTAAAATTTCTAAAGGATGGGTCTACGCTACGGGTACTACACGTAGCGGATAATTTATTGCCGACGCACGTTTCGATGTTACACCATTTTCAAGGCTCGCATAATAGTATAACCGGAAAAATTAATTTCAAGGCAATAAAGTTAATAGTATCCGTATCGTATTATACCCATCCTTTATTTCATATTCACAACGATACTAGACCATGAAAATCATGAATAAAAATTTTTAGCTCATGATAGGGCAGTGCTGCAAGTGTTTTTAGTCCGATTGTATATGCAGCGCTATTTTTCAAAGGAGTTCCCGCCCTATCAGGAGCTAGAAAGTTTAGCTTCATTTTTAAGTGGAGTTGGATGACCATCTACTATCTAAAGACCATGGCCATGCTCGCGTTCCCAGTCCCAGAATGCATCGTGGCCAAGCTAGCTCGACATCTCGATCGAGTTTAAACTACTAGCCCCAGTCAATCCAGTTCAAGGAGTTTCAATGTAGCTTAAGCTGGGCTAGATGCGTTCGCACTGCACATTTCAAACCCTATTGAGAAGTTGAGCTAAATTGAAATGTGTAGCAGGGAAGAGGAAGAACGGGAAGCGAAGTTCGTAACTGATTCAATGCTATTTAAGTGTTAATAAAAACAGCGCCACTGATCTCAACGTCTGGGACATGAGTTAATCGGCTGTTTCAAACCCCTCCAATAACGTAACTGGTGGCTGTTCCAGGGAAGAAGGAGGCTGTTCTCCCTCCTCCTTGGCTGTTCTCTCCATTCTATTTTCACTTTCCTCTTTGAATTAACTTCTTTCAATCCCTGCTTTCCGATTGGAATTTCTGCATGTTTTCGTTCCACAATACCTAGCTAAATACCAATGCCATCAATAAATATTATAAAAACAGCACAAATTCACTTGCACTTACGATGGAGATGTATTATATCTCCATCGTGCTTGTATTGACAGCAATTTGCAAGCAGGCAGTTAGTCGCTTCTATATCGAAAGTAAAAGTGCTCTTCATATCTGGTTTAGAGGTTAAAGCAGAGATTTTCTCTAACGATCTCTGGGTTTAAGGTAAAATGGACTAACGTTTTATGTCCCGAACGTTAGGAACGCTAGGTATATCTTTATTTTAACAAAAGAGCATCGCTTCGCTTCCCGTTCTCCCTCTTCCATGTGTGTAGTGCGATTGTCTAGGTATAACTAAAATCTGAGCTAATTACTAAGTCACTACTGAAATTTAATAATTTTACTTCATACTCTTTAACATAATACCATCCTACTAATGCTAATTCAAAATTGTATTAAGTTAATGTAATCTAATTTATTGTATTCATTGAATAATTTATTAAAGTCTTGCCTATATTCAGAAGTCAAATTTTTAATTTTTCGCTAAACGTGTCCCATGTTCGATAGAGCCGGTAATCATTCATGGCTGCCACTTTCCTCTCGTAGACCGACTTGTTTCTTTTTGTTCTTCTTAAGTTGTCTATATTTTTCTGCCACAAACGATTTTGGATGGACGTTTGGCATCGTCACTCCCCGTTTCATTTCATTCCCCACACGCTATTTGAAGCTATTTGAACCGTCGTCCTCCATATTTTTCTCGTATTTTAGTCCTAGAAGGCAACGCGGCCAAGCTAGCAAGACGTCTCGATCCAGTTCTAGGAGTTTCAATCTAGCTTAAGTTGAGCTATATGCGTTCGCATTGCTTATTTCAAACCCGATTGAGAAGTGGAGCTAGATTGAAATGTGTTGTGCGAATGGGGTACAAACATATAAGCATCTCCTGCCGGCGTTATAAAACTGTTCATTTGTGAAATGCGCTTGCAGACACTATGTAATTTTTACTGATTTTTTAGTTTATTTATTTTTTTAAATTTTTATTTAATAAGTGTGCTTCCGAGACCAGATATAAAAGTTGAAAAACACCCAATCAACTAAGTAGAATTGAGGCCAGCAAGTATAACTTGGATTAGGATATTATGTACATGAATATTATGATAGACACAATGTTGTATCCTACAATTTAAAATCAAGTTACGCATGTCAAATGAAAAAGTATTCCACAGAGGGAGAGTGTTATATGGTAACAACCTAGAAAGATAATTAAATATGGGGCGATTTGGTACTGTGACATTCCATGTCAGTTCATGACACATGGCCCGGCGGAAAGTCGTACCTAACCTCCTCGCTATTTATCTAGTTATGTTTTATTGTTTTATAACGATATGTCATTTGATTTTACTGGTTTTACGTAAGAATTAGTTAGTTATTATTTGTTTGTAATAAAAACGGCACCCCGGTTATCGGTGTTGCGTATTGTTTTAGTTTTGTTAAGTTGGAGATCGCTGTTACGACAAAACCTTTGTTGTAGCAGAGTTCGTGTTTTTAAGAGCTGACATTGTTCTCTGAGAATGCAGTGTCAGCTTCTGTTAGTTACATGGTTTCTCTGTAGAGTTTGTTTTTATTTTGTGGAGTGCGGAAGAAGTTTTCGTTTGAGGAGAAGCGCGGTTCCCTGCTGTGCGTGCCGAAGCGTGAGCTGGTGTATGCCTAATAAAGAACATCGGTGATATGGATTCTAGGCCAAGTGCCTAGGTGTATAGAAGCCTGAGTGAAAGCTTCATTTTAAAAGTATACTATGAATTATGCAATTAACTTGTCGCTTTGTTGTTAAGAGTAATTATTGTTGAAACTTTATTTGTTTTTATGCCATTCTTCCTATTCAACGCCGCTGGGCTGGTGTGGATATCGAACACTGCTGCGACTCGGCCGCCTATTCACGAGTTAAGCCTGTGCAGGGCGAATGAACCATAGAATCAACAGTGCAATCGGATGACTATAGTGGTGAGTTACTTTTCAATTTGTTCTGACGCAACGGTGGGGGTTGTCAACGTTCGACGATAGATCATTGTATAGTAACAGCTGGTGATCAAGGGAACTCTTTCCCCTTATGGGTTCAGCGCCTGCGTGAGTTGAGCGATCTACATGTTTGTGTGGGGGGCTTTCGAATGGACTCCTTCAAGTCTCCTTGAACTGTATTTTGTTGTGATTTACGTCACTAGAAATGTTGTAATAGCTGGTTGCTATCGATGTTAAGTAATAGTTGATATTGTTGAGTATTAGTTGATATTGTCAGTATTAGTTGAAGAAATTACCAAAATTTACCATAATAACGTTCGCTTTCACGAGGATAAACAAATAAAAGGAGGCATGTGTCAGCATACAGAAGACAGAATTCCAGGATGGCAAGCTACACTTTTCCTGAAATGGTCAACATGATCTTCTGCTTTGGATTGTGATTGTTGGTGATCAGTTTTTGTTTTGTTTGGAATTCCATGCTGAACAAGTCTTCAATTGGAATTTTACGTGTATAAGTTACGGTTTTGAATGTGTCCTAATTTGCATATTTGGGTTGATGAAAAGTGCACCATGGGATAGGTCACACACAACTTCCTATTCATTGGATTCATCCGATAATAAAAGGGGGGCTCATTTTTGTATCACCCAGTATAATAAGTTATTAAAAATAAATAATTTGTTAACTAAGAATAATTTGTTTCCGAGATGGCTATGAATAAATATGTCTATCTTTATTGATTTCTCTAAAGCCTTTGATACAGTTCCTGTCCATCTGTTATTGTACAAACTTAATGCCTTCTACAGAATACGTGGGTTGCCTCTCTCCTGGCTTTCCAACCTACTATTTAACAGCAGATACTATATTTCCCACCTTAGGGAAAACTCGACCACTCTTATTAGAAATTATGGGGTCCTGCAGGGGTCGATTCTTTCTCCCCTGCTTTTTAATTTATTTTTGAACGATCTACCCTCTATTTTTACGATTCTTAAACCTTTTTTATATGCAGATGATATTTCCTTATTGTTATCTGATCATAATATTTCGCTCTTGCTCTAAGATCTTAATATTGCGCTCGAGAAATTAAGGCTATAGTGTAGTGTAAACTTATTATTTGTTAATATTGATAAGACTAAGGTAATGTTTTTCCACCAGTGGAATAAGCGCAATATACCTCAGTCGCCACCAATATTCTATGGACACTCTATTATCTCCACTACTACAATTTTTACATATTTGGGTTTAACCTTATTACCAGATTTGTCCTGGGACGCCCATATTGATAATCTATTGATTAAACTTAATAAAAAGCAGTGTATTATTTCCCGACTTCATTATCTTCCTACTAATATTTTACTTTTATTGTACTATTCTTGGATTCATTCTGGCCTATGTTATGGTGTAATGTTTTGTGTTCTACTTCCTCCACTAATCTTGTTAGAATTCTAAAGTTACAAAAATGGTTTCTTCGGACTCTTTTGCATCTCCCCCGATCATTTTCCGTATCCCAGTATTTCTCTTCCTTGCATATACTTACAATATATCAAATTTATTTTCTGTCTCTTTGTTCTTTTATTTATAAAACCTCCAACTCTATACTATTGTTATCGTCTCCTATAAGGATTAATCGTAATCTTGATATTCATAAATACAGTACACGTATTGCAAATGAGATACGATCTCCTACTTCCCTTCTTAGTTTCTGCAACCGATGCGTTTCACACATCGGTTTAAAATACTAGGCTCTTTTACCTTCAGAAATCCGTGAGCTTACCTCCTACCCTCAGTTCCGGAAAATAATACGAAACTTCTGTTTCTCTCACATACTACTAAAATCGAAGGTTATCTGCTAGTACACTGTGTTAGTACTTAGGTATGCTTAATTTGACATTCTTCTTATAAATATTTTTGCTCATGGATGAGACCCCTTGTATTTGATTACATTTTCTTTGATTACTTTTTAGTCTTACCATCTTTTGGTTCTCATGATTATTTAACTAGTTATTTTATATAACTATGATTGAATAATTAATTTTTACGGTTTAATTATTTGTTTGAGTTTGTTAAAGTTTTTTGTGTAATTTTTGTTTTTTTATTTATTGTTCTACTAACCACTTTGTTAATTTATTACTTATTTTGTGTCCATTTGGCCTAACTCGGCGGTTTTTTCCATACTGGCCTCGTTGGACACTATATTATTTTTTGTAATTTTGTTTCCTAACCCATTATTTAAGTAAATAAATAAGTAAATAAAATAAATAAATATGAAATATAATATGAAAAAATTATAAAAATATGTTTTTAATAATTAATATTAGTTTCATATATAATTTGTTTAAAAACACGTTTAAAAAAATTAAATTAAATTAAATTGGGAAAAGAGCAAGAATTGAAACCGGGACCTTTAGCATTGTAATCTATCGACTTACCCACATGACCACATTGACTACTTGAATACCATATTGTCTGAATTTGTAAATATACATCAATATCCTACATACCTCACTTTAAATAATTATATCTTGTAAACAAATGCCCGAGTTATTATGCCATATAATAGTGGGAGGGGTGCGTAATAACATTTAAATTCCAGTTAAATCCAAGCTTAACAGACCTGGTCCTCCCCTTGTGAGATTTGTATGTTGAGACAGAAACATTACCTTTATTTTATTTAATAAAATTATTTTATAAATTTTTTAAATTAATATTTTAAAAATCATAATAATTAATTTATTAATCAAAATATAATTTAAAGAATTATAGTTTTTATTCATATCAGTAAATAAAATGATTTCAATCTAATGCATCATATTCATGAAATATGTTTAAAAGCATTAAATATTTCTTCAATAATATGTTTGAAACAGTTGTTTTAAAACAAACTTTTGTTTTAAAACAGTCTAAATTATAAATGTTTAAAACAATTGTTTTAAAACAAAAAATGTGTTTTAAAACAGAAAAAACGTTTGTTTGTTTTTTCTTCCAAAAACTGTTTTTTTTCCAATCCTGAGTCCACTGCTGAGGTTGGTGGCGCAGTGCAGTCTCCTCCCTCCTTATAGGGACACAGTCCTTAAGTTATAAACGGTTAAACTGGTTTTAGTAGTAGTTTTGGCATAATATATGATGGTGTTCAGATGCATGTAATTTAATGTGTTGAGTATTGAGGGGCCCCTCACGCATTTTGTCAGCGCTGACACCGCTGTTGCGGTCGTTTTCTGTTGTTTATTAGTTACGTTTTACAGTCTTATTGTATTATTTTGATGCGTATATAATAATGCCTTGTAGGGTAAAGATCTGAACTTTTAGAACACACCTCAGAAATGGATGTATACTTTGATAGCCGATAGCAGTTTGATAACGATACTTTGATAACGTTATTGTAAGTCACCTGAACTCTTTTGATCTGAAAATGAGAGGCGGCGGACCAAAAAATAGCAACGAATTCTACTTTAGTAATTAACAGAATTTGAGTATCTTAACCATTTCTTCACAATTTAAAATCTTACGAAGTCTAGAATATAAATATTTTTGTCTTGTGAAATCAAATATTAAAAGATTGATAGCGTCAACAAAAGATAGTTCATTTGTCAAGAGTTATACCAAGGATCGAAATAGATTGACGAGTGTTTTGTTTTTTCCCATCAATCAAAATTATAGTAGTTTTATCCTCGTTAAAGGAGAGACAATGATCCGTATACCAGGTGTATAATGTAGCAATGTCTTGATTTATTTGCTGGCAAAGCAAAACTTCATCAGAAGCCGCGCAAGCTTTGTACAAGAAGTTATCATCAACGTATGATCTGATATCAGTTTAAATATTTCAGCCGTGGCGTTAGCATATAAGACCGTGGCAGATGAAGCACTTTGAAGGAGACCTCTGGTCGAAGGGTATTGCATAATCTTATAATCTTACTGTCAATATCGAAATAGTTAGTTCTCCCTTGAAAATATTTTCGTGAAAGGCCTTGAGTCAGCTGAGCTATTAACAGGTGCCGATCTACAATGTTAAAGGCCTTTTCAAAACTGTTAGTAAGCAGATTGCTTCTTCCACAGGCTGTTAACCATATTTTGCACCTAACAATGTCAAAAATATATAAAATGTAAGTTAACAACTTGAATAAACGAAAAAAAGCATAATTATGCATATATTAGAAATATCATAAAATGAAAAATTATAAATTGATTTATTTTAAAAAATTTCGTTGATTAATTTCAAAATTTTTTATTTGGATTTTATTTTCTTTATTAAATTTAAAAAATAAGATTCATAAATATAATGTTATGAATTTCATAATTTACAATAGCTAATATTACTTATAATAAGTTTTAGTTGGATTTTTTAAAATTACTTTAGCGCGTTTCTTAAAATCATAATAGCTAAAACTACTATAGAAACAAACTATGACGACCGCGTATGTTTTTGGATTTTACACACTTTTATTGAATTTCACTTGTTTGTGTGTTTGTGCACAAATTTTGTAATTAATATTTTGCCTACTTCCTGACTACTACAGCTCTGCAACTTTCCCCAATGGCGTCTTATCGATGCCAATGCATGTCTCAATCGTTAGTTTCATTAGTTTTCCATTTATTCGTAAGTTATTAAATGTTTAAGTTTAATATGCATAGAGTGCAATCATGACGTAACGACTGCCTGTTGTTCATTGTTATCGTTGTTAATTGTCGTAAGTAATTGTTGTTAATTTGATCATCAATGCTAGCAAAGTTGATGATTGTGGAGCACATTGTTTGAGTAGCCAGCGTAATGTATTGTAAAGCTTTCCCGAGATCGGACTGGGCAGATTTCCAAGGTTTTTGTGGTTTTGAAGTTATCATATAAAAGCTTTTTTAAAATAAACACTAAAAAGAATAAAATATAATATATAAAATAAAAATTTTAAATCGTCTCTGATTTGAGAGACGATTCCTTTAAATCGGACAACAGCAAGGCCAAGGAGGGCAACACTTCCTGAGAGCAAGGTCCGTGCTACTCAACCCCAGCGCAGCTGTCTAGCTGAGGACATTCCAGTCACAAGGAGGAACCTCGTATCGACGACATCACACACAAAGCCTTGAGCCACCAAAGTAAAAAATCTACATAATATTAAATAATATCTACATAATATCTATGTTTGATATTAAATTTTAACAAGAAAATACTACATAAAAAAATAAACGTGCCACCACACTTTTACGTTTTTTTAAAAAATTAGATTTTTTACTTTTTACTGCACTTTTTAAGGTATAAGTGTGTGCTTATTTTATATATTTTATTACAATATATCGGATTTTAGCAATCAGTGTTTTTCGTTTAAAATACTGTAATTCGCCCACAGCAGTCATAAACCTCATCCCGATTTCTATTCTGGACGGCCAAGCCCATTTTAAACTTCTACGATGTTCGTTCAAACAACTTGACTTTATAACCGATCAACTTCGGTTAGCTCAACTCTGCCAAGAAAAATAAAACGCTTTTGAAATAGACTGTACAACAAAATATGGAACTAATATTCACAGAGATTTTTTTTTTTTTTAGAAATTTAGAGTGATTTGAATAAAAACTAATTACCTCGTATTTTAGTTATGACAAGCCCATTGTTTCTTTCTGAGATTATAATAATATTGAAGAATTTATTGATTTACAAAATTAACAGTAAAATTCAACAGATAATTGATACATAGTTATAAGGAGAAAGTTAATGGTTTTATACATATACCGGGTGTTTCAAAAATACTTTTACAAACTCTGGGGACAGGTTCCTTTCACCAAAACAAGAAAAAAAGTTCATGTAAACATATGTCCGAAAATCCTTCTTTTTCGAGTTAATGAAAGTTTACAATGTAAGTGATCGAGCTTGTCCACATAAACTCATAATAGAGGCTTGATGTGTCCTCCTCTTGCTTCTAAACACGCATGCACTTGTCGAATCATGGACTGCCGCACCCTTTCAAATACTCCCTGACGATTTCTAATGTTTCGTAGGCTTCCGTGACACTTCGATGAAGAGTTTCTGCCTCCGGATAGACCAATTGAAAACCTCAGTGCAAGACGAGGACAGCTCCACTTTTTGCTGGTTTTGTGTTTTACATTGAAATATATGAAGAAAGATATTATCTTTCATTCTGTACAAGAACGGGAAATCTCCAACCAATATTCCATAAGACATTAAAGAAAAGGAGTTGAAACAGGCTACGTTTCTGTCTTCTGTATGCTGATACATGCCTTTTGTTTGCTTTTCTCATGAAAGTGAATGTTATTATGGTAATTTTTGGCAACTTCTCGATTTGCATGTTGAACATTCAAATGCCTTTGTGAAGTGCGTAGGGAAGTAACTACATACCCAGGAATCTAGGAAGTCGGCCTCTGCGACAGCCTAGCGTGAATGCCCTATTCTTTAACATGGGAACACGAATTTAAGCGGCTCTGACAAAAATATTTTAATAAATAGTACACCAGAAAAAACGTATTTGCATTCAAGCTATTTCTTTTGATTGGTGCATTTTTCATGCTCGTACGATTAAAACTTGATTTTATAGTAGGTGTCTGCAATTTTTTTGTATATTTTTAGCTTTTTACCTTACATCTATGGTGAAAAGTTCAACACTCGCATCGAAAAGAATTTATTTCTCCTAAACGAAAACACAGCACCAACAGCATTTTTTGTCACTCAATATAAACATACCAAGGAAAATTTTCCTTATTTTTAAATGAAAAATTAAACATTATTTAAATGTGCAAAATCGTTTTATTTATCAATTTTATACATAATTATTGTTATTACTGATCGTTAATGCGCATGTCTGCAGTATCTCAACTTCTGCTTTCTCTAGTAGCGCAACATGGACGCCCGCTGAACCGGTCGTTGTCGCGACGCGTCGATTAAATTGAAAATTTGGAAGACTGATTAAAGAAAACGTGTATTAAATAGTCGTCTAAGTACATAGTATACGTACATAAGAGTTTTATTTGATTTTATGGATCCTGCATGTTTCCTTAATTGATACTAGCTCTTGGAAGTAGATTTTCTCCGTAAGCAGCAGGCGCCGTCTCTCTCTCTCCACTCTCTTTCCCAGCTTGTGTATGTTTCCAGAAGACAAGTTTCTACCTCAACAGACTGTCGAGAAAATAGATCCTAACGAAAATAGGACGGGTTATTGGCATTACATAACAACTAAATCAGTATGTACGATAATTGGTTTCGGATAAACACGTTTAATGCGAAACTTGGGCCAGGAATGCATGAAATGCTAAAACGTCAAAATTAGTTTCTCGTATGCTTCTACCTAAGTGATGATAGCTAAGTGATAAATTAAGAGACTTTAATCTGTAATCTATGTTTATTTCTTTATATTAATAATAATGAAAATTTAGTTAAATAAAATTAATAAAATAAGTTCATGTTACTAGAAGATTTAACATTTTCTATTCTCAATACTACTGTATTTGTTTTCATCTTAGATAATAAGATAATATAATATTCTTTTGAAAAAACAAAAATACAATAGCATACAATAAGTTAAATATTGGGAGAAAACTGTAAAGTAATGTGTATACCCTAGGCCTGAAAATTTAGGCTAATTTTCTTTTAAAATTATATTCAGCTGCCAGAATATATACCCCCCCCCCCTCCCTCAACTAGTCAGTGATAGGAAAAGAGAGAAATACATCCATCATTCTTCCCCAAGCCACTGTTGTACTTTTAACCATTTTTTTAATTGACAAAAAGGCATTTTCAATTTTCAGAGGATGGAAATGCCACTTGAATGCTAAATCAAGTATTTCATATGCCAGATAAAGTTTAAGATAGGATCTCCTGTAAATATTGAATTGTGTAATACTATGAAATATTAGTATTTTAAATTTAATATTATGTTTCAAGTTTTCTTTCAAAAATTAAATTTTAGCCTAAGAGGTATTTCTCCTTATTTTATGATTTTTGATGAACTTATTTCATCCTTAAAAAGTTTTGAAAAAAAAACATAAGTGAATTGTAGTATTCTCAATCGTATATTACAATACTTCATTTTGCTAAAAGTCTACTATATTTATAAGATTTAACAACCAGCTGTGTAATATTTGTACTACTGTATTTAGTAATGAAAATGATCTATCTAAACATTTTTCTACTTTGGCAAATTGATGTTTTCTGAAATTACTAAAGTATGCAAATATCCTATTTAGCATCCTGAGCACCCTTCTTATAAGTAGGTTTAATAACTTTTTTAAAAAAAATAAAAGGATTGTCAAAGATATCCCCATGATATTCAATTTTTTTATAGAATAATGGAAGTACTTAGTTTTGAAAACATTACAGTTGGTGATTTTGGTAATATAATAATATGGAACATTATTATTTCCATATGCCTTTACAAGGTTCTTATTAAGAGCATTTTAATGTAATGGATTATTACATGGATTTAATATAATGGACATAATCCAAGTCTGATATTTTAAAATTTCAATTAATTTTATTGATGAAATGATAACAAGCTTTCCCCTGAATTTAATTAATTAACCTATCCTCATTAGACTATTAAAGAATATCTGTGGAGGATTATGGAACTTAACTGTATATTAATTGTTGCAGTGAGGACATCATTCAGCAATTTTTTTTCATTCCTCATTAGGGTTTTTGGGTGTTCTAAAAGCTTCTAAGAAGTCTATCATCTTAAGTATAAGTCAGCTTTTAAAATTTTTCTTTCTGACTTGTACAAATAAGCAGCAGTAAAAAATTTAGTATTTATTTTTCCAAAAGTTTCATAATCATATAGTCAGTAATAATCAATGAACGATTAATACATAATTTGTAAATATGTATAAGATATGGACTGTTCAAGTTATTCAATTACTATATGTGTTTTGACATATTTAAAATAATTTTAATGTGCAATAGATACTTGTATGGATTCTTTGAAATGGAATAAGTCAGATCAAGAGGGTATTAAGCAACATTTATGGCATATACTGGTAGAAAACAAAAACAAAAAACAGGAACCTAATATGCACTATTCTCAATACATATTATTATACATTTAAATTTAACATACTGGAAAGAATACACTGAGTTAGCAAAACTCATGGGACAGCAAGCACATTGATTGATGGGCATGGCTCTCGAATTCACAGGGGTAACGGATTCTGAGAATGGACCATTAGACGTTGTGGGAAGAGCTTCGATAAGTGATTATTTAGAAATGGCACGTCGTCGCGAGTTGACGTCTTTTGAACGGGGTATGATAGTAGGTGCCCGACGCATGGGATGTTCCATTTCGGCAGTGGTGCAGGAATTTGGCTTTCCCCACTCAACTGTCTCCAGGGTGTATCGGGAATGGCTGGATGAAGGCATCACAGTCTACTACAGGCACCATACCGGGCGTCCAACTGCCATGAATGATCGTGACCGGCGACACCTGGGACGAATGATTCAGAAAGACAGGAGTGCAACAGTGCAGCAAATCACAGACCAGTTCAATACTGGCCACACTAGAAACGTCTCTCAGTGGACAATCCGTCGGAATCGGCATGCCCTCGGGTTTGGCAGCCGTCGCTCTACACGGGTGCCAATGCTTATCGGACATTCCGGCGTGCATTTGCCACCAACCATCTTGGCTGGACTCTGTAGCAGTGGCGTATTGTCATATGGTCAGATGAGTCACGATATCAACTGTACCACGCTGATGGGTGGCACTGCGTGTGGCGCAGACCTCACGAAACGATGGATCCCGCATGCTAACAGGTGGTGGTGCAGGATGGTGGGGCGTCAGTGATGGTCTGGGGTGCATTTTCCTGGTTTGGAATGGGCCCTCTGGTTATCCTTGACCAAACGTTGAATGGTCCACGGTATCGTCAACTAATCGGAGACCATCTGCACCCGTTTTTGACATTTCAACACTCTTACGACGTAGCAGTCTTTCAAGATGACAATGCTCCACCACATCACTCCAATGTCGTCCGCGAATGGTTCGAGGAGCATGCAGGAGAGGTCCAACGACTGAGCTAGCCAGCCCGGAGCCCTGACATGAATCCCATCAAGCATATCTGGGATGCTGTCGAAGTCAGGCTCCGGGCACTGGATCATCTGCCCACAAACTGGCAGCAACTATCTTCGGCTCTGCAGACTATCTGGTGTCAACTGCCTCCAGAAGTGTACCAGGGACTTGCAAACTCACTACCACGCCGTATTGCTGCACTCCACAGGGCCAGAGGTGACCCGACCAGATATTAAGTAACTATCCCATGAGTTTTGCTAACTCAGTGTACTATGTTATTTGTTTTAAATAACTCCAATTAATATAAATAAAAATTATTAAACATTCCTAAAGTGTGTATTTTGTCTGAATTCAGTTTCAAAACTTTTAAAGCATCTTTCTAAAAATGTTACTTATGTCCAACATCATCACTTTGTGCAGAATTAAATGGCATCATTAAATAAAGATATGTTTATGAAAATTGTTATACTAACAGCCGTATTCACCACCTCAGGTTAATCTGAGAGTTAGGCCCGCCGCAAATAAAAAATTAGGAGTGACCTGGTTGCCGCCTGCAGTGGGGGGTTCATCAAGGTCACACTGCTGACGTCAGCTGTCACTCTTTGTCGCTTGTCGCCAGCTCTTTCCCGCCGCAAATACAAGAGTGTTGTCGGCTCACCCGTCTTCTCTACTATGGTATATACATAATGATAACTATTTAAATAAATAAATGCGGTAGTGAAATATTCATGCCTTTGGCCCTGTGAACTGATGTTAGTAATGGTTTAATTATTTTCCACTAATGTTTTTATTTTTATCTCATTGTTTAAATCATAATTAATAACTAATTCAGAAAACAAAATTAAATAGAAAATAATGCTTAGAAAATATAAGCTAACATCCAAAATTCAACTATGAAAATATTGAAACCAAATATTGTGCCTTTCATTAATTTTATGAATAAATTATGATGTAATTTATTTATTATCTAAGTTCTTTCATATTTAAGTATTTTTGTAGGGTTGTTTTAATATATTTTTATAGTGTTGTTTAAATAATAATAATAAATCCGTATTTTACGATACCCTTGCAAATATGATGAATTTTATGAACGTTTAGCTTCTCAGGTTAATGTAAGATGAATCATATATACTATTACATGAATTTATTTGTTCATAATAATATCAGTTTATAATAACTTCAGTTTATAATAATATCAGTTATATCATATAATGTTTTAAACATCACTGGATATGAAACATTAAAAAATTAACATAAAATCAAGGCATATTTGGAATTTCTTTATTATAAAAAATATTAAAACAACACTATAAAAATACTTGAATATAAAAGTACTTAATAAATAATTAGATAATAAAGAGAGAGATATAAAAATAAAACCAGTGAATTAAATAACTGTTTGTAAATAAAAATTATTTTTTACGTAAGAAAATAAACTGAAATTTAACACGAATAATAATAATAATAATAATAATAATAATAATAATAATAATTAATAATAATAATAATAATGTGCCAACAACAGGGAACAACCCACCAGAAAAACCGGAGAGTAAAACCCAATGTTGCCCCCCCAATAGGCCAGAGCCCAAAATGGGGTTAATGATGAAAACACATAAAATAAACTAATAAAATTAATAATAAGTAGAAATTAGAAAGAAAATCAAAACCCAAAAAACAGGCCAAGTCAAACAGTTATAGAGAATACAATATAATAAATAACGATAAGGATAATCTTTATATATAAAAATTCAGGCTCAGAGTGCGTCTGTAAATGTTCGAAAAACTTCTGAACCACTTATCCGATTGAACTCATATTCCCACAATATGTTCATTAGGTCCAGAGTAAGGTTTACATGTCCCCAAAGTGAGGGGGAAAGGGGTAAAAATCATATATCTTGGTTTATGTTTCTTTGTTTACTCAAGAGATGGCGCCAGCGTTCGTTTATCTTTTTTTATATAGATCTTTCCCTAGAAACCGAAACTGCGCAGAAGCAGGATAGCAAAAAACTTCCGTTTTCCTCCGGATGTGTAGTAGTGTTTGCACATTTCAAGGCAGGAAACGCAAGTTTTTTGCTGTCCTGCTTCTGCGCAGTTACTTCAGTTTCGGTTTAAATGGAAAGGTCTGTGGATCATTCCACGTCAATTCAGACAGAAATTTTATAGTTTGACACTGACCTCTCGGATTTTAATGAAATTTGGTATATACACTTGCCCTAGGGAGCTGGTAATGAATGCCAAATGTTATTATTTAATGTCCTTTTTATGGAAGTTACGGACATTTAAAATTTTCGAAATTTGAGTGGGGGCCTTATCTATGAAGTATTGTAATTTCGGTTGTATTTTACTTAGAAAGATGTGACTGGTGACATATGAAAGCTCTTTAACTGTAGATTCTATATGAAATTTTAAAATTATATTACCCATGCGCAAATGTTTGAATTTAATAAAAACATTTTATTTATGCAAATTTCTCAATAGGTGGATTTTTTTTTCGTTAAAAAATTATTAATATCTTACACATACTTTCATAAAAACAATACAAAGTTCAAAACTCTGTTTTGCTCCGTTTTGAAGATATTAATTTTTGAATCTCAAGTTCCAAGCCACAATATATCCGTTTGTATGTTACAGTTCTTCAGATGGACAAGGCATCCTAAGAAATATAAATTTTGTGGTAATATCGGATTGTCTTAAGCATTCTACAGCTGTTTTTTATTCCTTTCAATATAGATTCATTAAGTTTTTAAAAGAAAATTCACTAAATGTAGAGAAGATATGAGGGTTGATCGAAAAGTAATGCCTCCATGGCTGTAACTTTTATATTTGTTAACCGATTTACAAAATTGTTTTGTATTTGATACTTACATTTGTCCTCTATTTAATGCACTATTCACTGTTCGACATTATCTCCATCTCTTTCCATGCACAGCACCAACGTGTGACCACTCGGGTGAACCCGTCGGAGAAGAAGTTCGGGTTTGTTGTCGACACCAGGATTGAATGGCAGCTTTGGACAATCTTCTGCAATACGATAACGCTGGCCCGCAAACAGTCGCCACACAGTAGAGGTGTTGCAGCGCCTACAGTTCAAAGATGAAAAACTGCAGTTCAAAGATGAAAGATCTTGAACCTTGCGACTTTCACCACTTCTCAAAGAAGAAAAAACACCTTAAGAGACATTCAATCCCTGATGACGAGATAAAAGAGCAGTTCTACGTTGTGAAACACTCTGCTCAATATGGCTGGTGACCAACAATGCAAATAAAAGTTTGTGAAACAATAGGTATCAACAATGGTGTCAACACGCAATGCACCAACACTATGCAAGGATCAACATTATTGTATCATGACCAACAATGCAAGGCAAAGTTTGGCCAATATAGAATTCAATGCATAGAATTCCTGTTATTCAGGTTTCTCTTAGAAAAGAGAATTCTTAGTACTTAACAATTTCTTGAAAATCTTTAAAAATGATCAATAACTGGAGATAATGAGTTAGCAGACTATTGAGAAAGAGTGAAAGACGATAGAGGAAGCACTCCTTTAGCTCCGTGCTGTATTGAGCAAATGGTAAGCAAGTAAATAGAAGAATCGGCGACCGCTAGACTACACAAAGTGATGAATGGCCAATTTTTGCTTCAAGACATCGAAAGAAGAGAGGAAATTGCAACATCATCAAGTGTAATTATCCCGGGCAACGCCGGGTTCTCTGCTAGCATAACAATAAAGTAGTAATAATAATAATAATAATAATAATAATAATAATAATAATAATAATATAACAACAAAGAAGAAAGATCTTGCACCTTGCGACTTTCACCACTTCCCAAAAAAGAAAAAGCACCATAAGGGACATTCAGTCCCTGATGACGAGATAAAAGTGGACTTGCACGTTGTGATAGTCTTTAGCAGCAGATAAATTAAAATCTTTAAAATTAAGCATATAATTTTTAACTATTCTTAACTAATAATAATAATGAAGTGCCATTAATTATAATAATGGCGAAATGGAACAATGGAGTGTCAAAATGTTTCATATCCAGTTTCTGCATAATTATTCTTAACAATATCTATCATTTCTCTGTCGTCCACTGTATTTTTTCACTGGTTTTCCCTATAGAGGAATTAGATGTTTTGATTGGCTATCGACGATATTGTCGCTGGTCGCTTCCAATTGAATTCAGCTCAACAGAGGCGACGTCGCCTGAAAACTATTTTTTTCCGTTGCGCGTGACCAAGGGCAAAAACGCGGTCACGCTCGGGCAACAAGGAGCTATGCTGACGCATGCGCAGTGCCCATGGCGCGACCCATGTCGGGCGCGACAAAGCATATTTGCGATGGGCTTTAAAGTTAAGGTTAGAGTTAAGGCGAGAGATGGTATTTTAATGTTTTTCTATTGGATAACGAGAGTCACGTGCTAAGGTTTAACTCTAGGTTGCCCAACTCGAACTTTAATCCTAGGTGGTGAATACGGCTGTTCATGAAAGACATGAGAAATTCAATCCATATGTCTTTCAATGAGAAAAATCCATATTTTTAATCACAAAAATTTATAAAAACTTTTTTCTACCTTATTGGTGAAAAATGTTTTTAAAATAGTCTTTATTTTTTCCATGAAACATTATTAACAAATTAATAAATATCTTATTGTTATTGAGTAATATACAGTTTCTACTATAGAAATAAAAATGTAACAATGGAATCAAGCCAAAAACTGTGGACACAACTATAGAAAGAAAAATAACTCCAAAACCACTATTCCACATAATAAATTTTAATGACTCAGATGTACATTTCGGAAACGAAGTTTCCTTCATCAGTGACTCACTGATGAAGGAAACTTCGTTTCCGAAATGTA
>JAHWFO010026271.1:3168521-3201490 GCA_023313115.1 Rhysida immarginata
GAGTTTTAGATACCATTAAGCCTAAGAGTACTATACTCTTGATTCAAATAAGCTATGGAAAACAAAAGATCTAATAACGCGTAAGGAGTTGGTGATATATTACACGCCATATCTTAGCATTAAAAGTTCTATAAATTCTGTATTGTACCATTAGGGCACGTGCTACAAAACCAATTGCCACTATCATTATTTACTCGTTATATTCACTCATGGCACATTGTAACGAGTTGTATGATATATTACATGCCATATCTTAGCATTGAAAGTTCCAATGGTACCATATGGTATCATAGAGCACCATTAGGGCACGCGCTAGTAAACCAATAACCATTATCATTATTTACACGTGATATTCACTCATGGCAGGTTATTACCAGTTGTTTGATATATTATATGCCATATCTTAGCATTAAAATTTCCAATGGTACCATATGGTATCATATGGCACCATTAGGGCACGTGCTATTAAACCAAACACCATTATCATTATTTTCTCGTGATATTCACTCTTGGCACCTTGTTATGAGTCGTTTGATATATTACATGCCATATCTTAGCATTGAAAGTTCCAAGGTTACCATATGGTACCATAGGGCACCATTAGGGCACGTGCTATTAAACCAATAACCATTATCATTATTTTCTCGTGATATTCACTTATGGCAACTTGTTATGAGTCGTTTGATATATTACATGCCATATCTTAGCATTGAATGTTCCAATGGTACCATATAGTTTCATAGGGCACCATTAGGGCATGTGCTAGTAAACCAATAACCATTATCATTATTTTCTCGTGATATTCACTCATGGCACCTTGTTACGAGTCCTTTGATATATTACATGCCATATCTTAGCATTGAAAGTTCCAATGGTACCAAATGGTTTCATAGGGCACCATTAGGGCACTTGCTACTAAACCAAAGACAATTATCATTATTTTCTCATGATATTCACTCGTTACATGTTGTTACGAGTCGTTTGATATATTACATGCCATATCTTAGCATTGAAGGTTCCAATGGTTTCATAGGGCACCATTAGGGCACGTGCTACTAAACCAATAACAATTATCATTATTTTCTGATGATATTCACTCATTACATGTTGTTACGAGTCGTTTGATATATTACATGCCATGTGTTAGAATTGAAAGTTCCAAGGTTACCATAAGGTACCATAGGGCACCATTAGGGCACGTGCTACTAAACCAATAACCATTATCATTATTTTCTCGTGATATTCACTCATGGCACCTTGTTACGAGTCGTTTGATATATTACATGCCATATCTTAGCATTGAAAATTCCAATGGTACCATATGGTTTCATAGGGCACCATTAGGGCACTTGCTACTAAACCAAAAGCAATTATCATTATTTTCTCATGATATTCACTCATTACATGTTGTTACAAGTAGTTTGATATATTACATGCCATATCTTAGCATTGAAATTTCCAATGGTTTCATGGGGCACCATTAGGGCCCGTGCTACTAAACCAATAACAATTATCATTATTTTCTCATGATATTCACTCATTACATGTTATTACGAGTCGTTTGATATATTACATGCCATATCTTAGCATTGAAAGTTCCAAGGTTACCATATGGTATCATAGGGCACCATTAGGGCACGTGCTACTAGACCAATAACTATTATCATTATTTACACGTGATATTCACTCATGGCACGTTATTACGAGTCGTTTGATCTATTACATGCCATATCTTAGCATTGAAATTTCCAATGGTACCATATGGTTTCATTTATAGTTTCATAGTGCACCATTAGGGCACGTGCTACTAAACCAATAACAATTATCATTATTTTCTCATGATATTCACTCATTACATGTTGTTTCGAGTCTTTTGATATATTACATGCCATATCTTAGCATTGAAAGTTCCAATGGCACCACTTGGTACCATTAAAACATGTACTACTAAACAATTCAGACATCACTATATACCGTTATATTCATTCATGAGACATCCTTGCACGTACATGTGCCATTAGACCGATACTTGCTATCATTAGTTACTCTTTATATTCGTTCATGATATGTTGTGACAATTTGTTTGATATATTACATGCCATATCTTGTTATAGGAAATGTTTAAGAGGGTATCATAATGGTACCATTAAAGCACGTGCTATTAGAGCACGTACTTATTCCTGCTATCTCACGTTCGTACTTCTGCGTACTCTGTCCCATTTTAATGGATTGGTGAAAACAGACTGTGAAAAAGTTAATTCGGTTTCAAGTTATCGTAATAAATGCTAAGCTCCCTAGGAATAAAAAAATTCTCTTGATTTAGGGACCGAACTGCCCTTTTAATAATCGTCAAACACGTGCATCCTGCACGTACACCATCTCATTAACGTTTAGAGCACGCGCAGAACCGAACCCATGTTCTCAACAAGCGTTTTACCAAATGCGAGGATAATTCGTTTCTTGTGAGATTGAAATAATTCGTTGAATGAATTGTGAGATTGCAATACATGCAATTCAATACATGCAATGCAATGAATTGTGGGATTGTCTACAGACGGACGGACGGACGGACGGACGGACAGCTGGACAAACCGATCACATAAGCACATTTCTATATATAGAAAATGTGCTAAAAAAGGTAAAGAATAAAAAAAGATCACGATGGCCCCGATAATACATGGCTTCGCGCGCGTTAGTTGAGTAGGGTAAATTTTTCAATGAATAAATTTGACTTTTTGCCAGCTTTGACTAGCTGTATAGGGTTTAATTCACTCAAGACATCAAGGTTATTCCCCATGACAAAATCCGTTGCTAAATAAAATGTCATATTTTTTGTAATTTTAATACTGTTCAGTGTAAGAGTGGATTGTTGATTGTTGTTGTTGGATTGTCATATTGTTGTAAGTAGTATTATTGTTGGATTTATAAATTTAAATATATATTGTTACATGAAAAAGGGAGGGGGCAGTTCACTCATAAAACCCTTCCAACCTGCGGAAATCCATGGCAGGTTGTAAAAAACCTTTCCCGAACTACAGGGTGAGTCAAGAGTCGCAGTACACCCTGTTTTTCGAATTGGGAAATCTGAATATTCCAATAAGGTATGGGTGAGGCGGTCTATCTTTTACAGTTTGTACCGAATGCATAGTCATGTACTGTTGAAACGAGCGATTAGCTACTTGCAATGGCTTAAAATGCCATGTCTTTAAATGGAAAGTTCCAACGATACCAATGGTACGATTCGGACACGTACAAATAAATTAAATCCCACTATCATTAATTACTCGTTATATTCATTCATGGCTCTTCGTAACAAGTTGTTTGATATGTTACATGCAATGTCTTAGCATTGAAAGTTTTAATGGTATAATTTGGTACGATTAGGGCACGTACAATTAAAATAATTTCCACTATCATTAATTATTCATTATAATCATTCATGACACGTTGTTACGATTGGTTTGATATATTATATTTCATATCTCAGAATGGAGAGTTTCAATGCTACCATGCAGTATGATAAGGAAATTTACAAGTAGAGTAATTACACTAGCATTAATTATTCGTTATATTCATTCATGGCAATTCGTCACGAGTTGTTTTATATATTACATGCCATGTCTTAAAATGGAAAGTTCCAACGGTACCAATGGTATGATTAGGACACGTACAAATAAACTAGTTCCCACTATCATTAATTACTCGTTATATTTATTCATGACACCTCATTCCAAGTAGTTTGATATATTACATGCCATATTTTAGCATTGAAAGTTCCAATAAACCATAATGGTTCCAATAAACCAGGTTCCTCTAAACCAATTTAGACAATCATTAATTTTACGTTATATTCATTCATGAAACATCATTCCCAGTCGTTTGATATATTACATGCCATATTTTAGCATTTAAAGTTCCAATGAACCATAATGGTTCCACTAAACCAGGTTCCTTGAAACCAAATGGGACTATCATTAATTTTACGTTATATTCATTCATGACACCTCATTCCAAGTCGCTTGATATACACTGAGTTAGCAAAACTCATGGGATAGCAAGCACATTGATTGATGGGCATGGCTCACGAATTCACAGGGGTAACGGATTCTGGGAATGGACCATTAGACGTTCTGGAAAGAGCTGGGATAAGTGATTAATCAGAAATGGCACATCGTCGCGAGGTTGATGTCTTTTGAATGGGGTATGATAGCAGGTGCGCGACGCATGGGATGTTCCATTTCGGCAGTGGTGCAGGAATTTGGCTTTCCCCGCTCAACTGTCTCCAGGGTGTATCGGGATTGGCTGGATGAAGGCATCACAGTCCACAACAGGCACCATACCGGGCGTTCAGCTGCCCTGAATGATCGTGACCAGCGACACCTGGGACGAATGATTCAGAGAGACAGGAGCGCAACAGTGCAGCAAATCACAGACCAGTTCAATACTGGCCGCACTAGAAACGTCTCTCGGTGGACAATCCGTCGGAATCTGCATGCCCTCGGGTTTGGCAGCCGATGCCCTAGACGGGTGCCAATGCTTACCCAGCGTCATCGGACACTCCGGAGTGCCAGCAACCATCTTGGCTGGACTCTGTAACAGTGGCGTAACGTCATATGGTCAGATGAGTCACGATATCAACTATACCACGCTGATGGGAGGCACAGTGTGTGGCGCAGACCTCACGAAACGATGGATCCCGCATGCCAACAGGTGGTGCAGGGTGGTGGGGCGTCAGTGATGGTCTGGGGTGCATTTTCCAGGTTTGGAATGGGCCCTCTGGTTATCCTTGACCAAACGTTGAATGGTCCACGGTATCGTCAAGTCATCGGAGACCATCTGCACCCGTTTTTGACATTTCAACACCCTGACGACGTAGCAGTCTTTCAAGATGACAATGCTCCACCACATCGCTCCAATGTCGTCCGTGAATGGTTCGAGGAGCATGCAGGAGAGGTCCAACGACTGAGCTGGCCAGCCCGGAGCCCTGACATGAATCCTATCGAGCATATCTGGGATGCTGTTGAAGTCAGGCTCCGGGCACTGGATCATCCACCCACGAACGGGCATCAACTATCTTCGGCTCTGCAGACTATCTTGTGTCAACTGCCTCCAGAAGTGTACTAGGGACTTGCAGACTCACTACCACGCCATATTGCTGCACTCCACAGGGCCAGAGGTGGCCCGACCAGATATTAAGTAACTCCCATGAGTTTTGCTAACTCGGTGTATTACATACCATATTTTAGCATTGAAGGTTCCAATGAACCATAATGGTTCCACTAAACCAGGTTCTTAGTACTTAACAATTTCTTGAAAATCTTTAAAAATGATCATTAACTGGAGATATGGAGATTTAGCAGACTATTGAGAAAGAGTAGAAAGACGACAGAGGAAGCACTCATTTAGCTCCATGATGTATTGAGCAAATGGGAAGCTCGTAAATAGAAGAATCGGCGACCGCTAGACTGCACAAAGTGATGAACGGCCAATTTTGCTTCAACACATCGAGAGAAGAGTGGAAATTGCAACAACATCAAGTGTACATCTGAGGTAAGATTACGTGTGTAAGAAATTATTTAGACTAGCCGTGGCATCCTTGGAGAGGTCCAGCCATTGTAAGCCTTTAAAAAAATTCTTTTCAAATTTTCATTAGGAATTTTTACTGTATTTATTCTTAACATTTTCATGTGTTTATTTTTAAGATATTGCAAAATTTAATTTATTTTTTTAAGATTGTTCTGTTTACCTACAAGTGTAATTATCCTGGGCAACGCCAAGTACCTTTGCTAGTGAGTAATTAAATATGGTGGCACGGACCCCAGTGGATACAAAAAGAAAATGAACACAGCAAAGAAGAATGTTATGATGAAAACTTAACAGATTCAGAACCCGATAAAAATGCTCAAACTCTCTCATGCACTATTATGCACAAATTGAAAGCAATTCCAGATCCTGAGAAATATAGCATTCTACAAAAGCTACTAAGAATAACAGCGTGGGTGTTTAGATATTGTCACAAAGAATGTTCTACAAAAAAGGGACAACAATTAACAGCAAAAGAAATTAAAAGAGCTGAACTTTATTGGATCGAATTCATTCAAGATGAATGCTATTGGGAAGAAAATAAAAGTTAAAAAGAAAGAAATCAGCTAATGACAGATTCAAAAATAAATAACTTGAAACCTTTCCTGGACGATAATAATATCATAAGAGTAGGAGGTATATTAACTCTAGCGGACTTGCTGGAAAATGTACGAGATCCAATAATATTTCCATCAAATCAGCATTTTGTGAGATTGTTAATCAAAGATTGTCATGAAAGAGTAGCACATGGTGGAGTGACAGCTACTTTAACTCAATTTAGAGAAAGATATTGGACGTCAAAGGCAAGACGGATATGCAAAAAAATAATTGATAAATGTCCTATATGTAAAAGATTCAAAACAAAACCAATACAAGTGGAGATGGCACCCTTACCAAAGGGCAGAGTAAGATGGCACCCTTACCAAAGGGCAGAGTAATACCAACCAAACCCTTTGACAAAGTGGGAGTTGATTTTGTTGGCCCCTTAACAGCAAGGGATGATAGAAAGACATATAACGCTCCATTTTTTTTTCTGCTTAGAGCAGCAGATAGCCTTTTTGATTGGAGAGTATTTTTGCCAATCTGAAAGTTTATTAATTTAGACTTAATTAATTAAACAGGCTTTCGTTTTGTCAAATTTAGTTAATTTCGTGCACCCGCAAAAAAAAGAGAAGTCTTGCTTGAGGGATTATTTGGTAAACAAAAAATTTTTTTTAAGATCTTTGGTTATCTTACCTGTGCTTTTTCCTCTTCTGGAGCCAAAAATAAGAATTCCGATTTAGCTTTGTCGCCTTTAATAGGAGGTTAAAGTGACCCCCTCCAATGTAATTATAAATCAAAGGGCTCATATAACGCGTTCTGGTGCGTTTATCTCTATGAGGTAGTACTGTCGTAACTTCATTTAGAAGTCAATACTAATGAATTTTTTTTTAAAGTCTGGCCAGACAAACCTAGTTAGGAATATTTGTTTAAAGACAGTCGCTCGTAGAGGTAAGGTTTATATTAAAAAGGGAAAATGTATGAATTCGCCTAAAGGCGATTTGTTTTTTTTTTGGGTGAAGCTAGAGACGAATTAGAAATTCATTGGTCTCCTCTGAGTTTATTGCGAGGTCCTCAAGATTGGCTGCATGGGTTTATTGATAATGATTACCATGAAAGGTTGAGTGTTAATTTTATATTTCAAAATATATATAATAATAATGACCGTTGCTATGGTTTTGAGTTGACTCAGTTCAGCTTTAATATGTCTTTTTTCTTTGTTTCATTTAAATTTGACGGTTGAATCATACTTAGATGAAATTTTTTTAACATAGAAGTAAAGCATGGCTCTTTACTCTTTAAAATATTTTTGAAATTAACAATGGCTTAAAATTAGTTAGGTTCAAAAAATTCATTTGATAAACAATCATTTACGTCAGTTTCTTTCTTTTCTCGTGTTCTTGGTTGTTTAAAAGATAAAAAAAAAATTTTTTCCGAACTCCGCGTTGTCTGCTCGTGATCTTTTTAATGACATGTTGTCTCAAGCGTTTGTAAAAAAAAAATATTTTTTTTTGGGTGATTAGTCAGTCTTGCAGTAGCAAACGAGTTGGTATCGACTATGGGATCGCAGTTTCAGACAGGCGAGTTGGCCTCATCCCTCCTGCCATGCCGATAGAATCCCGTTAAGGTATGATTAGTCTTTTGTCGTTCCAGGTTCGCTTGACTTCAAGATGAAACCTAAAACCCTTGTTCTGATTTTGCCCAGGTTCGTTGCGACACAGAGGATTCTTGGACTACTACAAGCCATGTATACGCCGCTGTCTCGCGTGTAGATTACAGAGATGGACGCCATACCACATACGTTTCTCTAAGATGATTCCGGTTCCTTTCTCTTTACACCATGTCTGCCGTTGTCGTTAGCTGGTCCAGCCAAGATTCCTACAAGCTATTTTTCTACAACGCCCGGGCCTGTCCGAGAACCTTTTTCTGCGCAAAATGATGTTCGTGACGAGGTGTATTTCTCCCGATAGTCGCCCGCCTTCAATTACCTTTCTCCGCTGCGTTGTTGACTTTGTGATTGTCAAGCCTCCTTGATTTCTTACCCATTGGTTCTTTTGAAATGAGACTCTTACTTCGGAACACTTTTTCTACCGCCTGGTAATAACCTGACATTGTGACTTCAGGCCAGAAGTTTTTTTTGATTTTTCCGTTTAGTTTTTTTTTTACGATTGAGTTATTTTTTTTTGACTATTGAATTATTGGTTTTACTCTCACTCTTAAAACAAAAAAAAAGAGAAAAATAAAAATATCTTTTTTTATTTTCCGCTAATTATTTTATAGTAATCTAGGTGAATCGTTCTTCCTCGTCGCTTGGGATTTCTCCTCTTGTTTCTCACTCAATTATTTCCCTTCCTTCTATGTTGTAGTGTCTTAAATTGTTGCTGTGTATTTGTTAATCACTTTTCCTCTGTGTTTTGCCATGTGACGAGGTAAGTTTTTTTTTTTTTAATTTTGAATAACCTAGTAATTCCATTTTTTAAGTCTTTTCTTCAACGTAATTCAATTAAATCTTGTTATTTTCAGTTATTTACTTCTCGCTCTGAATTTTTTTATTATTTATCTAATTTTCTTTTTTTCCGAAGTTCCTTTGTCAAACTTTAAAAAAATTTTTCCTTGAGAGGCTCTTCCCAGATCACGAACTTGAATCTTTATTCGTCTTCAACTGTATCCAGAGTATTTTTTTCCTCATAGTCCTGATCATTCAGCTTCTCCTAATCTAACTCAATCAGCCAGTGACTTTGATTCTGATCAATTACTTACTCTTGATTTTCACCTTTTTTTTTTATCTATAAATCATTATGTATTTAATTTTTTTTTTAGTTCCAAGCGGTTGTTAGATTTGATGCTTGTTGTTTAGGATCGCAACTGACTATTATACCGTCAACCTCATCAATAACTTTCTTCAGCACAGGAAATCCTCCTTGAATCATTCTACCTCCTTTTTACCGCAGTACCGTTCCTGATGTAAGAAGTTGTAGTCAACAATCTTCTTGTGAAAAACATCCAATTCATTTGTAATATTTATTTTTTGTTATTATCGTATTCAAAAAAAAAGAAAGAAAATAAAAAGCAACAAATGCGCTTGGAATTACGTTTTTAACACTATCTCATTTATAAACTTTACCATAAGCCAGCTAATAAAAAAAAAAAAAAAGAGTTTGACTGGGGGTCCGTCATTTTAGTTGTCCCAATTTTGAAGATTAACGGTAAAATTATAATCATTTATAACCAATGGTCTTAATTAAAGTTAAGAATTTGGGGGTTTTAATGTAAGAATCAAAATAAACTTTCTTTTAAATATAAGAAGGTAAGGGATCGGTGATCCTGTTATTGTAGCTGTGCGTGTCACATTGTTGCTCGCAACATACTACAAGAGCGGTACATCTTGAATTAATACCATCAATGACAGAGTCGTTTTTGTTATGTTTGAGAAGAATGGTTGCACGACGTGGCATACCATCAGTTATTTATTCAGACAATGGTAAAACTTTTAAAAGAGCGGATAAAGAAATTCAAAAGTTGATGTCAGCCATAAAAAGATCAGATGTGCAATTATATATAACAAAGAATCAAATTCAGTGGAAATTCATTATTGAAAGAGCCCCACGGTGGGGAGGTTATTGGGAAAGACTTGTTGGAACGGTCAAATCAAGTTTAAGAAAAATACTTGGAAAAGCAAACTTGGAATTCGAAGAATTAACCACTATATTAACAGAAATAAAAGCAATTGTAAATTCAAGACAGTTAACAATATGCGAGAATAATACACTACAAGAACCATTAACTCCAGCTCATTTTTTGATTGGACAAAGATTGATTACACTTCCTTCAATTCAAAATCCCAAAATAATAAACTCTACAGATTCGATCACGAACCGATGGACATATAGACAGAAGCTGCTGGACCATTTTTGGAAACGATGGAAGAACGAATATTTAATAGAATTATGCCATGCCTTTATGAATAAAGTACCAAAACATCAAGATTCAATTAAAATTGGAGATGTAGTTCTTATAAAAGAATCAAAAACTCCATGTCTCTCTTGGCAGTTGGGATTGATAAAATAAATCCATGTAGGGAAAGATGGACGTGTTTGTTCCTGTTTGTTACGTCTCGTTTCAGGTAACACCATAAGAAGACCAGTCCAGTTGTTGTGTCCATTGGAAATTCAACCAGAACCGGACGTGACCAATGCACCTGTGGCCCTGGAGTGTGTTGAATCAGACCCAGTGAAGCCAGGGACCCAGACAGAGATTAGAGAGGGGAACCTGAGAGACCCAGAGAGAGACTAGTGGTCAAAGTCTCTTCTTGTGTTCACATGGTTTATTTTAGATTTCCCCCTTTTTCACTTTCTGTTTTTCTTTATTAGAGAGCACTGCTCAATTTTTATGTAGACTAGAATAGAATAAACGTACATTAGAAACAGATGATATGCCTTGCCTTAATGATTCTAAAGAATATGAAATGATCAATTTGCAACAGGAGGCAAATGAGACAGACATGTCTCACTTTCAAACGTCCAGACAACTGGCAAAAATTTATGTCTGGAAAGGAAAGAGAAAGAACGAGTATTGGTCAGAGACACTCTGCAGCTAAACCAGAAAAATCTATATGGATATTGAATACATATGAACAACGAGAGTTTCGAATAAAGCAAAAGGGTATAAGAGCTTCTATGTCAAGGGCAAGAAAAATTTGGGTCTAAAGTATCCAGTTATGTTCCCCGGTGGTGAAGATGGATATCATTTTAATCTGAGGCAAGTCATCAAGAGGTAAATAAAGTCCCGGTATATCACCCACAATTCCTGTTTTTTGGATTTTTCATAGAATGTGCAGTCCCTTCTCTCTGTGTTATATTCATTGAGTTATTATCTAACCAATTTGGAGTTATAATTTAACTTTGTCAAGGAAATCGCCGATCATAGTAAATAGAGATGATGGAATCGGGCATTTCCGGACATGGTCGATTTTCCAATCCAAGAGGACGGCAGAGCGACGTCAGCAGTCGCGTCAACATCGGCAACGCCCGGCGACCGATAAGCTTGTAGGGGAGGTTTCAAGCGCGGAGCTTAGAATCGAGAGAGAGAGAAGATGGAATGGACAGAGAGGAAACGGAAGGTTCTCGAGCTCTCTGACAAATCCACTCATGGAAACCACAATGGCCGAAGAGGAAAGTTATACTGCGTGGAGAGGCAAAAGGACGATAGGAAATGTTTTCCACGAGCACCAGTAAGCTGTCGAACAAGCACGTCTACACCGACTGAGGAGAACGAGCGCGCAGGGAAGTACCAACGGCGGAGGTTTCGTCGACGTGGCAAGAGAGCAAGGAGAGGAACGTTTGGCTTCGATAGCGACGCCTACACGAGAGTCCGAAAATAATTCAGAGGTCAGTGGCCGAACAGGCAGTGTGGTTAATAAATGCTAATTATGTTGTGGGCGCTAATGCTGTTTTAACTGAAGCAGCTTTCATGGATTTCAAGCGTAGTAAGCTACGTAGTTCATCGAAAGCGAAATGTTTATGGCTGTATGGCATGTTTAATTATTTTGCTTGTTACTTGGGATTCGCAGTGGCATATTAGCGTAGTATAAGAGTCCGACGCATAGTGGTAGCGTTCCGTCTTTGAATGTGAATCATTTTATAACTTACCGTGCTAGTTTCAAAGAAAGTGTTTCATTTAAGCAATTAAGTATTATCGTCAGTTGGTTAATTGTTTGGCTTTATAATTACAGTGCCTGAATTGTGAATTGTACCTAGCTAATTTAGGACTGGATTTTGAACAGTGTTATTTAAGGACTATAATTCTCTGTATTTTTCGACAAACGGGATTATAGTGTAATTTCCGAACTGGACTAAATTTTACCTGAATTGACTTATCCATATTATGACTATTGACTATGTATCGTTGAAACGATCCTAGTGTACTCATCGTTCCCTTGATTTTAATGCCAAGTAACTGATTAATGTTTATGTGTCATTTCTATGCCTGCTATATTGAACATTACTGTTATTGAGTAGAATTGAGCTATTGTAATTTAAGCTAAATCTTTAGTTAAGCTGTTTTCTTTATGACAGCCATATTGAGTAATTTACTGTAGTTATTATTTATTTTTGCTTGTGGTGTGTGGTATCACATCGAGTGAGACCACAGGACCAAACAATTTTTTTTTGTGGGTGGATGGAGAGTAGTACCAGAACGGTACGACTATAGGCATAATCATTTAATTTTTGCTTGTGGTGTGTGAGTTTACTCAAGTGATTTTGAGGTGACGTATTATTTGACTGCCGAGACCACGGCCCTATTGAAAAAAATTTTTTTTTTGTTGTGGTGTTTAGTGCTCTAGAATTTTCAAGTGGCTTTGTGGATGCTTTGTATTGGAAAGATACGGATATAAGCCATTTTGTCAATTAGTGCTTCCATAGTTGTGCAAAGTGGTTCAGTTTTTGTGAGTCCTATTTATGTGCTTCAGTGATGTTGATAATTGGTGCTCCTAAAAGATAATTTTAGTGAAAGTGATTTTTTGTGCTCCTACTTTCATTACTACAGAGTCGTTCCCTAGTGTTTAGTGTTAACTTCAAGAAATTTTTGTGTATGGAATGTGGTATTTACTTAGAGTGTGTCATCTACCTGAGATTCGTCAATTGTGGTCCAATTAAAGAAAAATGATTACTGGAGCAGTTTAGTAAGTGTGATTCCAGCAGTATTCTGGGTGGTGTTGTGGTTGTGTGGCATGAGAGGTGGCATTTTTTTCAACCACGACGGGGCGACATTTGGCATCAGAAATCTAGTGGTGCTTCTTATAGTTAATTTTCCACAGTTTGGACGAGCAACGGATTGCTTAAAGTCTTTGGGGCGGTGTTGTAGTGTAGTGGTGCGACGGGTGTGAAGTGATTGTATTAGCCAGTTCGACAAGGTGTTGTGTTCTTGTGGCAGCAGTGGCTACGTGAAAATTAGCCGCCACGACGACGATTATTGGTTCTACAAAAATGGAAGCCCCGCTCGTTGCGAAGTTAAGAAAATTAGCATTTCTGAATATGGACATAGGTACATTCAATAATAATTATTCATATGTGGCAGAGCAAATAACGTCGCTATCGGATAAGGAGCTGATGATGGTATATATTAATTCCTTCTCGCGAATGATGAAGGAATGCCTGGAGGAATCAGATCCCAGGAGTTTGGAGGAAGCCATGGCCATCGCAGCATCGGTACTACAACCGGATGGAGACACGACTTCAATTGAATGGGCCGAGAAGGGCTATGTTAGAGATAGAGAGCAACAGGAGCCCAGCCTAAATATGATATTGGCCACTGGAGGATAAGGAATCCGGTATTCCCAAGGAAAGAGGAGTACGAAGGAAAAAAGCCACAAGTCGAAAAGGAATAATACAAAAGCGACTCCTAAACGTGACTATTATTTCATAGAGCCTGCAATAATAGTGGCTTCAAAGGTCAGGGAGCGTCAATCAGCAGTTTAATGGTGGATCAAGTGACATGGAAGAAAGTGCAATGGTCAGCGACGGATACCAGGATTTAACGAGGGAGAAATACGCTGGCTGTGGAACGTTTGGAGGTTAAGGTAATTCAGAGGCTGCCCTCAATAGTAGATTTACCGATCCAGAGCAAAGATGTATGCAACATATATTCAAGTATGGTACGGAAGACGATGTTGTTAGACTAAGAGCGATATTGAAGCTACTAAGGGCCGGACTAGTGACAGAGGACATTCTAGACGCCTTCTTGGGAGAGAGAGTTCAAGGCTGGCTGCAACATAATGCTACTAAGGATCGTCAGCAAGTAGGAGGTGATAACGGAAATAAAGGTCAATGGACAGATTCTGAAGGTAGCTCTGTCCCAGACGTTAGTCCCTCTGTATGGTCTATTTAGCTACTGCTGCATAAACAGACCCATGGAAAATAACATTCACATGGGGGTGATAATAACTAAGACCCACCAGGTAAGCATAAAGCTTAAAACTCCTACCCCGGTAAAAAAATCGAATTACGGAGTGCGAGTAGAAGACACCGAGAAGAAGGTGGCTGGCAAAACTCAATCGGGCGATATATTCGGAGAAAATTGGCCTCAACTGATAGATAAAGCCAACATGGATATCCCTTCTTCAAACACGGAGCTTCAGACGTATATCATAAAAACATTAGCAGAGATTCAAAACACTCTGGCTAAGGTAGAAGAGTTGATGAGTGTGACGACTGCAAAGCAGGAAAGATGGCGCAAACATCGTAGTAAAGGCTATGGGCGTCATCAAAAGAAAGAAACATTTCAAAAACAGCATTGCGATTCCTCGACCCTACATTTCCAACAATGCAAAAATTGTGGTGTAAGGCTGCAATACGATCATAAAAGACGTTCGAACTATCAGAGGGAATATCATACAACAGGGAATAGCTGGCAGAATTCCTACGATCATAAAAAAAAGGGTCACCATAGAAGGAACGCAAGTAAAAAGACTCTGATAGACGGCGAGCAGAATTGGCGTGAGAGGACGCCTAATAACTACATAAAGGTTGTTCGTCATCAAGCCCATGGCCAGGAGAATAAGTTCTCGCCCCGATGCCTTTTTGAGGAAAATAGGCAGGGCATTAAACAAAAAAGAAGCCACCATCGTAGACGGAGGACTGCAGAGGTGAATCATCCAAACCCCCTCAAACATGGTCAACACGCAGGAAGGTCTGCGGTTGGGGCAGGCGAGAATATCACGGAAATCGCCGAGCATCGTAAATACCGATGATGGAATCGGGCATTTCCGGACACGATCATTTTTCCAATCCAAGAGGACGGTGGAGCGACGTCAGCGGTCGCGTCAACATCGGCAACGCCAGGCGACCAATAAGCTTGTAGAAGAGGTTTCAAGCGCGAAGCTTGGAATCGAGAGAGAGAGAGAAGACGGAATGGAGAGAGAGGAAACAGAAGGTTCTCGACCTCTCTGACAAATCCACTCATGGAAACCACAGTGGCCGAAGAGGAAAGTTATACTGCATGGAGAGGCAGAAGGACGATAGGAAATGTTTCCCACGAGTGCCAGTAAGCTGTCGAAAGGGTATCAGGTCAGTTCGTCGAGGGTCAATTCGTCGAGCGTCGGTTCGTCGGCGTCAATTCGTCGAGCGTCATTTCGTTGAGAGTGTCAGTTGGTCGCGCGGTTAGTAAGTCGGAGGTCAATTAGTCGAACGTCATTTCGTTGAGAGTGTCAGTTGGTCGAGCGATCAATTTGTCGGAAGTCAATTAGTCGAATGTCAATTCGTCAACCGTGTCAGTTGGTCGGGCGGTCAATTTGTCAGAGACAAATTCGTCGGGTAATTCAGTTGGTCGAGATAATAAATAAATGGTCGAAAAATCTTTAATAAAATTCATTATCGGAATAAAATTTTTGTTACTAATTTATTTACTTGAAAGGCAAACAATAAATACCGTTACTGTTAAAACTCCGTATCTATATACAGCTTTTGTAAGCAATGTGATATAGTAGCCACAATACATCTAATCTTGTTGACGACATATGCCCCAAACTATTTATACCGCTTCAGTATCTTTCATTTTCAGAATGAAATTAATAACTGTATAAAATTAATTTTCGGACAAATTGAGCACATACAGGAAATTATCTTTTTATTAAGTAAAAATTAAATAATAGCATAAATAATAAGCTTGCCGAAACATTTAATATCCTGTGGTCGATTTCCTCAGTTTAACACAAAATTTCACGTCACCTGTTCGCAGACTGGCATATGCACATATTCATAACAGCATAATAAATAAATGGTCGGAAAAACATTTATTAACGAAAATCAACAAATGACGTTACTGTTAAAATGTGTATTTAAATGCAGCTTTTGCATGTAATAATCAACAAACGATAATCTGATAATAAAGGAAATAATACGAAAGGCAGTTGGGGGGGGGGGGGTTCAAACTAAGAGGTTGTCGAGGGTAGGATAAAAGCCCCTAACTGCTTATACTGCTTCAGTAGTCTTCATGTTCAGAATATACTTAATAATTATAAAAGTATTACACAAACTGATCACATACAGGAAATTAAATTTTTATTAAGTAAACGTTAAACAATAACATAAATATGAGGGTGTAGGACTTTCAATTCAATCTGATTGCATGGCCTATACCGTTTAAAAATTCTGGCAATGTCTTCCGACGGTTCACGCACAGGGCTTCAAGCCGCCCCTGATGATTTTGCGCGGTACGTTTCTTGTATTTCTTTTATAGTTATTAATCATATAGTATTTATGTTATTGTTTAATTTTTACACTCTAGTAATATTTAACTTTTACTTAATTATTTCCTTTATTATCAGATTATCGTTTGTTTATTATTACATGCAAAAGCTGTATTCAGCCAAATAGACTACTTTTGGTCAAGTGGCATCCAGAAGGTTAAAGCTGAAACTACAACAGATGTTTAACGATAATCTTGATTCTTCCAGTTCGGAAAATAGTTGAATCGAACACTATTTGCTCCAAGTGCTTCCATTATGAATTGAACTGCACTGCACATACACACTTTAACACTAAAAAGGTTTTTTTCGACCATTTATTTATTATGCTGTTATGAATATGTGCATATGCCAGTCTGCGAACAGCTGACGTGAAATTTTGTGCCTAATTAGGAACCCCCCCCCCTGCCTTTCGTATTATTTCCTTTATTATCAGATTATCGTTTGTTGATTATTACATGCAAAAGCTGTATTTAAATACACATTTTAACAGTAACGCCATTTGTTGATTTTCGTTAATAAATGTTCATAAAAGGTATTTTTCGACCAATTATTTATTATGTTGTTATGAATATGCGAACAGGTGACGTGAAATTTTGTGTTAAACTGAGGAAATCGACCACAGGATATTAAATGTTTCGGCAAGCTTATTATTTATGTTATTATTTAATTTTTACTTAATAAAAAGATAATTTTCTGTATGTGCTCAATTTGTCCGATAATTAATTTTATACAGTTATTAATTTCATTCTGAAAATGAAATATACTGAAGCGGTATAAATAGTTTGGGGCATATGTCGTCAACAAGATTAGACGTATTGTGGCTACTATATCACATTGCTTACAAAAGCTGTATATAGATACGGAGTTTTAACAGTAACGGTATGTATTGTTTGCCTTTCAAGTAAATAAATTAGTAACAAAAATTTTTTTCGTTAATGAATTTTATGAAAGTTTTTTCGACCATTTATTTATTATCTCGACCAACTAAAACACCCGACGAATTTGTCTCCGACAAATTGACCGCCCGACCAACTGACACGGTCGACGAATTGACATTCGACTGATTGACCTCCGACAAATTGACCGCCCGGCCAACTGACACTCTCAACGAAATGACGCTCGACGAATTGACGCCGACGAACTGACGCTCGACGAATTGACCCTCGACGAATTGACACGTAACCGTCGAAAGAGCACGTCTTCACCGACTGAGGAGAACGTGCCGCGCAGTGAAATACCAACAGCAGAGGTTTCGTCGACGTGGCAGGAGAGCAAGGAGAGGTGCGCTTGGCTTCGATAACGGACGCCTAAACAAGAGTCTGAAAACAATTCAGAGGTCAGTGGCCGAACAGGCAGCGTGGTTAATAAATGCTAATTATGTTATGGGCGCTAATGCCGTTTTAACTAAAACAGCTTTCATGGATTTAAGGCGTAGTGAGCTACGTAGTTCATCGAAAGTGAAATGTTTATAGCCGTACGGCATGTTTAATTATTTTGCTTGTTACTTGGGATTCGCAGTGGCATATTAGCGAAGTATAAGAGTCCGATGCATAGTGTTAGCATTCCGTCTTTGAATGTGAATCATTTTTTAATTTACCGTGCTAGTTTCAAAGAAAGTGTTGCGTCGCATTTGTGTTTCATTTAAGCAATTAAGTATTATCGTCATTTCGTTAATTGTTTGACTTTATAATTACAGTGCCTGAATTGTGTATTGTACCCAGCTAATTTAGGACTGGATTTTGAACAGTGTTATTTAAGGACTATAATTCTCTGTATTTTTCGACAAACGAAATTATAGTGCAATATCCGAACTGGACTACATTTTACCTGCATTGACTTATCCATATTATGACTATTGACTATGTATCCTTGAAACGATCCTAGTGTACTCATCGTTCCCTTGATTTTAATGCCAAGTAGCCAAGTGGCTGATTGATGTTTATGTGTTATTTCTATGCCTGCTATATTGAGGATTACTGTTATTGAGTAGAATTGAGCTATTGGGTTTAAGCTAAATCTTTAGTTAAGCTGTTTCCTTTGTGATAGGCATACTGAGTAATTTACTGTAGTTATTATTTATTTTTGTTTGTAAGTTAATTAAGCTAAATCTTTAAGCAAGTGTTTTCATTTTTATAGCCATATTGAAGAATTTATTGTGGTTAACATTTGTTCTTGCTTGGAAGTTTATGGTGCAATCTATAATGACTTAGGTACAGTTAGTAGATTGTATGCTTGTGTCTATTTATAAGATGTTATGTTATAATTCGTTGGGACATAAGAGTCAGTTTCCCTAGCTATTAAGAATTTGTAATTCAACAATTCGTAATTGCTATTAATAATTAATATCCATTTAATTATTGAATTTTCCATTTAATACTTATTTAATAAACTGTGACATTCCGTTCACTGTACGTGTGAATCTTTCCACTGCGCGTTCTGCTCACAGCCAGATATTTTTACACGTTTCAAAATTCTTGAGATGGTTCTGTTTACCTACAAGCGTAATTATCCCGGGCAACGCGGGTCCTCTGCTAGTAGTTATATAATTCACATATAAATAGAAGTTTTCACCTCTATCATGTGGTCTTAAGCACACACCCGTTTTTATTCTGATTTATGAGTCTTTTATATATAAAAAACTAGCAGAGGTACCCGGCGTTGCCCGGGATAATTATACTTGTAAGTAAGCAGAACGATCTCAAAAAATTAAATTATAACTCCCAAATGGTTAAATAAAAAATTAATGAATGCAACACAGAGCAAAGGGACTATCCATTCTACTTTAGAATCAAGTTTTTCTTTCCCTTGACGTAGAAGCTCTTATAACGTCTTACTCTGTTCTAAACTTCCGTTGTTCAGATGTTTCAAATGCCCGTATAGCTTTTTCTGTTTTAGTTGCAGAGTTTCTCTGACTAATACTCGTTCTTTCTCCTTCCTTTCCAGATACATAAATTTTTGCCATTCGTCTGGACGTTTGATAAGGAGCTTAAGGGAGACATGCGTGGCTCCTTTGCCTAGTTAATAAACGCTGCGTTATTAATGTTTTTTCACTTCATCATCATTTTATGCTCATTATTAATAATTCTTGGAAACGAACGTTCAATCATCGCATTGTCAGCATCTCAGTTTCCAAAATAAACACATTCCCACAGAATATAGTCAAAATGTATTTTTATGAAATGTTTGGATCTCATGTGCTACCAAATAAGCTAAGTGATAACCCCGGCGTGACTCGGACGTTTTTTTGGGATTAAAATTTACATTATCTTAAAAATAAACACATGAAAATGCACAGAATTAATACAGTAAAAATTCTTAATGAAAAATCGAAAAAAATATTTCTAACGTTCACAATGGATGGACGTCTCCAAGGATGCCACTGCTAGTCTAAATAATTTCTTAATCATGTTATCTTACTTTAGATGTACACTTGATGTTGCAATTCCCACTCATCTCTCGATATCTTGATCCAAAAAATCATCACTTTGTGTAGCCTAGCAGTTGCCCATTATTCTATATACTTGCTTACCTTTTGCTCAATACAGCACAGAGCTAAAGGAGTGCTTCCTCTGGCGTCCTTCCACTCTTTCTCAATTGTCTGCTAACTCTCCATTATCTCCAGTTACTGATTATATTTAAAGATTTTCAAGAAATTGTTAAGTACTAAGAACTCTCTTTTCTAAGAAAAGCCTAAGTAACAGGAATTGAAACTTATTTATATTGCACAAATTTCGCCTTCCATTATTGGTCATGAGATATATATTTTTGTCCGTGCAGAGTGTTTGTGTACTGCGTGTTGTTACCATTGTTGATAAGTATGGTTGCACAAACTTTGCCTTGCATTGTTGGTCATGAGATATTTCTCATTAATATGCCTTGCCATAACCATGAATATCGGTTTTTTATCAATGATTATTATTTTTTCGAAAACTAAGGTAGACAGTGACCTTCCTCATGTTCTGAAGGTCAAATATGCAAAATTTTGATTGGAATATAAGTGTATATTTGTATAAGAGACAAACACACCCACAACCATCTTTCTTTTTCTTCTTTCTATCTTCTTTCTATATATATAACTAGGAAAGGTACCTGGCGTTGCCCGAGATAATTACACTTGGAGGTAAACAGAACAATCCCAAAAAAATAAAATAAATCTTGCAATATCTTAAAAATAAACATGAAAATGCTTAGAATTAATACAGTAAAAATTCTTAATGAAAATTCGAAAAAAATTTTTTAAAGGCTCACAATCGTTGGGCCTCTCCAAGGACGCCACTGCTAGTCTAAATAATTTCTTACTCACGTAATGTTACCTCAGATGTACACTTGATGTTGTTGCAATTTCCACTCTTCTCTCGATGTGTTGAAGCAAAACTTGGCCATTCATCACTTTATGCAGTCTAGTGGTCGCCGATTCTTCTATATACTTGCTTCCCATTTGCTCAATACGTCACGGAGCTAAATGAGTGCTTCCTCTGTCGTCTTTCCACTCTTTCTCAATAGTCTACTAACTCTCCATTATCTCCAGTTACTGATCATTTTTAAAGATTTTCAAGAAATTGTTAAGTACTAAGAACTCTCTTTTCTAAGAAAAGCCTGAATAAGAGGAATTCTATGCATTGTTAAAAATTGAAACTTTTGCATCATCATTTTATGTTCATTGTTATAATTCTTGGAAAGATTGCTTGAACATTACATCATCATTCTGTGCTCATTGTTATTGGTGACTTGCGCGTTGAAACCATTGTTGATACCTGTTGTTGTACAAACTTTGCCTTGCATTGTTGGTCATGAGATATTTCTCATTAATATGCCTTGCCATAACAATGAATATCGATTTTTTTTATCGATATTTATTATTTTCACGAAATCTGGTGTAGACTGTGACCTTCCTCATGCTTTGAAGGTCAAGTATGCAAATTTCATCAAGATCAGAATAAAACTGTAGATTTGTATGAAAAACAAATAAACCCATAAAACCACAAACAAACATCCTTCTTTATATATATAGAAGACTAGCAGAGGACCCGGAATTGCTCGGGATAATTACAAAGTAGGTAAACAACAATCTCAAGAAGTTAAATATACTGATGTGTTTTTTGGAAATAAACTGTAATAGGTTATGCACTGCTAAAACGTGCCAAACACACGCACACACACACACACACACACACACACACACACACACACACATACACACACACAGAAACATATACACTTTTCCCAATCGTCTGAACGCTTGTTAGGGAGCTGAAGGAAGACACGGGTATCTCCTGTGCCTCTTCGAGAGAGGCTGCTCTATTATCTATATCGTCTATTGTATCCATTTCCTGTTCATTGTTACTAATTCTTGGAAAGCAATATTCTATCATTGCATCATCATTTTATGTTCATTGTTATAATTCTTGGAAACGAATTTTCTGTCATTGCATCATCATTTTATGTTCATTGTTATAATTCTTTGAAATGAACTTTCTATCATTGCATCATCATTTTGTGCTCATTGTTATTGGGGAATTGCGTGTTGATACCATTGTTGATACCTATTGTTGCACAAACTTTGGCTTTCATTGTAGGTCATGAGATCTACATTGTTGGTCCGTGCAGAGTGTTTGTGCATTGCGTGTTTATACCATTGCTGATACCTATTGTTGCACAAACTTTGCCTTGCCTTGTTGGTCATGAGATATCTATATATATAAAAAAGGATGTTTGTGGGTCTGTCTGTGGGTCTGTCTGTCTGTGGGTCTGTTTTTTATACAAATCTACAGTTTTAGTCCGATCTTGATGAAATTTCGCATACATGACCTTCAAAGCATGAGGAAGGTCACTGTCTACTTCAGATTTCGAAAAAATAATAATTATTGATAAAAAATCGATATTCATGGTTATGGCAGGGCATATTAATGAGAAATATCGCATGACCAAAAATGCAAGACAAAGTTTTTGCAACAATGGTATCAACACGCAATTCACAAACACTCTGCACGGACCAACAATATATATCTCATGACCAACAATGCAAATAAAAGTTTGTGCAACAATAGGTATCAACAATGGTTTCAACACGCAATTCACCAATAACAATGAGCTCAAAATGATGATGCAATGATAAAGCAATCCTTTCCAAGAATTATAACAATGAACATAAAATGATGATGCAATATGGATAAGTTTCAATTTGTAACAATGCATAGAATTCCTGTTATTCAGGTTTTTCTTAGAAAAGAGAGTTCTTAGTACTTAACAATTTCTTGAAAATCTTTAAAAATGATCAGTAGCTGGAGATAATGAAGAGTTAGCAGACTATTGAGAAAGAGTGGAAAGACGACAGAGGAAGCACTCCTTTAGCTCCGTGATGTATTGAGCAAATGGGAAGCAGGAAAATAGAAGAATCGGCGACCGCTAGACTGCACAAAGTGATGAATGGCCAAGTTTTGCTTCAACACATCGAGAGAAGAATGGAAATTGCAACAACACTAAGTATACATCTGAGGTAAGATTACGTGAGTAAGAAATTATTTAGACTAGCAGTGGCATCCTTGGAGAGGTCCAGCCTCTGTGAGCCTGGAAAGTGATGAAAGGCCAAATTTTGCTTCAACACAGCGAGAGAAGAGTGGAAATTGCAACAACATCAAGTGTACATCTGAAGTAAGATTATCTGAGTACGAAATTATTGGAGCGGTTCATCCATTGTGAGCCTTTAAAAAGATTTTTTTCGAATTTTCATTAAGAATTTTTACTGTAATAATTCTAAGTATTTTCATGTGTTTATTTTTAAGATATTGCAAAATTTAATTTAATTTTTTGAGATTGTTCTGTTTACATCCAAGTGTAATTATCCCGGGCAACGCCGGGTACCTCTTCTAGTTTCTCATAAATATGCCCTGCCATAACCATGAATATCGATTTTTTATCAATAATTGTTATTTTTTCGAAATCTGAGCTAGATAGTGACCTTCCTCATGATTTGAAGGCCATGTATGCGAAATTTTATCAAGATCGGAATAAAACTGTAGATTTGTATAAAAAACAAACAAACAAACCCACACACAAACAAACATCCTTCTTTATATATCTCATGACCAACAATGCAAGTAAAAGTTTGTGCAACAATAGTTTTCAACAATGGTGTCAACACGCAATGCACTAACACTATGCAAGGATCAACAATATATGTCTCATGACCAACAATGCAAGGCAAAAGTTTGTGCAATATAGAATTCAATGCACAGAAATTCTGTTATTCAGGCTTTTCTTAGAAAAGATAATTCTTAGTGAGTAAAAAATTATTTAGAGGTTTGAATAACCAATTTGGAAGTTTAATTTAACTTTTTGAGGTTGTTCTGTTTACCTACAAGCGTAATTATCTCGGGCAACGCCGGGTCCTCTGCTAGTTATATATATAGAAAGACTAGCAGAGGTATCCGGCGTTGTCCGGGTTAACTACACTTGCAAGTAAAGAGATATATCTCAAAAAATTAAATTATAACTCCCAATTGGTTAAACAATAACTCAATCAATACAACACAGAGCAAAGGGACTATCCATTCTAAAAAAATACGAAAAACAGGAAGTCCAGGTGATACACCAGAGCATCTAAACTTTATGCTCATTATCAAAAATTCTTGGAAAGAACGTTCAGTCATCGCATTATCAGCATTTCAGTTTCCCACAGAATATAGTCAAAATATATATTTATGAAAAGTTTAGATCTGCTGTGCTACCAAATAAGCTAGGTGATAACCCCGGCGTGGCTCGGACTTTTTATTTTGGAATAAATTTTGAAATATCTTAAAAATAAACACATGAAAATGCTTAAAATTAATACAGTAAAAATTCTTAATAAAAATTTGAAAATCAAAATTTTAAAGGCCCACAATGGATGGACCTTTTCTACTCACGAAATCTTACTTTAGATGTACACTTGCAATACCCTTTCTTCTCTCGATGTCTTGAATCAAAACCTGGCCATTCATCTCTTTTTGTAGTCTAGCGATCGCCGATTCTTCTATTGACCTGCTTACCATTTGCTAAATACACCATGGAGCTAAAGGAGTGCTTACTCCGTCGTCTTTCCACTCTTACTCAATAGTCTGCTAACTTACCATTATGTCCAGCTACTAATCATTTTTAAAGATTTTCATAAAATTGTTAACTACTAAGTACTCTCTTTTCTAAGAAAAGCCTGATCATTGTACAAACTTTGCCTTTCATTGTTGGTCATGAGATTTATATTGTTGGTCCGTGCAGAGTGTTTGTTTATTGCGTGTTGATACCATTGTTGATATCTATTGTTGCACAAACTTTGCCCTGCATTGTTGTTCATGAGATATTTCTCATTAACATGCCTTGCCATAACCATGAATATCTATTTTTTTAACAATAATTATTATTTTTTCGAAATATGAAGTAGACAGTGACCTTCCTCATGCTTTGACGGTCAAATATGCAAAATTTCATTATGATCGGAATAAAACTGTAGATTTGTATAAGAAACAAGCACACCCACAAACCCACAAACAAACCCACAACTTCCTTCTGTATATATAGAAAGACTAGCAGAGGTACCCGGCGTTGCCCGGGATAATTACACTTGTAGGTAAAGAAAACATTCTCTAATTATTAAATTATAATTCCCAATTATAACTTTTTCCTACTCGCAAAACGCACACTCAACTTTTGAACTGCATGAGAATTTTTATAACAGGTACTTAACATTATCGATGCGAACACAGGAATGTCCATCAGAGCCATTGGCCTTAGATCTGCAGATTTCTGAGAGCACAATACGCACTGGTGCATGAGGGCCTTCATTATAAGCCGTATATTCTTAGGAAAGGGCAGTTCATGTCGGCGAAAAACACAAGAACAACGATTGCTTCGAGCAAAGCGGTTATTAAACAAGGTCAATCATCCTAAAGAATGTGAGGAAATAAATTTCCAGCGGACCAAAAGTTTATCCGGCAAAATGACAGATGGTTATGCCAACGCTTCCGGCCTCGCATTGAAGCCGTCATTGCTGCTAACGGCGGTTACATCGAATAAATCTGTCCTCCAACCTTTCATACATCTGTGTACATAATTTTGTACGAATAAAATACATTACGTGGCGATGTTTTCTTCTACTATCTGCATTGTGTCCTGAAGTAGCCTACACACCCTCTTTAGTTCCTTATCAGATTGAAAAGATGTTTTTCAAAGAAACAAATTACAACCAAGGCTTCATAGCCTGGGATAAAAGTACTTATCTTATTCCTAGGCTGGTTCCAAAGCATAGGAACTGAAACCAGAACCGAAACTAAAAAATAAATATTAAAGCAAAGTTGAATTGATAAATGATTGACAAATGGCTAAAAGAAACCATGATCAATGTGTCGTACATGATCATAACTGAGGATATGTTCAAAGTGCCATCCATTTGCATCAAGGCACAACTGAGCATGACTTTGGATAAACTTCTGCACTGCCATCAGTATTTTAGGATCGATGACCGCAAATGAAAAAAATCTAACGGACTAAGATCAGGGATCGAGAAGCACGGCGCCAGTACACCATCAGCGTTTCCAATGCACTTCGCGGAAATTGGTGGCTTTTTTTGATTTTCTAGTGAACCCTTCTTTGGATTTTAATGAAGTTTTTTTTTAAATATTCAGAATTTCGTGCTCAGCCACTTCGCAATTAGGAACTTTGTATTTAGCCTACATCGATTATTCAGTCTGTCTGATTGGGCCATCGGATAAGCCATCCACTACTTCCTATTAGTCTACATTGACAGATTTCGGATACAAATCTTCATTCTTAAGTTTATCAGAGGAGGTCTAGGCTGTCTCTTCCTCATTGTGTAAGAAATTGTTTTACTGAAATGCAAGAGAGTAAAAGTACTTTACATCTAATCTAACTTAAAAAACATCATGCCGAAGTAATTGTCCTATTTAATTATTACTTTGCCCTTTCACTTTGTGTATTACTTTGACCATGAACGTTGTGGCGAAGCCGATGCGATCTATACAAAGCCATGGCACTACGGCAGTTGGCATTGTTGAAACGTCACGAAAACCGATGGATATTTTGAAATATGAATTTTGTATTTTAGATAAATAAGTAAATACAGTATAATAAAATGCATTACTGACGAACATGGGTCATTTACTTTTTTAATAAATCATTTCTTTTTGCATAACATCAAAAAATCCATCTGTTTGCATGATGTCACAAATTCAGTGCCACGGCTTGTTTAGATCGCGTTGGCTTCTATTGTGGGCAGAACCGTAACCACCGAGAGAGAAGGCCTCCACAATGAAACGTAATACATTGTTACATCATCATAGATAGGGAAAATTATGTCTTTTTTGGTGGAAATACGAATAACAATGATGATATAACAATGTATTACGTTTCATTGCGGAGGCCTTCTCTCTCGGTGGTTACGGCAGAACACGAATTCTACTAATGTTAACACTTAAACATCACATGTATTTTCAGTCTTTTATCTTCTTTTTTAGATGATGAAATTTCAAACTTAATTCTGCAAAAACAGATTACGGAAAATATAATTAAATTGTGTTTATCATTGTTTGGTATCTTTCTTTTTTCATCTTATAATGCAAAGTTAATTGCTTCATTTGTAACTTCTTCTGCAACTCAATATAATTCTCTCGAAGAACTTTTGAATGCTGGATTTCAAATTTTACATTTGGAAAGCAGCGCACCGCTCGCCATGGTGAAGGTATGGAATATATATATTTAGAGCTATGATTTTAGGTTTACAGACCGCTGATATGTAAATTATCAGAACTAATTATGTTTAAAAAGTTTATATAACATAAGAAATGCGTATACAAGGTGAGACAATTATTAAAAGAGACTGGAGCAATTTAATAACTACAAAACAAATTTCTGGCAAAACTGTTTTATATTTTTCAAAGTAGTTACCTTATGACGCTACACACTTATTGCAGCGTTTATACAAGTTTTGGAAATATGCTTTAAAGTCAATAAATAAATATAGACTGGAGATGACCTCCAAACAGGATATAATAATTTTTTTCCTTCCATTTTTCGATAGAAAAATTATCACATCATGCTTTAAAATCCTCTGTATTAACCCTCCTAAGCCGGCTTTAACCTTCTTTTTGATATCCTCTACATTCTCAAATCTATAACCTTTCAGACTTGTTTTCACCTTTGGAAAGAGGGAAAAGTCCGGTGGCGACAAAACTGGGGAATATGAAGAGTGATGAAGCTCCACAATTCCGTTACTGGCTGGACTTCTTGACAAGAACTGCTGTAGGCGGTATAGCATTATCTTCCAGTAAGAACTATCTCCCTTTTGCATGAAATTGTGGCCGTACTCGATGGATTCTCTTAACCAGGCGCTGCAAATTCTCCCTGTAGTATTCCTTGTTGATTGTTTTCCAGGCATAACAAAATCTCCTTATGGATGATGCCAATGCTGTCAAAGAAAGTGATAGCATTACTTTTGTTCTTAAATTTTGAAACCGAAATTTCTGTTTTCGCCTGGAAGTTGAGAACCGCCATTCCATGCTGTGTCGTTTTGTTTCGGGATCATAATGATAGCAGCAGGTTTCGTCCCTTATCATAATTGAATCTAGAAAGTTTGGTTGGCATCTGCGGCCGCGATGAATTCCATGTAAGCATCCAATCTGTTTCCTTTTTGCTCTTCTGTTAAGAGATATAGCACAAACAAAGCACAGTTTCCTTTTGCCCAAATCCTTTATCAATATTGGGCGAATTGTTTCTCCGTTTTTTTTAAGACTTTTCCCCTCATTTTCAGTTTCATTCGCCGATCACTAAACAAAAGTTCTCTCACCTTCTCGATCGTTTCTTGTGTTCGAACGTCCCGTGTGTTCGTCGTCTTTCTACTATTTCGGATCATCACGAAATCTAGCGTACCATTCAAAAATTCGTGCAAAAAATAGTGCATCATCACCAAACACTTACTTTATCTACTTAAAAGCTTCCGCAGCGGTTTTTTCCAAGTTTAAAACAGAACTTAATGTTTGCCCTTTGTCCCATGTTTAATATTAGATCGTCAACTAATGACTGCGTGCGGTTGAAGCATGAGAATGCAAAGTTACGCGCAAACTTAATATTGCAAAGTGTACACACGGCATGCTTGAACACGTCACATACAAGATAGCGTCAGTCTCGTTTATTAGGAGATTTAACAAAAAGCTATTGATTAGAATGCACGCTTGCTTTGTACGTTTGGCCATCCGCCATATGCACGATAACTTAAAAACGGATTAATTTTTTCAAATTCTGTTTTCAGAAATATGACCATCAAATTTTTAGTTCGGATAAGTCAACTTTTCAGGATTTTTCGTGGACCCTTTCAAATCGAATTTACTTACTAAAACAGTGACTGTAAAGAATACCAAGATTATGTCACGTCCTATCGACAAGAACGACAGGAAACCACTAATGTACATAAGATATTTATTAAAACGTATGCGCATTAAATTTACTTTGTTCTGATCAGGTCTTTGTATACGCTGAAGAAGGCAGCTTGGCTGCCGAAATGCGCATACGTTTTAATAAATATCTAATGTGGATTAGTGGTTTCATGTCGTTCTTGTCAAGTTGTGTCCACAGTTTCTGGCTCCATTTGCTCTCATCACGTCCTATAATAACACTAGTCAACACTCATTTTGTAACTAAGACAACACATAGTGTTCTTAGTAGCAATTTGTATGGAGAATCCGAATCTGCTTTTAGATTTTTCCTATCACGTCACTTTGCCAAGTTATGCACTATGACACTTTTGTGTTAAAGTAATGGGTGTGAAGAGAAGCGTCTGCATTGTTAAACTATCCATATTTTGGGGCCGCAAGGAAATTTACCAGGCTCCAAACACTGAATGATTTAAAAATGTTTCATTGTAAAACAAGAAAGCTGTGCGAGCTAGAGAAATTTAAAAATTATATTCGTAATCAGCAGAAAAAATAATACCAAAAATCACCCACTTTCATTTAGTTACAAGAAAAATCTTAAATTTTGTTGGCCAGTATAATCGATTCGTCAAGAGTGAATACACTATTACTTTCATCGGCCTCGGTGGCTCAGTGGTTGCGTGATCGCCTCTGATGCCCGAGGACGCGGGTTCCACCCCGGCCGAGGACGACAAGGATTTTTTCAGGGGGAAAATCCTGAGATCACGCACTACCTTCGGAAGGGAAGTAAAGCCGTTGGTCTCGTGTAGTCGTTTGCCGGCTGCACGTAAAGAACCCTTGCGAGGCAAAATTTGTGGCCTCTATAACGCCGTCCTGAAATGACCATGGCAGTTGAAAAGGACGTTAATACCAAACAAACCAAACACTGTTACTTTCTGTTTATCTTTTAAGTTGCTGATGTGAGCTCGCGCACGCGACGTTCGCTTTGTCAACGCACTATTGCTCAAGTGCTCATAATCTATAGGAAAAAATATCTTTGCATTGAATGAGGGCAAGAGGAAGGCAATCCTATACTGCTACTCATCGAAGTGCGCCGTTTTTGCCCGACTTGTTATTGTATAACGATGGTAACGAGTTGTTGCGTGTTTGGATGTATTGTATAACAATGGGATAATTCCAGAGCCATGGCAGCCATGGGTCTCGATGCCCTCAAAAGATGGCGGATATTCACTGTTTATGTTTTGATATTTCTCCCTATTTTGTTAAGTAGCGGAAGAATGCATTTACTTATTGGTTTTATAATGTCCGTCTGTCTCCTTCATAATTTCTACATTTTTTGACGTAGAAGGTTGAAATTGGGAACATAGCTTACTATGGGCATGTCCACCTTTATTACTTAATTTGGTTTTGATTGGTGCACTGGGGTCGGAAATAGAAGGGTGGGAGTCAGAGGGAACAAAGATGTATATGCTATTTAGGTACGTAATGGAGTGAAATTCAGTGAAATTTAGGCCCAGAGTTTTAGTGGGGTCGGAGTTGCGGGAGTGGCAGTTACTTGCTCTTTAGAACTATGGCAATATATGGCATGTAATATATCATATGATCGGAAATGATGAGAAAGGAAAGAAGACAGAGCTCTTTTACATTTTCTACATCCTATGTTCGACATTAAAAACTTCGGCGGGGGGGGGGGGGATAATAAGTGCAGATAAAGGGGTAAAAATAGATGACTGCAAGGTCCACTGCTTTCCTTACTCAACTCGGGGGGGGGGGGGGATTAATTTCTTGTTAATAAATATAGCTTCACAGGTAAAGCTCCTCCTTGGAATGTTTACACGATTTTATTAATTGTCGAACCTTGTAAATTTAGAAAAGTTGCTGAAGAAGCCAAAAAACTGCCAGCATTAAAAATACGTTATGCTTCTCTTAATTGCTTACGAATATATATACAGCGATTTAAAAGTCCCCGCCTAAAGTTTTTATAATTGTTTTCTCTAAAATAAGAAAGATTCCAGGTACAGAGGAGGACGGGAAAACAACGGGTTTTGTGTATAATGGAACGACTTCAGGCCAACTTAGGTTCCATGGCCACGATCAGTGATATTCAGTCTCTCACGTTGCTCGAAGCTTATTTTCCCCAAAAGAAGTTAACATTGCGCCCAAATATCATCTACCAATTTTTAGCAATGAAAGAATGAACTTGTTTGGTTCCAAAAAGATAGCCCATTGTCAAAATAGAAATAGTCCATAAATATTTCACTGATTGGATATTCACAACTTCTGAGTGTCTTTATAATGGAAACAATTATTACAGTTCATTTTGACGCACATTTTGCTACTCACAGTCAACGATGCGGAACAATGCACTGTCAATATACTGTTATTGACATCCCTAAGAAACCAAAATCAGAATTTTAATAATTCAACATTTTGTGAACATACAACTGAGCGTTTACCCCACAGGCTGAAACGTTTCACCAAAGAATAATTTAAGTTCGTTATTTTGGAAAATGCAAGCGTTCGCATTCTTAACTGGATAAAATTGGAGTTTTGGAACTTTTAAATCACTTTATATAAGAAAACGAGCATGAAAGAGTTCAGTTATCAAGTTTTAAAGAAAGTATCTACAAAAACTCGCGTTCGACATGAAGGATTTTTGCATTACCAATTGCATTATCACGTTTTGCATCGGTCGTCACAGGAGATGAAAAGTGTGTTACGTACATTTATGTTAAGCAAAGGCGAGCATGGAGAAAACGTGAACAGCTGCCACAGAACATTGCTAAGCCACCTCTTTATGAACAATCAAAGTTATGCTCAGCTGTTGGTGGTATTTCTATGAGATGGCAAATAAAAACTCAACAATCAATGGAACAGAGTCCTAACTACGAATGGTGAATACCTAATGTATAGTTGTCACGTATGAAAATGCTGTGCGCAGTGGAAACAAAGAAACAGCAGGACACAGTAGGTAGGATGATAAATGAAATCGGTTTAATTTCCTCTGGCAAACTACCAATAAAGAGAGCTTGCGAATAGCTGATCGCAAGGACAGCTTCCTCCACGACCACAGCCAGAGTCGTGGGGAAAGATGCTGAGAAAACAAAGCTTACAGAAAATAAAAGAAGAACCCGTTATAGGTAACTACCTATACTATATATCACAAAGGCTGTCACTTGCGCCCATATACATAAACAGTATGCTTGGCCTCTTTTATACGAAGAGCCATCCAAATTTACATACATGTACAGACATGGAAATGGCAGCACAGAAATTGCTGCTGAACCCGGATATTGGGGTGAAACAATTAACAGTATGCTTTATCGAGAAACTGGAACTCGGACCTGGAGAAACCGAAGGTCGGAGAAAACAGAGCCAATATCGCTGGATAGGAAGAAATTGTCTAGCGATCACCGCAGGGATTCCAAATACCCCTCTACAAGATAGCGGCGACGCCTCGGCGTTTGTTTTAATACATATAATTGGTAAGGACCTATGGAATATACAAAAACAAATATTAATTATTCCATTGAAATAAGGAATGGAGGGTCTCCCCCTGATTTTGGCACTACAAAGTGCGAAAGTATTTTATGCACGAAATTGGAAACAAAAGTTTACCTCAGTTACAGGCATTGAAGGACCTTAACAGTAGATTGTGCACAAATCATCTCTGCAATAGGCCGAGAGCCCCTAGGGCATAATGAGAAGCTGCTCGGTTTCTTGGGAATGAAGTTTTATCAAGCCTTCACGAAAGCTTTCGAGCGCTAACAACGAACTACGCGATCTAACCACCACTAAATTGCGCAGTGCAAACCCTAAGGCCAGACGCGCACTGAGGTGGTAAGCAAGTGGAGTGGGAGTGGCGTGGAAGTGGCGTGGGAGTGGAGTGGCAAGTGGAATTTTTAAACCTATGTAAACAAATGCGAGCGCGCACATCAAGGTGGAGTGGTGGTGGTGAAGTGGAGTGGAAGTGGCGTGGCGCCAGTCTGGTGCCACTCGCCTCTGACATGTTTAATTTTCGAGTGGCATGCCACTTCGCTGCTACTTGCTAGTACACATTCGAGTAGGCAGAATGCGAAACAGCGGTGTTGTTAATGAGAAATTTGTCTTTATTTTGAAGCACAGGACATAGTATTTCAAAAGTATTTATTTGCAAACTGTTACTTTCTTCATTCGGTAAAAAA
>JAHWFO010026271.1:3206490-3262485 GCA_023313115.1 Rhysida immarginata
TATTTATTTATTATTTTGTTAATTATTATTTATTTATTTTTTATTTTTAATTAATACCTATTATTTATTGTATTCCAGGGTTTTTGTATGTCGTCCTTCTCTCATATATGTCCGTTCAAGTAATTTACAAAATGTTACTTTCTTCATTCGGAAAAAAGATTGAATTTATCGTCGTTTAAATTTAAATCATGTCTATATACGTTGTATATTCCATATTTTTTTTTCCAAAGAGGGTGAATCCAAGGACACTTCTTTCCTGCGATGATTTTGTGTATTAAAATTAGCAGCTTGGACAAATAACAGAGCATCTTCATCTTCTGAGGACGACCAAGTGGCAAGTCGGTGGCACTTGCCAATTCAGTGCGCGTTAAGCCACTTCGACACCACTTTGCCACCACTCCACTACCACGCCACGCACCACTTCTTAACCACGCCAATGCCACGCCACTCTCACGTCACTTCCACACCATTCCCACACCACCTCAGTGCGCACCATTAAAAAACTTGGGGAGAGGTAAAAAGTGCAGATAAAGGGGTAAAAATAGATGACCACAGGATCTGCTACTTCCCTCACCCTACTCGGAGTGGGTGGATGGGGGGGGGGGGGAATTTCTTTTTAATAAATGTATAAATGTATTTCTGCTTCACTGCTAAAGCTCCTCCTTGGAATGTTTACAAGATTTTATTTATTTATTTATTTATTTATTTATTTATTTATTTCAAAGGGGTTAATGTGCTAATTAGAAAAGTGCCCAACAGGGGCTGGTATGGTACGAAGACCGACGAGTTAGGACCCTGTGGCACTAGTTCAGATAATGAATAAGCAATATCGTTATGTTAGTAAACAAATACTGTACATATAATATACTGCTTATATCTTTGTCATATTGTTTCCGGATGCTTTCTTTACAACCTAATAATTTCATTATACTGTCTTGATACTATCTATAATCTCTTATAGCTATATTATTTTTTTTATTTGTTCCCTTAACAGCAAACGAAACTTCAAATTTTCTCTCAAGTACGAGCACAAATTGCTTCGAATCCTTCGCTAGTCATGAGAAATTTTAACCAAGCAATAGATAAAGTGCGAGCAGGAGGAAAATTTGGGTGTTTGGAAGGGATTACTAGCTTGGAGCCTCTTAAAGAGAAACATCAAGAATTATATATTATAAAAGAAAAATTTTTTCCTATAACAACTCACCTTTTTTTTATAAAATCTTCGCCGTTGACAAATATTTTCTCAAAGTAGTAAGTATTATTTTTATTCACTTGTTATAATTCTTTGTAAATACGACAATACTTGAAAACCATTCAAATATTAAAATATTTCTATCTTATCAGTATTTCAAAGATGAGAGAATCTGGCATTTTACTTAAGATTTATGACAAGTACCACACAAGTTCGACACTAAGTGAAATGTATGAAAACGAGGTTATTCCTAAAATCAACCTAAAGAAAGTATCGTCCTTATTTCTCCTCCTCCTGACAGGCATTTTAGCTTCTTTTATAGCTTTTGTAATTGAAATGATATACATTAAGATGTATCTGTGTAACTGTTAAGATTGTGTCCTAGGATAAGAATAATGACTAATTTCTGTAAATTTTTTGAAGAAAATTAAAAAGAAGAAGTTAAATTTGGCAATTGCTTTTGATATTTTTTGTGTGTAAAATTTAGATGAATAAGACAGACCACTTGAAATAAGGAGAAGCCAATTATTAATAACCACAAATTAAAATAATAATAATAATAATAATAATAATAATAATAATAATAATAATAATAATAAAAACCCTCGTGTGGTCCTACGTCCGCATCGTGCGAGGGGGGGCAACACCTTAGGCAGATGGCCCTGGTCAACAGGTCTGATCTCCTCTACCCTTAGATTGATTTTGAGGGTCCAGATGACCCAGTAGGGCTTGATGAGCTGATTATATCGGCCAAGGGCCTGCTGATGATGGAGATGGCTAACAGGACCACCCATTTATTGGTGATCACTATGGTTAGTGCTAGTGCGTTATCTCATACCGGCTCGGACGACACCCGGGTTATCAAGAACCGCGCTCGTGGGTTAGGCAGAGGCTCACGTTCGAAAAATGTCACAATCTCCCAGAGCCACTGGTGGTGAAAGCAGCACCAACCCGTTTTCGGCTATTGCAATGCCACAACCTGTCCCTAGTGTTTCAAGAGCTTCTTTGCCCTCGACCACTAAGGCAGGCAAGCCACGCCAACGCATGAAATAGACCAATGACATAAACCATTTTCACTACAGCCATCATGCGAGCCTATTATGCAGTCACTAAAATAGAAAATAACACTACAGCTTACAGACGACGCTTATATAACACTTACAAAGAGACATATCCTCACACCATAGTCACTGAACAACGCATTGCAGATCAGCGTCGCACAATTGTTATGAACAATTTAATACGCTTACCCACGCTACAGAAAATAAAGCAAGAAGTTCCACAACAGCTACAAGAACACGTGTCATCTACTCAAGCCGACACCCAACACACACATTCAAACACTTATACTGACATCACTATTGAATTGAAGAACACACACTCAACAATGAACTTCACTATGATATTAATCAAGAATACAACATTAATACTAAACTTACTGAAACATTAAATGACGCCCTACAAAGATACCTTACAGTTTACACGGGAACAGATCCCACACAAACACCAGGTATATCTAAAATAAACATAAACAGCAAAACAGGGGAAATTTTATTTTACATGAACGCATATATCTTATCACAGTAGACTGAAGAATACATACACCTAATTATTTACACTGGGGCTGTTACAGTTACATCCACACTGGTTAGGAAACCAATCCATCAAAACACACAAAAATTATATACCCAACAGAAACCTAAATAGCAAAAACGGATTGAGTGTGAGATTGACGAAATCCGCAAGCAGTTAGGTAGACTTACACAGTGCACTAAAACAACACTTCATCAAAGCAGAACAAACGCCTCAGAAAATTATTTAAGTTAATTAAAACACACACCAGACATGAGCAGCACAATCAACGCCTTACAGAATATATGGACACATTAAAGCAAAAATTAGCTGTAAAAACACAACGCCTGAAGTGATACAAAACATGCACTCAGCGCAAACAGCAGAAGAAGTTATTCGCAAACAATGAGAAAACATTCTATAAGCAGTTAAACAAAGATTATACACGCACACAAAACACTGATCTGCCAACACAAAGAGCACTCCAACATTATTGGTCGTGTCTTTGGTCTGCCTCAGTTGAACATAATAGGAAGCTAGCTGGATCAGGGAAGAGGAGCAATCAGCATCCACACTACCAAACCTTCCTTATACTGACCTAACAGAAGATGAACTCTCACAAGTCATTAAACGTACTCACAACTGGAAGGCTCCAGGTGTAGATAGGATTCAGAACTTCTGGTATAAGTACTTCACCTGTTTGCATCTGACCCTTCCAAAACAGATCTTCAACACTTTGCAAACGTCACACACATTGCCACATTTCCTCACACAAGGAATAACATACATGGTTACCAAGGTCACATAACACTACGGATCCCACACAATGTTTACTGATCATAAAAGGGAAAAGATGTTGGCTACCGCAATGGAGGCAAGAGTGCCCCAATTACCTGATCTTGTAACAAGAATTTAACCATATGATTATGACTAAAAGCGAGCCTGTGTTCCTTATGTTTATAAAGGCACAACAGTCAGAAGACAACACGGTGCATCTGGAATTTCGTAAAATCATTCAGGATTTCCAAGAGTTATTTAGAGAAGAATTGCCAGCAGGTATCCAACCGAGACGGCAAACCCAACATGTTATTGATTTAGAGCAAACAGCGGCACCGTTTAATTCGCCATTATATCCATTATCACAAGAGGAAGAAGAGGAGCTAAAGAAAACCGTCCAAGGTATGTTGGACAAGGGTCTCATTGTGCCATCAATATCCGAATTTGCGTCATCAGTGCTGTTTGTCAAGAAAAAGGACGGTACATTACGGATGTGTATCAGCTTCCGTACACTTAAGAAGATGACCAAGAACAACTGCTACCCTATACCTCGGATTGTTACGCTGTTGGATCAGCTGCAAAATGCTAAAATTAAGGAGAACTGGGAAACCACTAATCCACATAACGAAACTTTATTGCGATGGATACGTATCCATCTTCATTGTTTCTCTGATCTAAAGCTTCCATCGGATGCTGAAGAGAACAGCGTGGCTGCTGAAATACGTATCCATCGCAATAAAGTTTCGTTATGGGGATTAGTGGTTTCCCAGTTCTCCTTAATTTGATGTCCATCCACAGTATCTGGCCCCTCGGTATTTTGTTTGCAAAATGCTAAGTTCTTCGTAAAGTTCGATATATTGCAAGCGTATCATCAAATTCAACTACGGCCAAACGACTCTCATTTAACAGCATTTAAGACACGTTTTGGACTTTACTAATATAGAGTTTTACCATTTGGACTGAAAGTTGCGGCAGCAATGTTCGCAAAGCCATGAACGAGACATTATGGGAGTTCCTCAACAAAGCAGTGATATCATATTTCGATGATGTCTTAGTCTACGTAAACTCAGAGGAATAATTAAAAAAGTTAACAGTTAAAGTATTACGACGACTACGACAGGACAGATTTTATTTAAGTCTGAGCAAATGTTGTTTTGGAGTGCAGACAGTGTCCTACCTAGGATTTGCCTTGAGACAAGGAGAAAAGGCATGGGAACAACGTCTTACTAAAGTGGTACGAGAATGGCCGACACCGCAGAATGTTTCGCAACTTAGAGTTTCACTTATTGTGTAGAAGTATTATTCTAATATTTTTCTCTGCATTACATGAATTAGTTATCGGACTGTGGACATGAAGGATAATATTAATTTTAGCCAATTTTAAATTGGAGGACTTTGATAATAGCAATTGTGACCATTTTAAGCTAATGAGCTTTAATCATATTGAAGTGTCTACATACTAAAGAGTGCAAAGATCAATTATGATTTATAGAGAGGTCTAAGTGCATTGCTACTGTAGTAGCATTTTTAATTTTGTGTAAAGATTATTTATGAATGTGCTGTGCTAGATTTAGCTATGGTTGAGAATTTAGGTTATTAGCAATTTTATTGAGTTTATTGATTGAAGATATTAATGCGTTTAAGCTTGAATACGCATCTTTGATTGTTATTTAGATTTACTATAAGATCACTGATTATTTGATTATGGTTTGTAGTTTATAACAGTAAGTTGGATTTTTCTAAGTTTAAGCTAGCAAGAGTAGCTAAGTTCTTGAATTCCAAGATTTATTTTATTCATTAAATATTACTGCTATTTATTTAAATAAAACTTTTCTTTGGTCCCTGACTAAAAGTGTGGCTTGTGTCATTACTGTTACCCAGCATTGCTACATTTTCCACTTCGTATCTATTCGGAATGTGACACTGATGCATTTATCAAGTTGGTTGTTCGATCAGGTTCATCCATCAACAAAGAAGGAAGTTTCAATCAACTTTGGATACTAGTCGACTTCCAGGAGGAAGTCATGTTTTAGAACGGGGAGAGATGTAAGAGTCCGGAATTTACGGAATATTATTTTCTAATATTTAAATTTGGAAATTCGATCGTTAGCGGAACATTAATTAAAAAAAGCTATATTTTTATGGCTATGGATGAAGTAAAAAGTTATGTCCAGAAGAAAGACTGGAATTGGAATTTAGAACGAGTTGTCAGCTAAATAATATTTTGAAAATTACTTTTTCTAATCGGATTTAAGAGCGACTTAAAAGTTGCACAAGTCACCTTTTGCAAAAAGGTTAATAATTTCACTTCCGTTAAGAACTGAGAGAAAGGTATCAAGTGCAAGAGGAGAGAGATGTATTTGAGCAATGAGTTGAACGTTGGACCTGTTTGAAGGACAACGACGAACGAGGTAAATAACTCTGAAGGTGTCAACCTAAATAATTGACAGGGAAGAAATAAAAAAGATGAATGTCAGATGACCAGAAAGTAAGATCATGATTGGTTAAAGATTAAAAATTCCAGTAGAGACACAAGAGTGAAAGCAGAAGTACAGAGTAGTGGTTATGACTGACACGAAAATATGGCGAGTGCACTGCTCAGTAAAGCTTATTGGATAACTTAGTTTGATATGATTAGAAAATTCAAAAAACCCGACCTCCATATTATCCTCGCCGAGAGAGAGAGAGAGATCCAAAACCCATAACGACAGGCCTAAGATGCAAGTTCCATGACGACAAAGAACGACCAGATGACGTGACCTGGTTGTCTCGTCGGTTGGCTTGCTAATCGATGGAGTTCAGCAACTTCAGGCGCGGCCAGCTGCTGGCTGGGTGACGGCCAGGGCTTGAGGGCCACTGCTGGCGGGACAGCTATTTGGGGCACGGCTGTTGGAGGACTTTAGTCTGACCCATTTGCCAAGTGACCATAGCTGGTTTTCCAGCAGTTGGTGACAGCCACTGGTTTGTTTGTCCGCCAGCAGCTCTTCCATCATGAAACCCCCCGTGCTTCGGAGGGCACGTTAAGCCGTCGGTCCCGGCTGCTACTGTCATCTCGTAGCAGTCGTTATTTACTGGGATGGCGCAAAACTCCCTCGCAAAACACCCTCTGTACTAGATACTAGATACTGGATCTTATTGTCTTGATTGGCTTCCGTTCGTTATAAATACTCAGCATGTTCTATTCCAAGTCAGTTCTCTCAAGTTCTCTCGAGGGGCTCCTTGGCTGCTGAATGATGAAAGCAAAACTTTCGAAAAGCGCTTACAGACTCAGGTTGTATTTTTTCATTTTATTTTCGGTCTTTTTCTTTTTATGTTTGTTCAATTCCTGTTTCGTTGTGGAAAAAGAGTTTTATTTTATTCTTAAGTTAATCATAATTATTTAAATTTAATAATCTTAATAATGTTAACTCTAAATGTAATATTAAATTGTTAAAAATAAATTAATATTGAAACGGTAAAACTAAGAGTAAAATTCAAGTGTGGATTATTTCTCTTTGATGACTGTACTATCTCAATTAAACGCTTTTATTATTACATTTCTTTACTCCAAGGTATAAATTTAGAAAAAAAAGTTGAACTAGGATCAGTAGATGCACTTAAGATTTAATATACTTAGTTAGGCATATTCACAGATGATTACTGAAGTACTGATTATTATGAATTAGAAATTATTAACTGTATATTATTTATGTTGAAGATCTAGAAACATATCAAACAAAAGTTATATTTGCTCTTTAGATTATTAATGGAAACTACATTACACTTTGGTTACTGTCTAAGCCAATCGAATCAATTTGAATGTTAGAATCTAAATTATAATTAAGAATCAAAATTTACATTCCACATTACTGAACTCTCTTCCATTTGACTTTACAATCATTTCAAATATTAAAGTGCACCTTATTGAATTTTCATTTCATGCCATTTGTATTTTTTTTATTATCAATTATCTTTAATAAATCATATTGTTAAATGTTTGTGCATTATTTTGTTGTTACCTGCTTGTTTCCGTTGGCCTTGCCTGTGTATGACGAATTATTTATGTAAAGGAGGTCACAGTGTTTACGAAATTTATAGTGACCTTATAGTATAACAGAGAGACAACAGAGTTTTCAACTACTTTCACCATTTATTCCCGGCTTTATCAAGGATAACACAACAAGACAATCGACAATCGAACAGTGAAGTGTACATTCGTTAGGATGGGACGAAAGCAGCGCTTTCACAAAGCTCATCTAACCAGAATAAGCTCCAAAGGAAATACACTGAGGCAGTCAAGAAGCCTAACCAACCCAAGCGATCTTCCATATTATACAAAAAAGAAAGTAAGATTGACGATTGTCAGAAACAAAAAAACAAACGAAATAAAAAATACAAGGAGAAATAAGATTATCACATCTTCCAGTAGTCTGGGAAAGAGACGTTGCTAATATCTTCAAAATTGATGTCAAGAACGTGCCTCGGTTTACGATACTTCGTATGCCAGTTCATATTCATTGAGTTCTCCAGTACCCCTTTCACAAGCTTATTGTCGTGAGTCTTCATCTTCTGTATCATAATCAAAAGGAGATCCTGTATAAACTTACCGATATGGGCCATGTTTAAATCGAGGTGGATGGATTGGTTTTTCACCGTCCTTCTGTCCAGCTGGGCAATGGTCCTCAGGGTAACATTCTGGAATGACTGTAGTTCACTCCATCTGCTTTTACAGATAGTCGCCCACGCAGGCATGCCATAGAGGAGTATGGTCCGGATAATCGATTTGTACAGAAGTAGCTTAACACAACAAGAGGCTTGCAGGCCTTTATATACAGAATCATGGTACAGAGTAAGCAAAGAGATTGGAAAATGGAAATGCAGAAGTAAACCAATAACAGAAAATACAAGAGGGACATCCAATGAATAAAATGAAAAAAGAGAAAGGCAAACAAATCGCGGACCGAAAAGAAAGCATATCCAGTTGTCACAAGACAAGAGGATTTACCAAAGAGAATGAGAGTAAAATTATATAAAACATATCTGAAAAACCACGAAATAAATAAAATAAAAACATTATACAAGGTCGGAAACAGAGTCAAGTATAGCATACACATCAAAAACCGTTTGGCAATTGAGGAGGAGGCCAGTAGTAGGCCTCTTGGCTTTAAATATCTCGATTGACTCAAGGGTCGAAGTCTTGAACGGGTCGTTGCATTTGTGTACGATGGACATCATCTCGTTTTAAATTTTCAAAGCATGTCCGGAAACGGCAAGATGGTTGGCATAGTGGGAATTACCGTCTTGTTTCTCGTAGGAGTCGACGTGCTCCTTGAAACGTACGTTGAAGTTACAGGTCGATAAGCCTATGTAAAACTTATCGCAGAAGGCGCAGTTTAGGCGATATACTCCAGAACGGGAGAAATCGTCAGACGTGGTTAGGGTAGACGGGCGTAAGGTACGCAGAAAAGAGGTAGGGGAACGGAAAGAAACTTGGAGGCCAAGGGAAGAGAGGAAATTGGAGAGGCAGGAGAATTGGGGACCAAGATATAAAAGAGAAATCCACTTTCGTCGGGTTTTATCCGGGGGTGGGGGATTCGGGCTAAGGAAAGCACGTCTGCGGCATTGAAGGGTACGGGAGAAAGTAGAGGACGCGAAGCCGTTCATACGGGCGAGGGCGTGGATGATACGGAGTTCGGAGGTGCGGGAAGGGGACCTCAGGGGTAACTTCAGGGCATGGTCAATGAAGAAGCGTAGGGAGGCGTGTTTGTGGAAGGGGGGTTGTGAGGAAGAACGGTGGAGTAGATTAGACGATGTGGTAGGTTTACGGAAGACAGTGAACGAGAAACGGTTAATTTGGAGGTTGTTAGTAATGAGGATGTCAAGATACGGGATGGAATTGTTAACTTCTGTTTCGTAGGTAAAATGAATATGGGGAGAGAAGGAGTTGAGGGTGTCAGCGATGTCAGTGGGGGAGGAAAAACGGGAATCGTAAATAATAAGAATGTCGTCCACATATCAGAAATATGAGATGATAGTAGAGTTAGCAAGGAGGCGGGTGACGAAGGTTAGTTCGAGGTGTTGTAGAAAGACTTCGGATAAGAAGCTGCTAAGTGGGAAGCCCATACCCAAGCCAGTAGGAAAAGTAGTTTTGTGAGGAAATGACAGACAGGATGGATAAAAGGTCGATAGCATGGGGCTTACGGAAAGAGGCAGCACGTAGGAGGCGTTCGAAGATTGTAAGGGACGTGGGACTGTTCGAGAATATTAGTGTATAAGTTAGTGATGTCAAGGAGCATAAGGGACAGGTGTTCATTAGTAGAAAAGGAGGAAAGGGATTCAGCAAGGGTGAGGGAGTTCCGGACATTGTAGGTATTAGGAAGGAGTTTAAGGTTGAAGAGGAATGCGGAGAGGGTCTTGGCAACGAGATGGGCAGGGACGGGGGAGTAATTAACAACAGGGCGTATGGGCATGTTAGGCTTGTGGATCTTGATGAGGGCATTTAGGCTAGGGGGCGAAGATTGGGGGGGATGAGACGTCGGAGGTATCTGAAGCAAGGGGACTTATTAACGGCAGAAATGATGGATTTAAGAAACTTGGTGGTGGGGTTGGAAGGAAGGACAGTAAAGTTGTTAGTGGAGATGAAATCGTTGACTTTCCTGTTATAATCGGAACGGTTTAAGATGACTGATGCATTACCTTTATCAGCCTTCACGATCAGAATCAGATAACTTCGTCTTCAGGGTGGAAGAGGCAGCAATGTCCCTAAGTTGTTCCTGGGGTGGGCTGGATGAAGAGGCGTCGTTGTAGGCTCTACGGATGAGGTGTCCAGCGATAGCACGAGCTGGTGGGCGATCAGTCTGGGGTAGCAGGGACAGGGCGCATTCAGTGTCAGATATGAGAGTGTGTAGGTCATGGCGGGCAGGTTTCTTGTACAAAACATGCTTCAGGCCTTTGTCGAGGAGGTGTTGTTCCTCATCGGCTAGCTGGATGGTGGTGAGATTAACCACATTCGTGTGGAAAGTGAAGGTACAGTCAGCGGGAGCAAGGAGAGTGGAAGGAGTCGGGCGGCGGAGGTATTAAGCTTCTTGCATAAAGTCTGGAACTTGTGTTCTTTAAGGATTGTAATCTGATGTCATCATCGTCGATAAGAGGCATCAGAACGTCTACCCCTGGCCTCCTCCTGAATTGCCATACGGTTTTTGATGTGTATGCTATACTTGACTCTGTTTCCGACCTTGTATATTGTTTTTATTTTATTTATTTCTTGGTTTTTCAGATATGTTTCATATAATTTTACTCTCATTCTCTTTTGTAAATCCTCTTGTCTTGTGACAACCGGATATGTTTTCTATTCGTTCCGCGATTTGTTTGTTTTTCTCTTTTTTCATTTTATTCATTGGATGTCCCTCTTGTATTTTCTGTTATTGGTTTACACTTCTGTATTTCCATTTTCCAATCTCTTTGCTTACTCTGTACCATGATTCTGTATATAAAGGCCTGCAAGCCTCTTGTTGTGTTATCCTTGATAAAGCCGGGAATAAATGGCGAAACTAGTTGGAAACTCTGTTGTCTCTCTGTTATACTGTAAGGTCACTACCAATTTCGTTGATAGGAACAGTATTATGAGCCCTTCTCTCACTGATGTCACAGTATTTACACTTAATTATATTTCATTCGCATAATTATTAATTTGGCTTTCATTGAAAAGTCTAAATTCTAATTAGACCATTAAGACCTCACCCCTTACCACAAAAAACCTTATATTTCATTAGAACAGAAACCTGTGAACTGATTTGAAATTTTTTTTAACATAGTCAACGGTACTATATATGTGTGTCAAGTTTCATCTCCCTACTTGCCGGGAAGTTGGTTTAATATTGATTACAAGATTTGACCCGGATAAACACACAGAAAAGCAAGCTAAATAAAAGCATATAATTAAACAGAAAAAAGAAAAACTTTTTAAAACACCCACCCTTTAAAAACGGTCCGTCCTTTCAGTGACCCCTTACAAGGATAAACACACACAATAAAACCACAAACTGAAGCATATTTTTCAAAATAAAAGTTAAGTTTTTTTCACTTAAAAAAAAACAATCGTATTGGCAAAACAAATTTTGACATCACAAACTGCTCCACGCAAATAAAACTCTATAGACATGCAGTAAAAATGAATCTATTTATAATATTTGTGTGAAAAAACCGAAATTGGAAAAAAAAAATTGCTACAATGTGTTGTCCTCAGGAGCAAACCTGTATGCAAAATTTAAAAGCGTATGGAGTGAAGTGCTTCAAAATTCGATTGAAAGGTTCTGTACCATGAATCTTATATAATCCAAGCTCGAGTTAATATAAAGAAGGTAATAAAAAGGCACATTTCCTTAGAAAAGCTTTGAAATGTAAATCTTGGATCCCAGGGGCGTGCAGGAAGTAGTCACGAGAAATCCCGCAAGAAAGTCGAAATCTAATCACGAGGCACGTTTTGATATAAAAAGAAACAAAGACAACTTTTAACATTTTAATTTTTATATGAAAGCCCGGACCATGGTGGAAGAAAACAAGGTGTGTGCAATTTGATTCATGCGCATGTCGTGACGTCATGTGGATTGCACGGCCGTTGTAAAAGGATATGCGGGCTATGTATCGCTCGAATAAAATTTAATATTAAAATGTATTTAATTTTAATTATCATTTTATGCTAAATACAACACTTCCCCTAATAGTTAGTAAGATGATTACCTATGTTGTTTCTAATTGGTTAAGATGGCAATGACGCGCACATTTGGCAACCACATGACGTCATGCGCGAAACTGTTCAAAATTGAGAATCAATTTGCACACACCTTGTTTTCTTTCCACCATGGCCTGGGCCTTAATCTACTTTTCAATTTAATTTTCACCTATATTAAGGCACTTATCATATCGTACGAACAGCTTCCGAATTCCACAAGCGAAACACCTACCCTGTCCTAAAATGCGGTACACATGAATTTAAGGCTGAATTTTTTTTCTTGAAATTCGCTTTCTTGGGTGATATTGAAAGCCTCCATTCCATGGATTGTTGTTTTGATTCCGTTGTAAAGTGATCAATCCATGTTTCCTCAGCAGTGAAAATTAGCTTTAAAACTTATCTCCATCGACACGCCCAGTGATATCATTTGTTCGTGCACATAAGAAGCACCTTGGCGGTCAATGCAACGATCAGGATGACGAAGTCAAAACGGCCATGCTGGAGCGGTTAGCAAATCAGGCGGCCGATTTTTATTAGGATAGAATTCAGAAACTGGTCGTACAATTCGATAAGTGCCTAATATAGGTAGAAATTATTTTGATAAGTAGATTAAGGTCCAGGCTTTCATATAAAAATTAAGGTATTAAAAAATTGGCCTCGTTTTTTTTTATATCAAATGGTACTTGGAAAAACATTCCTTGTAAATTGGGATTTAATCGTCAAACATTCCTTATTATTGGGAATAAGTAATCGTAAAAATATAGGGGATCGCTTTTGGAACAGCATGGGGGCCTCGTTAAGACCAACGATATGAAATGAGTAGATCGCTTATTTGGCCGCCATCTTTGGGGCAATTTGAAGACGGCGAAAAGTAGAACTAATCTCTGTTAGTGTAGGCGCCATTACTGTGGTTGGCAGAACAACATCGTCAGCCAAAGCGCCATTACTATATATCCGCTTGTCGCCAGCTGAGAAAGCACCCCCCCCCCATTTCTTAAGCGACCTCTCCCAAATTTAATGCTTTTTAATAAATGCAGTATATAATTTCATATACGAGGGTTGGGGCATAAGTCATGGCAACTATTTTTTTTCTTGTAGATATGTGAACAGATCACAAACGTATATGTGTCGTGTGGAAGTTCTGCAGGCATAGTGTGTATGCAGAACAACAGATGGCTCTGTGATACCTGGTAGTAGCGCAGCGAGACCTGTGAAATCAGTCAGTTGGTGAGTGTCGTGCGAGATGGAAGTAACCCGTGTTGAGTAGCGAGCAGTGACCGTACAACGCTCAAAATTGAAAACATCTAATTGAATACGAACTTTGAGGTTACTAACTTCTAGAGAATATTATTTCTGAAAATTTACAATGATAATGGCCCTATCAATTTCAGGAATTCTTTTTTAAGAGGAAACTCCTTGTTTTCTAGAGTCCTCTGGGTGGTGAACGTATTTTTCTGTTTAGACACACTGAAAAGAAAACAAAGAAAAGAAACATTAAAAATAACGAGACAGCGAAAAACGGTATATTTAAGAGAGACTATTTATTTTTAAAGTAATTGTTGAGATCTTGAAAGTCAAAAGACGATAAGTTAGAAATGCCAACAATGTGCATGCTCAAAAAAGACTTGGCGATTGTTGTGGAGAAAAAGGAATAGACATGGACGAGAAGTGGGTCATGAAAGAATAAAGAGTAGTTGTCTATGTAGTAGTGTTGTGATGGGGCGACAGAAAGAGAGGGTAAGCTCTTCAAATCGATCATGGAACTGTATCCGTCGTTCTTGTGGCAATATGAAGTTTTACAGCTGTGTGAAGCATGGAAAATTTTCCTAAGCATTGCATCTCAGGGATTTTCGGGCGATGGCCCTAAAAACAAAAGGAAAGTGCAATTAGGCACGGTGTTAATTAGTCATTTTGTTACAGAGTAATGAATCCAGTTTTAATAAATGAGATAAAACGTCCATTTCACAACGTTCAGATGAATGGAGGACAGGACCAAGTTCCAACAAGATAAATGATTTCGAAATCATCAACAGACCCTCATAGACCCGTAGAAATCGAACTATCCGATAAGGTAGAATGTGTATCTTGGCCATGAAATTTTGGGGATGAGCTCGAGCTACCGTTTCTTTTGGTTTTCCTTTACAGATAAAAAAGGATAGAAACAGGACCACAATCAACAGCGCTTTAACATGGTGGACCAGGATCAAGATCTCGGAAAAGGAAAAACAGTTCCCTTAGGCGTCCAGGAAACTTATACATGAATCAATGCCGTGCGAGGTCAAAAAAATAGTTGTATATTCGGTGGTCCTTGCCCTTACTAACCTGATTAACATTACCCCTTTAAGCAATTCCCCCTCTGACTTACCTGTTTTCCCCCATCGAAATAATAAATCCCCACGGAAGCATGCCGTCTGAACCTACAAATAGGCCCAGAACGAACTGAGAAACGAAAAACCAGCGGAGTTGGAGAACCTAGGAAAATAAAATAAAGAAAATTAAACACTTCAAGTCAATTAGAAGCATAAAGAATAATAAAAACCCTTTACATAAGTAGGTGAACTTACCGATTGTTTGCTGCAGAACCTATGAGAAGTTTGATGCACGAACAGAAAAAAACAAGGAAATATAGATGAATAGTTAGAAACTAATCCTGATTTACATAGTGAAATGGAAAAACAGAGAAAAGTGAAATTAAGTTTTATATCCAATAAGAAACTGAACTTTACTTTGGAGACGTTGTATTTAATGCGAATATATAAAGTTTTATATTGTAATTGATACCAATTGGGTTCATAATTCTAATATGTTATTTTTTTTTTTAATTTTCTAATAATATGCTTTTCGAGTATTAATGTGGCTGTTGTTTGTTAAATCAAATATTTTTATACACGTTTCTAAATTTTTGTCACCTTTATCAAACACAATACAGTTTTCTTCATCCTTTTTTTATTTTATTATTATTATTATTATTATTATTATTATTATTATTATTATTTATTTATTTATTTATTTATTTTATTATTATTTTTTTTTACTTCTTCTTCCGCACTTAATAAATATGCAGGTTCAACGTCGTTTTCTTTAGATAGAAAATTTTTATATTTAATAAAATCTCGTAAGACCTCGGCATTCATAAAAAATCTTAAAATAAAAAACGAGCATGGAGCAATAGATATGTATCGTTTGCAGCCTTAAGCGATAGATTTGAAATTTGGTGGGATAAAATTCCCTGATTTCCTAAGCATAAGGCTGCAAACGATACATATCTATCCATTCAGTCTTTTTTTTTATTAATTTTCAAAATCCATCAGTAATTTTTGGGACACGAGCCATCAATTAAAGTGAGAAACGGCTTTAGTTCTCATTATAAAAAATAATAGTATATCAATTACATTTTAATAAAAAGGCCTAATTTAAAAAATCAATTACACATTTCAAAAATAAATATTTTATGAGCCAACAAACTACAGTATGAATACATGTATACTGCATTCAGAGCCGTAGCGAGGGGTGCCGGTGCTGTACAGAGTACAGTAAAGGGGCACAATTCTACTAAAGTACAACACTGATTGCATGGCAAAATAAGCTAAACGAACGACGAGCGTAATTGCTTTTGCCACAACAAGGACTGCCATGGGCCTCGTGACTGCCTTGAACCAATGAAAGACTAGGATTGGCGGTATAAAAGGATGTCGCCATGGATGAAGAAAAACTGGATCGAAAACTCCAATGCGTCGCGCGTGAGTTTTTTTTCAGTGTCGGCACCTAGGTACTTGCATTCGTACTAACGCACTAAGCAGACGACACAGCAAATTTGAAAACATGACCACGCCGGGCGGACAGAAATTGCGACAATAATCGTCGAAATAATCCCAAGCTATAGTTTTTCCGCTTTCCAAAGGCCACGGAAAGCTACTTATTATTGTATTATTCGTAAAATAATATTGCATAGTAATATAATTAAGTAGGGACTGGAGTATAAGAATATTTAGCTTTTATAAATGCATTACAAATATAATGTTCGCAAAATAGGGATGGGAATTTGAAGAAAGTCTTCATCCTTCAGATTTTAAGGTCGAATTTCTGTAAATTATAAAAACTGCTTTGATTATTACAAATCGAGTAATAATTTTTCATGGGTGAATAGATTTGTGACAAGTCACGTGTGGCCGCGTTTGTTTGTTTTTTTTTCACGGGAAATAATTTAGTAATTTTTTTTTTGTGTAATAGGTTAGTAATCTTTGGGGATTAAATAATAACGTTTTGATTAGTGTAAATTGTGTGGTATCAGCTCGATATCGTTTAAATAATATATATTGTTATTTAATAAATATAGTTTATTTATAATGGAAATATTATGGTTCGTTATAAGTTGAAAATTGTTGCTTTTGTTGCAACAATAACTCTGTTCCGTTTGCATGACCAGCAAAACGCAACAGAAGGCCTGATGGTGTGTATTGTTATTGTTGAGAGCAACTTCTGGGAACATGAATTTCAGTCATCCTCCAATTGTTGTCGACGTGTTGCTTGTGTTGAATTTGGAATCTTGAAGCTTGTTTGTTTTTTTTTTGAATAAAAATTCGTCGGGGACGGACAAAAAAAAAAACTATGTCGCAATAGATGTACTGCGGTTATTATGGCGTCGCGACAAGATACTGTTTCTTGCCAGGTGGTCATTTAAAAGTTCGAAGATAAGTCTTTAATACTGTGTTTACAGCGATGCTGAATTTGCCAATTGTATGGTGATATTCGATATGTGACTAATTGAGTGCGACTCAATAGAAAGACGATAATCAAAGCAAGTATGGATTTGATTCAAGTAGGTCAAGCTGTTGAGATTCAGTGCATGATGACGGCGTTGGTGAGTGAATTTTATTTTAATGTTTCCTTTCCCTGAGAGACCACGGAGGCTTCGGATTAATAGGCTATCGATTACGCGTTGGGACTGAAGAGTTACATAGATGGAATGTTATGCTGGCAGACAACGTCAATATACCGTATTTGATTGCTTAGAACATTACACTATTGAAAGAAAAAGAAAAATAGTTAAACTTGTATATACTAAATGTTAGTCGTAATTACTGTAACCATTGGGATTAAGGGCAATTTTTATTTATCTGAGTATTGTATTAAGAGTTGTTGCAGGATACGTTTCAAGCGTGGGACTATCGGGCTGGGTAGCGATAGTAATTTATGGTGTGGTCGGCACTTTGAGTCCTGTTTATGTTCCTCATTAATGTGAGATAAAGGTAATTCATGCCAAAAGTGTCAGATAGCACAGGTACAAATACCGGTAGCCCACTGCACGGGAGTTGAAAGTGGGGGTTTCAGCGATCCTCCCCGTGTTGCTCTTTGAAGTGACAAAATTGAAAAGGATCACGTGACGCTCTCCGGCGTCAAGCCATAGCCTCAGACTCTGTAAAATTGATGGCCCGTAGCAGACCCTGTCTGTAGCTGTTTAAGTACTCACTAGGATAAATTACTTACTTCAGTCCGAGGTGCTGGCTGAACGTAGGCTTGCTGAACAAGATTATTGAACGTATCCATTTTTTTGAGTGTTGTGAGGGACAGCATGTGTTCCACGTGCCAGATGGCGTCTAAGCAGTAATCGTGCCATGGCTAAGGGGCCCCTTTAGTGTATCGCGGTTGCTGCAGGTTATCCGGTATAATAGATCAAAACCTAAGAGCGAATCGAATTGTCACATCCAACTTGTAATATTTGTTCCTTATTGATCAATGTGATATCGAGCTGATAAATGTAAATAAATAAAAATTATTACTTTACTTAAAATTTGGTCCGTTGACTGGGTAACATAAATCATTATTTTCCACACCTCTCATATCAGTCTCGAACTCTGTTGTCACACACTCCAGCAAGATGTTAACCATTCAATGGTGGGTTTGAGATCTTGCATATTAATTAGGTAAGGGGGTGTGTCACATAAATGGCGCCCGAACAGGGACTGATAATCCGACTATTCCGGATTAAGGAGGGTGGAAAATAATTTGAGGGAAACAAACAAACAAAATAAATTTTTTTTTGGGATAAAAATTAAGTTTTGTTGTAGTGACAGAAGACATACTAGAGGGTGTGATAGGTAAAGAGATAAGGTAATCATGCCTGACGACGAGGGTGACAGGGAAGTAGAAAGGGGGGCAGCTGCCATGCCCGAGTTAGTGGGTTTTACCTCAGCGGTCCCCACATTCTCTGGGGAGGACGGTGGAGTGAGTAATAAAGCCTCCCTGGCGAGTGTGGAGGATATGGCAGAGATTGGTAATTGGACGCCAAAGGTGAAATTGGCAGTGATTAGGTTAAAATGAAAGGGGGTAGCCGCGAGACGGGCTTCCGAATATGGCATTTTCGAGCTCACTGACTATGCTAAAATGCGAGCTCACCTCGAACAGGTATTCGGTCGAGTTACTTCCGCTCGAGATGTTGAGAAGGAGCTCTATGATACTATTCAACCCCTTGCGGAGTCTGTGCTTGCGTACGTCGACCGACTAGAGATCGCCTTTTCGGGTGGGTGTCTTCAGGCCCATCAGCGGATTTTGCTGGCCACTAAACCGACAACTTTTAAGGAGGCGGTGGAAGCGGCACTTAAGTCGGAAGATATAGAAAAGAAGGGGAAATAATCCTCTAATGTGGCAGAAGCGGCGGAAGGAGTATCAGGCTGCACGCAGAATAGGGGGGGGGGGTCAAAGGGAAACAAATTACCTAATGCCTCTAAAACCCAAACTATGAGCTGCGAGTGTAGCGCAACTGTGAAAAGGTTGGAGGAGGCCGTGATAACGCTGACGCAGACGGTTGCACAATTAAGGGCTGATTTGGACAAGAAACAGATGCCAATTGGACCGAGCCCAAACGTGGGTACGGGCTGTTTTAAGTGTTCCCAGCCTGGGCATTACGCCCGTAATTGCCCTAGACAAGGCACTAAACCATGCAACACTACAATTAGCGAATCATTAGATGAGCCATTAGTGATGCATTGCATCAACGGTGGATTATGTGTCACGAAAGTTGACATACAGGGACAACCTGTGTCTATGCTTATCGACACTGGGTCCCAAGTGTCATTATTGGATGCTGAGGTGTGTAAGCAAATTTCTGATGTCCCTTGGCAGCCAGCAAAAATGATCATTCGAGGAGTGAATGGAAGCTGTATGGCCATGGAGCAAAGTGCTACCTTAGAAGTCAGCATCCAGGGACGTCATATGGGGGCGAGGACATTCATGCTACATGATTTCTCCGACCGCCCATATGACGGAATTTTAGGGATGGACGTAATGAGAGGTCTAACCTTTCAGTGTGTGGCGGCCACCCTGGTGAACAGTGTGGATGTGTTCCCACTGGAAGCGTCGAAAGGAGGAATAAACTCAGGTGGAGACGATACAGAGGAGTCAATAGTGCAGCGGCCCAGGAGTCCAAAGCATCGCAAGGGGGGAGTAACTGATAATAAGAAGTGAGTAGTGATGGTCAAGTTGTCCGATCCCTCAAGAAATGAAAAGCAACGTAGTGGTATACGTTGGTTGGGCCCATTTTTTGTAAATGATAGCGACGATAAGGGATGGATCCAGGTAGTGGGAGTTAGGTTTGGGGACACGCACTGGGTGCGGGAAAGTCAAGCGTGGTACAGGTGGTCGAATGCGGGAAGGGAATGGGTGCATAAACGGAAGGAGAGGGTAGGAGTAACAGAAAGACAGGTGAGGGATAATTGTAGCAACACTCCGGTGGTGATGAAAAATGCTTATGTAGAGACCGCAACAATGACAATTGGGATAAATAAGAATGTAGCAACACAATGTGGGGCCGTAAAAGGCCACTCGAAGGCTGTTCAGGTGAACAGAGGGGATATAGGACACGTAGAGGTAAGGGATGTAGGCACAATGACTCGGAGCAGAGCGCTGCCTAAGAACGCGAATTCTGGTACTTGAGAACCAGGGAGAAGGGAGGTGATGACGGAGGTTCTTGAAAATAGTTTGAAATGGATGGGGAATTATCGTCCTAAGGGGTGGGATGATAAAAAATATAAAAAGAAAGGTAGGAAAATTCGCATGAACCCTTTGGCTGTGAACTTGGCCAACGCAACTCATATGATGAATGAGATGGAGGAGGATAGAAGTATAGTAAAGGATGAGGAAGGAGATGAATATTGTGATGGGGAAGGCATACAGTTCCTAGATAAAGGAAGACAATTGGGGTTCTGTGAATTACGAATCGTAGATGAAATGTCGATAGTTGGGACAGGTTATTTAATGGTTCTTAAAAAAAAAATAATTATTAATAAAATTTTTTTTTGTTTGTCAGTGGGCGTATGTGACAAGTCACGTGTGGCCGCGTTTGTTTTTTTTTTCATAGGAAATATTTTAGTAATTTTTTTTTGTGTAATAGGTTAGTAATCTTTGGGGATTAAATAATAAAGTTTTGATTAGTGTAAATTGTGTTGTATCAGCTCGATATCGTTTAAATAATATATATTGTTATTTCATAAATATAGTTTATTTATAATGGAAATATTATGGTTCGTTATAAGTTGAAAATTGTTGCTTTTGTAATAATAACTCTGTTCCGTTTGCATGACTAGCGTAATGCAACAGAAGGCCTGGTGGTGTGTATTGTTATTATTGAGAGCAACTTCTGGGAAGATGAATTTTAGTCATCCTCCAATTGTTGTCGACGTGTTGCTTGTGTTGAATTTGGAATCTTGAAGCTTTTTTTTTTTTTGAATAAACATTCGTCGGGGATGGACCAAAAAAAAACTATGTCGCAATCGATGTACTGCGGTTATTATGGTACCGCGACAAGATACTGTTTCTTGCGAGGTGGTCATTTAAAAGTTCGAAGATAAGTCTTTAATACTGAGTTTACAGCGATGCTGAACATGCCAATTGTGTGGCGATATTCGATATGTGACTAATTGAGTGCGACTCAACAGAAAGACGATAATCAAAGCAAGTATGGATTTGATTCAAGTAGGTCAAGCTGTAGAGATTCAATGCATGATGACTGCGTTGGTGAGTAAATTTTATTTTAATGTTTCCTTTCCCTGAGAGACCACGGAGGCTTCGGATTAATAGGCTATCGATTACGCGTTGGGACTGAAGAGTTACATAGATGGAATGTTATGCTGGCAGACAACGTCAATATACCGTATTTGATTGTTTAGAACATTACACTATTGAAAGAAAAAGAAAAATAGTTAAACTTGTATATACTAACTGTTAGTCGTAATTACTGTAACCATTGGGATTAAGGGCAATTTTTATTTATCTGAGTATTGTATTAAGAGTTGTTGCAGGATACGTTTCAAGCGTGGGACTATCGGGCTGGGTAGCGATAGTAATTTATGGTGTGGTCAGCATTTTGAATCCTGTATATGTTCCTCATTAATGTGAGATAAAGGTAATTCATGCCAAAGGTGTCGGATAGCACAGGTACAAATACCGGTAGCCAACTGCACGGGAGTTGAAAGTGGGGGTTTCAGCGATCCTTCCCGTGTTGCTCTTTGAAGTGACAAAATTGAAAAGGATCACGTGACGCTCTCCGGCGTCAAGCCATAGCCTCAGACTCTGTAAAATTGACGGCCCATAGCAGACCCGGTCTGTAGCTGTTTAAGTACTCACTAGGATAAATTACTTACTTCAGTCCGAGGTGCTGGCTGAACGTAGGCTTGCTGAACAAGATTATTGAACGTATCCATTTTTTTGAGTGTTGTGAGGGACAGCATGTGTTCCACGTGCCAGATGGCGTCTAAGCAGTAATCGCGCCATGGCTAAGGGGCCCCTTTAGTGTATCGCGGTTGCTGCAGGTTATCCGGTATAATAGACCAAAACCTAAGAGCGAATCGAATTGTCACATCCAACTTGTAATGTTTGTTCCTTATTGATCAATGTGATATCGAGCTGATAAATGTAAATAAATAAAAATTATTACTTTACTTAAAATTTGGTCCGTTGACTGGGTAACATAAATCATTATTTTCCACACCTCTCATATCAGTCTCGAACTCTGTTGTCACACGCTCCAGCAAGATGTTAACCATTCAAGGGTGGGTTTGAGATCTTGCATATTAATTAGGTAAGGGGGTGTGTCACAGTTTGATGCATTTTCAAACTAATGCATACTAGCCGACTGTCTTGTAAAAAAGAATATGTGGTCATGATAAAGAAATACACTTTGATTTGCACATTACTAAGATTTGGTTTTAGTCTTTGAGTTTACTAATAAGGCCACATCCTGATCATATCTTTGTTATATTGAACGTTGATGTTTAAAAAATTTCAGATGCCGAAAATGGATAGTCAATGCTCAATGAATAAACCTGAAGAATAGAGAAAAGGAATTGAAACAAAAACGAAAATTAAAGAAATTAAGAAAGCTAAAACATTTATAAAATTATGGTCAAATTATTCATACAAAAAAATGAGTAATCACATTCAGTGATGAATGATAAATAAATAAATAGTGAAAACTTATGCTAATATCGTATTTCTTATGGTGCTATATGAATTATACAACAAGTTTCTCCACCAATCAAATTTATTTTAAATTTTGAAAACACCCCAACAGTTTAAATAAGTAAACATAAAAAATAAAAATGATTTAAAAATTCCCACCCCTTCCCTGTTGACAAATGCAATTAACCCATCTCTTGATTAATTTGACATACGGATTTTCAAATCCATTTTAAAAAATGATTTTTTTTAAAGTCTACGTTTAGGTGTTATATGAAATTTCTAATACACTTAAACTTTCTTAATGTATTAATTTCAATCATATTCATAAGTTTTTAGATTCAGGAAACAACAAACAAACAAGCGCGAGAGTCTTTGATAGGTTTATTATTTAATTTAAGAGATTAATTGAATTAAAATAAGTTTCACTCAAATCAATTAGATATTAATTCACGGAACGACTAAATATGATTCAGGGATTAAATATTGTTATTCTTTGATAGATTAAGGCAATTCTTAAAGTAAAAATTTGATTAAACCCGATAAAAAATTTCCCGTGTCGTCTGCTTAGATGGCGCTCTTTTGAAGCACTCACTTACAGAGACAAAGGAGTTTTTGATCCAGTTTTCCTTCATCCATGATGTCGCTACTCTCTACATCTAGAGCTCTACTCGTGAGCGTTCTACTCATTTCATATCGTTGGTTAAGACCACCTCAGGTATTTTTTTGAATTAATATTTTTCGATAACTATGCATGTAAACTACTTAAAACATACACTAATACATAGCAATAATAATAAGGAAGAAGTAGGTATAACAGTAGACTACTTAACTTCAAAATCTTGGCTGGTTTGGAGCTTAGAAAGTTCTGTCATTTACAAAAAACAATGTTACCATTGAAAAATAACAGATTGAATAAACAGTTTGGGCGCTAATCCTCCATTAGGCAGTTTAACTGTGCATAAGATACTATCTCAATCTTTCACTGTGTTAGAGACAAAAATTGAATACAGTAAGGTCTAACAGAAGTACTACCATAAAAATATGGGAATAACAAGATTAAGTATCGAAAGATGCTTTATGCTGTCAGTGTGGGGAAACTTGTCTGTCTGTCCGTAACTAACTCCTCGAAGGCTATGAAAGATTTTCAAAATCTGTTTTCGCCAATCGATTAATATGGTTCATGACACGAACAAATCACAGAGATGATCGAAATGGGTTTATTGTCACGTGCACAAATGGTACTTTCAAGATCCCACCTAGCAATTTTCAATGCTAAGCTAAAGTAAGTAATACATCAAACAAATCTTAATGACGAGCTATATACTATAATTTATTACTGTTTTTTCTTCTTCTTCTTCTTCTTCTTCTTATTATTATTATTATTATTATTATTATTATTAAAAATATTGCACTCCAGAAAGGAGTAACATTTAATCATAAACTTCCGAAAATTCCGACTGTTGTTGCAAGACGTAATGAGAAATCAATTTCGTAACATGACGTTTGTGGTTTCTGCAACACGATTGGGAGTAGACCAAAATGGAAGATCTTAATTTAAAAGCATTTGATTCCATAAGCCAATAGTATTATAAGGAAAACTGGACTCTAAAAAAGACGAAAAAATCAATGAGGGTTGTAATTTATATTTACAAATTTGTCTAACCTGGATACTATTTTTCAACCAGTCCTTACTAAAGTGGGCTAGATGTGTAGGGTCGATTAATGCCCAATAAATCTCCTTAATTTTAACGTTATTAATTATACTCTGAAATGCGAATAGACCTAATCTAGAAACTACCTGAGTAATAAAGGTCCGTTTCTCTAAAGTAAACGCAGATCGTATAATTTTATTATAGGCCACCTTTAATCTAGAAACAGCAAATTTTGCTATAGATGACCATAAAATACAACCATATTCTACTTTTGGGATAATTCTGGCCTGATAAGTATAACCATCTCTTTTAAGACAAAATCCTTTTTAAACGTTTAACCAAGTAAGTTAATATAACCATTTGTGTTACTAAATTATCTATATGCGATTTAAACGTTAAAGTATCATCAAATTCTATTCCCGAAGTCACTTGAGAGGAATCAGTCGTTCGACTATTACAAGTAATCTTTAAAACTTTTGTTTTATCTTCGTTGAAACGCATTTCCCTTGTTTCATAAATTTTTTTAACAAATTAATATCATATGCAATTTCCGATTCCGCCTGGTTTCGAAACTTTTCATAAGGAATTTATCCTCTACGTAAGCCAATAGTTTAAAATTTCATGGTACAGGTAGTTTCACGCATGAACCGTTTTGAAGATGCTCGTAATCGTTACAATTACACGTGCTTTAATGATACACTTATGACACCCTCAAAAATTTTGAAAGAAAAGATATAGCAGTAGTCTTACAAACAACTCGAAATGATAAAGATCAAATAAAACGTTATATACCGGGTGGGCAAGAAATAACGTGAGGTGTTCAGAGCTCGCTAGCGGGAATTCTATTAGGCCAAATGCAGTACATTTTGGTGTATATACTTAGTGCAACATGCAGTTTCGATTTCTGCAAAAAAAAAAAAAAGGTACCAAAAGTCGCCATAGGGGGCGCTTATTTCAAGAAAACAATGAATACCTAATTGTCAAATGAACAAATGCCGTACAAACCAACATTAGTAACAACAATCAACAATGTTTTATTTTTAATTACAAATGTGTTTCAATATGACCACCGGTGTGCTGTTCCAATAGCTGCATGCGGTACACGACATTTTCTACGGCAGCTCGCAGCATATCTGCATTAATTAGTCTGATATGTAACGTTATTTGATCCTTTAAGGTTGAGAGGTCAAGAACATGTGCTTGATACACAAGGCTTTTCAAATATTCCCATAACCAAAAATCCCAAGGGTTGAGATCAGGCGACCTGGGTGGCCATACCATGGGAAATGCATGACTAATTATTTTGTTGTCTGAAAAACGTTCTCGCAAGATCTGCTGCACCTGACGTCCGATGTGCGGTGGCGCACCATCCTGCATAAGAATGGTAGAATCCAGACAACCCTTTTCCTGCAATCGTGTATCACAAAATTCTGAAGCATATCGGCATACCTGGCAGAATTGACAGAACAAGTCACCGGTCCACGGGGACGGATTTCTTCAAAAAAGTACGGGCCGATGAGGAAAGAAGCAGTAAAGCCGCACCATACTGTTAGTTTCGGTGAATGCATAGGAGTTGGTAGACACACTTGTGGATTTGATGCAGCCCAAATACGGCAGTTGTGGGTATTGATATCACCATTCAAATAAAAATGTGCCTCATCACTCCATAAAATTTGCCATGGCCATGCATCATCCACTTCCATACGTGCTAAAAATCTCAACGAAAAGTCAGTTCGGGTACGTTCATCTCCAGGAAGCAATTGTTGAACAGGTGTGAGTTTATAGGGATAAAATGTCAATATCTTATGCAATATTTTCCTCACCGTCGAATATGGGATATCTGTTTGGCGTGCTATTGCGTGAGCACTGCTGGTACCCTGCACAGTAGTCATCTCCTGTTCCACAACATCAGTTGCAACTTCTTCAACGTGTTGCTGCCTGATTCGTTTGCGTTCCCGGCCTGGTTGCACTTCTAGAGTTCCGGTAGATTCAAATCATTTTCCGTAAATTAGTTATGCTCATCGGTCCTCTTCGTAACGTTTTCAATCGCCGGAATTCACGAAGGGCAGCACTTGCATTGTCGCTCTTCTGATAAAACAACTTGACTAATAACGCCCGGTCAGGCAGAGTAAGCGTCATCGTCAGGCCATTCGTTCGTGAATGATGGGAAATCCTTAGCCTTGCCTTTTATTGTCATGATTGCTCAACACGGAACGCGCTAATGCAAATGTATTCATTGTTTTCTTGAAATAAGCGCCCCCTATGGCGACTTTTGGTACTTTTTTTTTGCAGAAATCGAAACTGCATGTTCCATTAAGTATATACACCAAAATGTACTGCATTTGGCCTAATAGAATTCCCGGTAGCGAACTCTGAACACTTCACATTATTTCTTGCCCACCCGGTACATTTTCTCTTATGCTTGCTCAATCGAGTTCATATTCGGATATCTTGCTCGCCACTCGATTCGTTGCATATCCTCACTTTGCAGAAAGTCCTCCACAATCTGTACTCTGTGGGGATGTGCATTATTAGCTACTTTTTGCCAATTGATAAATATGGTTCCACGAATGAACCATTTTGATGACTGGCAAAATCGATACGATGGCACGTGCTTAGTACCCTTATAACACCGTCTAAAATTTACAATTATAAGATAGAGCAAGTAGTACATTAAACAGCTCGAAATAATAAAATAAAAATGAATAAAATTTTATTATGTACGTTTTCTCCCATGCATGCTCAATCGAGTTCATATCCGGATTTCTTTCCGACCACTCGAAGCGTTGAACATCCTTACTTTGCAGAAAGTCCTCCACCATCAGAACTCTGTGGGGGGTGCATTATTAGAAGCTTTAGCATAAAAGCTACTTATAAGAATGCGCCCTTGGTCTGTGCGTTTATCCGTCCAGCCGTCCGCCGTTTGCACGATAACTTGAAAGCGGGTTAACGTTTTCTAATACTGTTTTCGGTTAATATGACCAACAAAGTCTTAGCTCGGCCGTATCAATTTTTCAGAATTTTTCGTGGACCCCTTCAAATCATATTCACGACCTAAAACAGTTAGTGTAAAGAATACAAAGATAATGGCATGTCATATAACAATCGATTTGTCAAGAGGGAATACATTGTTACTTTCTGTTCATCTTTTTAAGCATTACTGACATCGGCGCGCGCACGTGAAATCGCTTTGTCGACGCACGATTGCTCAAGTGCTCATCACATATATAAAATCAGCGACGGTGGACTATGTCACAACAAAAGAAAAATCTAACAATGGGTTATACAATCGGGTGGGTTCGCTTCTAGTAAAATATATTAAGTAACGGAAGAATGGAGCTACTTATTGGTTTATAATGTCCAGGGTTCGTACACTTCATGAAAGATAAAATCCCATGACTTTTCCAAAACTTTTCCAGGCATTCCAATACATTTTCCAAAACCATAATCTTTTATAATTTTACGGATAATATATTCATATAATTTATAAATATTTACTAAAAAAACATTAAATCTGTTAAAAAAAATACTTTATTACGTATGTACAATTTCAAGCATTTCACATTGCAGTTCTTTTAGTTCGAGTATTTTCTCTTGATGTCGTTATCAATTTGTACAATTTCAATTTGATTTTTTTGGCTTGGCTACGTAGTACATTTGATTGAGAAATAAGTGACAAAAGCTGCTTTTTCTTCTGCTTTTGTTGCAAGTTTAATTACTTCAGCATTTAATTTTCCAATTTCGATTTTTGTTTCAACTCAAGAATTTCTTCACATTTTCGCTTTGTGTCAGCTTTTTCTTTTTCTTTTAATTTCTTATTTTTTTCTAAAAATATAATATATTTTTGTTTGTCATGCACTTGCAGCAGCATTCAATAATTTCTTGTCTATTTTGGAAAGTCCTCTAACGGAATCAATAGACCTCATATCGACGGACGTCATGCCACTCATAGGCTACTATAGGCCAAGCTCGTTCACTGGCTTCTAATAAAGGTTAGCTAACTTTATAAATAAAAACAAGCTTATAATTCATAAACTCACTCTGAGGAAAGGAGACAGTTTGGCCGGAGATGGAATAGCTCGATATATCTACAGCTGTCTCATCGAAACGCCAAATATGTTTACGCACGAAAATTTGAAAGCATTCATAACGATCAATGGACTGCAGATCTCATGCACAGTTTTTATTTCGATGTCATCGGCTTCGGTTGCTTAGTGGTTGCGTGATCGCCTCGGATGCCCGAGGACGACGAGCATTTTTTCAGGAGGAAAATCCTGAGATCACCCAGTTCCTTGGGAAGGGAAGTAAAGCCGTTGGTCCTGTGTAGTCGTTTTCCGGCTGCACGTTAAAGAACCCTTGCGAGGCCAAATTTATGGTCCCTATAACGCCATTCTGATACGAATATAGTTGTTGAAACGTTAATACAGGTAGATCCCGTTATACGCGATAAATATGTTCCGCGAAATTGCCGTGTATACCGAATTCGCGTAAAACGGGTTCCATTTAACATGTACTGAATAGAGTTTGGTTCTCATAAGCATTAATTATTTTCCTGATATAATGTAAATAATTGCGTTATAGAAGTATAGGATTAGTAATACAACAGTTTTCTATTTTTTAGTCTTAATATATTACCTTATTTTATTTTATAAAACTCAAGATACACTAAAAATACTCAAAATACATGTACACGTACAACAAAAAGAAGTGTCCACAATCTAAACTTTACATTGCTTTGGGTTCATCTGTACCAGAAGATTCTGATGCTGTTTCCAGCAGTCTCCTTCCTGTAATAGTGCTGGTGGAATCTCGAAGAGAGTTTGGAAGAGGAGCTCGGACTGGATGTTTAGGGATCGTTCGAGCTGGCAGGATGTTTCGTTAAAAATTGCTTGATGGTCGGCTGTAACGTTTTCTTCATCTTCATCGAGGACCTCCAACTCAGTTTTTAACAAGTAGAGCTTTCGGGCCCGCTTTTTTCCTTTCGTAATAATACTTTCTTTATGTTTCGACGGCATTTTAAGTACTACAACAATAAATCTTTTCTCAAACAGATCAGAAACTCAGCTGATCTTGTCCAAGTTGATGTATAGCAACCTTATCATTCATCGATAGCCAGTGATGTGCACAAACACAGGGATAGGAACAAAACAAAACTCAAAAAGGAACTTCTTCTCCTAACAAAAACAGAAGAGCTTTCGCATGTTGGCGATCGATGGTGCTACTAAATGAAAACCGCATATATCCGAAATCGCGGATTCTGAAATCGTGCATAACGGGATCTACCTGTACCAACTAAACCAAATCAACAGTAGAGGACCCTAGATGGTAAAGAAAACGGGATGAGCTGGCGTTTTGATCTCCGACCTCAGTTAAAAAATTTATAATTTGTTATATTTTCATTCATTTGTGGGGTTCAATCCTTCTTATCGATAGCTTGCAATCATAATATTCTTCGATTCTTTTAAAATAAGAGGCTTTTGAGAAAGTTATAAAAAGCCACTCCAATGTATAATTTTTTTTCTAATTGCACATCCAACCAACTGCACAGCAGCTTGAAAAATTTATAAATAAATTTACAAAAAAGTTCTCATTTTTTTTTTATCGAGCAATCGTAGTGAGCCAGCCAAAACCACATAAAAACAGCAATCGCGACGATCCTTTTACTTACCAAGGTGCGCGCACATACGGAAAAAATTACGTTCATGTTAACGTTTGTTTGTAAACATTGTGAGAGGTGTATATGATCAATAACGTTCAAACGGTTTTACGATTTCATCTGCCTCTTCCTCCTCAGTTCTGTTTGCATCGATCATAATTTGTAAAATCATCTTTATGTTAGCTACACAAAATTTTTTTTTATTTACACTGGATTTAGGCAAGTCAAATAACGTGTGAGTGAATACGTTATAGGAGCTTTCTCTAGTAATTTAATAAATAGAAAAATTATTTAATAGTTGAAGGTGTAAATGTGAATTGAAGCATACTATTCTTATGTTTTCGGCCCTTCATAATAATAACCCTGTAAGTGTGGATATGAGTACCATGAGGAGATTCCAAAGAATGTGAAAGACAGCGATCCAGGCAGAACAATCGTGGGGATCAGGATCATTGCGCAGATAATAAAAGCCATAATCGGAAAGTCATAACTTATGACTCTTAGCTACAGCACTCCGTCATTGGCTAGTTCGTATAATCTCCGAAGCCTCTAAGATAATTTTTATCTTTCAAAAAAAAATAAAATAAAAATTTTTTTATGAATTAGTGGTTATTTCTTTTGCGTTTTTTGGAAATTTTGCAAAACTTTTCCAAAACTAAATTCAGAAACCACTTTCCAGGTCTGGAAATTTTTTTTCGATTTTCCATGACTTTCCAGGTTTTCCATGACCCGTACGAACTCTTATGTTAGTCCGTCCCCTTCATAATTTCTACATTTTTTGAGGTGGAAATTTGAAATTCGGAATGTAGCTTACTATGGGCATGACCATCTGCACTATTTAGTTTGGTTTTGATTGGTACACTGGGGTCGGAAATACCGGAGTGCGATTCAGAGAGTGCAACATATGTGTTATTTACGTACGTAAAGGCGTGAAATTCAGTATCCAGATTCCTCTAGCCAAGATTACATTACTATGAAGTTTAGGCCCACTTGTTCCAGTGGGGTCGGATTTGCGGGTCACTTGTTCCTTAAAACTATGGCAACATATAGCATGTAATATATCATACATCACTTGGGAAGAGGTAAAAAGTGCACATAAAGGTGTAAAAATAGATGACCGCAGGATCTGCCACTTCCCTTACCCTCCTCGGGGGGGGGGGGGGGGGGGTTAATTTTTTTTTTGTAAATGTATTTTTGCTTCATTACTAAAGCTCCTCCTTGGAATGTTTACAAGATTTTATTAATTACTGTTCTCGTCAATTGATAAATATGGTTCTGCGCATGAACCATTTTGAAGATGGTAGTAATCGATACAATTACGATTAGCCTTTTCAATGCTCTAATGGTACACCCTAGTCCAAAAGCGTTTTAACTTAGGTGAAGATCTTCAGTGTCCTTGCAATACATTAAATCATTAAAATTAATCGGTTCATGCAAGAATAGATTAATGCAATGCAAGGACGCCGAAAATCATTCATCTAAGCTAAAACGCTTTTGGAATACAGTGTACCATTATGACACCCTGAAAAATTTTCAATGACAAGATATAACAAGTAGCATATCAAACAACTCGAAATGTTAAAATAAGAACGAATAAAACGTCATTATGTGCATTTTCTCCCATGCATGCTCAATCGAGTTCATAATCGGAGATCTTGCTCGCCACTCGATTCGTTGCATATCCCCACTTTGAAGAAAGTCAACACCACCTCTACTCAAAGCCTGAGCGCGAAAATTTCATACATTGTTACATCATCATACCTAGTCATAGTTTAGGGCTTATTATTTGTAGAAATGCGATTAAAGTTGACTACTTATGACGTCATCCACGAACAGGCTTTCTCTTTAGGTGGTGTTGAGAAAGTTCTCCACCATCAGTACTCTATGGGGACTTGCATTACTAATTACTGTTCTCGCCAATTGATAAATATGATTCCACGCATGAACCATTTTGAAGATGGTCGTAATCGATATAATTGCACCTGCTCTAATGGTACCCTTATAACATCCTCTAAAATTTTCAATTATTAAATATAGCATGTAGCACATTAAACAATTCGAAATGATGAAATTAGAGCGAATAAAACGTTATGAACGTTTTCTTCCATGCATGCTCAATCGAATTCATAACCGAAGATCTTGCTGGCCAATCGAAGCGTTTAATATCCTCACTTTGCAGAAAATCATCCACCACCAGAACTCTGTCGCGACATACATTATAGTCCTTGAGAATAAAATCTGGATCCATGGCACCTCTGAATCCTCTAACAAGAACTTCTAGTGAAATTGTTTCATTAGTACTTGTTTTAATGATGCCATTATGGTATTATTGGAAATATCGAAAAATTTCAATGCTAAAATATCTCATGCAATATATCAAACAACTTGAAATGACACGTCCTGAAGGAATATACCAGGCTTTGCAAAAGTTCTGTTACACTCTTTACATCCCCCCAAAAATGGACTGCTCATGATTTGGATAATTCCATTTCCACAAAAGGATCAAATTATATATTGGAAATTACGTGTTAACCTCTGAGTGATCCTAATGTCCACGACAAAAGCGATGGAAAGAAACGGGTAGAGATCGCTGCTCTCCTGCGCGCGGGCCACACGAAGTCCGAGATTGCCAAGCTCCTCAAAGTCAGCCGGATGACCATCCACAGAGTTGCGGACAGGCTCAAGAATGGGAGAGACCTTAAAGATCAACCTCGTTCAGGTAGACCTCAAGTCGTCAACCGTTTGGCTGTGAGAAAAGCCTTCGAGCAAGACCCGACGCTCAAAATGACTGCGCTCGCAAAGAAAAAGAAAATTTCGGTGTCCACAGTGTCCAGAGCGGTCAAAGAAGAAGGTGGAAAGAGCGTGAGGCCTCTGCTGACGGATCGGATACGGGAACAACGTCGGGAGCGCTGTCGCCGTCTTCTCAACGACTTGGAAAGTCATGGCGAGCGAATTGTCATTTTCTCTGACGAAAAGACCTTCACGGTCGATCCTTTTGTCAACGAGCAAAACGACTGCGTGGTAAGTTTCGGCCAGGACATCTCCTAGGTCCGCTACGTGTCTACAACCAAGCACCCGGCCTCTGTGATGATGCTCGGAATCGTGGCGTCGAATGGCGAGAAAATGCCACCCGTGTGGTTCCCAAGTGGATACCGGCTAACGGCGGCTGATTACAAGGACATCCTGGCCACCAAAGTCCTTCCCTGGGTGAAGAAATGCGGACTACATCTATCAACAGGACGGTGCCCCTGTTCACACGGCCAACACTGTCCAAACCGGATAGGGTCCAACATGACCTTCTGGTCGAAGGGCTTTTGGTCTCCGCAGTCAGCAGACCTCAATCCACTTGACTACAGCGTGTGGGCGCATGTCGAGAGGAAGGCCTGCAAGGTCCGTCACAGCAACGTCGACGAGCTGAAAACATCTGTCAACCGTGTGTGGACCAGAATGAGGAAGGACTACATTCGCAAAGTTTGCAAGGCTTTTCGGCCTCGTCTGGAGCGGGTTCTTGATGCAAATGGTGGCTACATTGATTAAATGACTAATTACAATGTTATTCTACATGGCACAATAAAAACATGTCTAACTGCATCGTGAACATCGTCGTATCCATTTCTTTGAGGGTCGTCACGAGTGTAACAGAACTTCTGCAAAGCCCAGTAAGGACGATGAAGTTGATTGTTGATAGACGAGGGACACGAAGGAGCTATGAGATCCAGTATTCGGGAAAGATGGCCTTTTGGATGTCGTCGAAATTGATGCCCAGGATGTGACGAGGCCTGCGATGCCTGAGGAAACTGCTAAACGTGCGTGGATGCTCCAGAATATCTGCAACCAGAAGATTGGGATGGTCTTTAATCTTCGGAAGCAACTTCTTCAGCGACTCCTGGACATAGTTACCAATTGGAGTTATATGGAAATCTTCAGCAATAGAAATATTTGTTGCGACCCTCCTGTCAAGTTGGGCGATAGTCCTCAGGGTAACGTTTTGGAAAGTTTGGAGATCCTTCAATTTGGATTGCATATTGACGCCCAGGCAGGAACACCAAATAGAAGAATGGTTCCTATAACCATCTTATAAAGCAAAATTTAGCTATCCACTCCAAGGGCGCTGTTTCGTCCCAGAAGAGCAACTAGACTAAACTTTGCCTTCTTAGCTTTATTTATCGCATAGGAGACGTGGTCACCCCAATTTATCCTGGCATCTACCACCAGTCCGAGATATTTGTAATTTTTTACCCATTCGAGCTCTTTACCATAAAGGAAGCGAGGACTCGGGGGTCTCCGAAGTTTCTTCGCAATGAACATTGCGTTGTATTTGTCAACGTTTAGATCGAGTCTCCACGTTGCAAACCACTTCTCGCACAGATACAAGGCCTTTTGTATGCCTGATATGACGTGAGCGGGATCGCGATCAGTAGTCATGATGGCTACGTCATCAGTAAATAGATATAGCTTGCACTTAGTAAAAGTTCGGAAGTCATGGATGAAAAAGAGCAGGTTTCAGGACAGAGCCCAGGGGAACACCAGCATTGACGCCTTAAGAGTTAGACATGGAGCAGCCAAGCTTGACACGAAATATACTGTTTGACAGAAAGAACTAATCAAGGTAATCAGTTTGTCCGAAAAACCACAAGTAATCATCAAGCTATTGTATCCGAAAAACCACAAAAACCTCTTGTATCTGAGGCCGTTGTGCCAAACCTGATCAAAAGCTATACGAACATCCAAGAAGACAAGACCACCATACTTAGCACAGTTAAGAGGGGTGTTTAGATCTGCAACAAGCCTTCAGATCTGAAGTTGGCAGGAGTGATCTGGGCGAAAGCCAAATTGCTCAATACGTACGAGATTGTTTACTACACAGAATTCGTTAAACCTCTTTAGAATGATATGGTAACTATGACGGACTTTTCTACTGTTCGGGGAAACAATCAAGTTTCCAGCAGTTATTCATGGCTTTGGTAGTGATTGAGATGATATTAGAAGGCAAGTTCTTGAGAGCACTGTTAGTGATGGAATCAATACCTGCTGCTTTCTTGGTTTTAAGTCGCTTGATGCCGTCGGAGATATCTTGGGCACTTTTGACGTCAACAGGGGTAGGAACACGATGAATGCACTGGTAAGCGATACACCCATCGTTAACTAGCTGAATGTTTTGGAGGCTGTCCAAGTTTGTCTCACTAAGCGTGGTAAACTGATTTTTCAAGAAATCGGCGATCAGGTGAGCCTTTTCCTCATCACTGGTGATAAAGCTGCCATTGCCTGCAAGCAGTGGCGGCAATTGGATGGGTACCCTTTAAGGCCTTCACAGTACCCCAGAGCGAGTTGTTATGTACAGACAAAGACTTTAATTTTTCGCTCCACAATCTGCACACCTCTTGATAAAATTAGCAATGTCTCCTGCCATACCTGGCCAATAATAATTATTGGTGATTTTTTTCAGAGACTTAAACACTCCTAAATGACCGGCTTCTGGCTCGCTATGATGCATTTCAATTATCCTGTTGGTGACTTTCTTAACTTTGGGTACGACCAACTTTACTCAGCTGCCTGCCCTTTTATAAATCATACCATCCTCAATGATATAAGGCTCCTGAGGGTTGTTGCTTTTTTTTGCCGTAAAATTGAATTGCTTTTTTCCCCTTTGATTTCTTTTACAATTCTGTCATCAACTTTCCATGAGGACATAATGCCTTTGATTAGCTGGTTAGCTTTGTTGCTAGCTGCCCTCTTGCTAGTTTATGGAGCAAAGAATCGGCAGTACTGGCTTTTGCCTTTGAAAGGTAGGTCTTCTGAGGGGACAAAAATACCTTGCTGTACCTCATGGCCTCTGCTAACTGCGCGGGGGCTTTTTCCCGCAATTTATTGCCAATTTCACGTGGAAACGCATTATCATACAACCTTATTTTTCTGGCATGAGGGAAATTGATCAGCTAAATGCACTAAGCACTGATTGAATCTCGCAATATTTTGCTTTCTCAGTTTTATTCATGCTCTCTTCTTTTTTTTCAAACTTGAATCCGAAATAATATAATTTATTCACCGGGATGTTTAGAGGTCTTTACTGGGGTCAGACGTGTCCCCAATCGCTCCCGCCTTCCCCAATGATCACAATTTTTCCCCTCCTACAACCCATCTCATCTCGCCTAGCTAGACAGTGAATCCATGCACTTAGAAGGCCTGAATGCAAGTGCTGGTAATCCTTTCCTGCTTTTCACCATTGTCATATTAGGTTTTTATAATTTAATATTTTTTATTTTTCTCCTCTCTATCGTCACCTCTCACTCATTAACCTTTCTTATTTTATTTATCTTTTTCCTTTTAATTTTTATTATCATCTCCTTTGGCCTTTCCACTTGGCTCGCACCCCTCCTCACTACCTTTCTATGCTTTCCTCCTACTTCTGCTTTAGCTTCCTCTATTATTATTCCACATTTGGTGTCCGTGTCATTACCCCCTTTCCCTGGGAACCCCTCCTCCTTCCTTCCCCCTCGTTTGGCTACTCTTGAACTGTTAATTATTTTGTTCCCGTTTTTCAACTTTGCCTGCCCTTTCCTGTCCTTAAGTTATTCAAAGTTCTTTCTCCTTCTTTTGACGTTTCCCCCTTTTTCCACTTCCTAGCCCCGTTGCTTGCTTTATACTGCTTTATACTTCCTATACGTCTTAGAAATAGGTTTTTCTCCCCACCTCCCCTCTGGCTTATATCTTAGTTTTTTCAATCTTCACTCCATTTTTTCCTTTATTTTTAGTCTTTTCTTTTCTCTCTTTCTCCCTTTTTTAGTTACTTTATTTTCTAATTTTCCTTTTTGGTTCCACTTCACTCTTCTTCCCCTCTCTTTTTCTCCCCTCTCACATTTTTCCTTTAGCTTACTGCTTTGCCATTGAACTTTTGACCTTGAACTCACACAGCCATCTGAATTATGAAATCAAAGATGACAGACAGATGCGGCAACTGTGAAAACGGACTGGAGAAAAACCAAAGTTTTATCTCATGCAATGGCTGTAAATCAAATTACCATCACGAATACTCATTGTCTAAAACGACTTGGAAATCAATGGTTTACAAAAAAACGTCTGGTTTGGCGTTGCAAAAAATGTAAATTGGAAAATAAAACAAGGAGGCAGAACGGAAACAAATGACTGCCTCTATAACAATTTCAACAGACGATACTGAAGCCAAGCAAAAGAGATCTAGTAATTCTCCATGTAGAAGAGTCCATTCGCCAACCGAGGATGGTACAGAATTTCTTTTTACAGAATGAGCAAGTAAATATATCTGAAATTATGACTGAAAAGATAGATAAGCAGCTAACACATACATTGGGTGAACTGAAATCATTCCAATCAATTAATGATGTTGTAGCTATGAAAAACTCACTCCAATTCATATCAGATTCTTATGATGGAATTCTTAAAAGACTATCAGGTATGGATGATGTTATTACAAATTTGGGGAAGAATTTGGCAAAGTGCTTGTCTGATAACCTCAATTTACAAAAGGAAAATAACATTCTTAAAAATCAAGTAATGTCCTTGCAACAACAAATGAATCAATTTGAACAATACTCATATAATTCAAATTTACTGATAGACGGTGTTCCGGAATCTCCAAATGAAAATCTAAACAAAACTGTGGAAAAAATCTCTTATAAACTAGAGGTACCCATTGGGATAATGATATAAACATCATTCACCGTGTTCAAGCTAAATCAAGTAGAAGAAATCGTCCAAGATCTATTGTTGTAAAATTCAATAGAAAGCAAGTTAAATCGGTCATCATTTACAATAAGAGAAAGAAATACCGTCAATTAACAACATACGATGTGGGTATTTGTAGGGAAGACTATAACATTTTTGTGAATGAACATTTGTCTCCGTATTTCAGTGGGATTTTTTGGCAAGCCAGAAACTTGAAAAATGGGAAACACTATAATTTTGTCTGGTGCTCCAATGGTTCGATCTTTATGAGAAAGGATGAAAAATCTAATATTATCCAGATGAAGTCAGCTGCTGACTTGGCTTCCGTATAATTATGGTTTTAGATAGGTATATCTAATAGTTATATTTAACCATGATGTTCTTTAATGCTGATGATTTTGTTTTTAGCTCTTCAAAATATGTTGAAAATATATCTGATTTCTCTGCTTGTGTGACAAAAAATGATGATATTACTCTTTTACACTTAAATATAAGAGGTATTGCAAAAAATTTTGATAACTACCTATGCTTGGAGATCATCTCCAGTTTATAATCATTATTATTTACTAAAATTCATGTAATTGTTCTGAGCGAAGCTTGGCTTAAGGGAATAAATTCCTGATGTATTTGGGATTCCTGGTTATGAAATTTTTTGGGGATCCACGGACCTCAATAGAGCTAGTGGCATAGTGGTTTATACTCATTTTAGTGTTTATTCTCATAAAATACTTCTAGACATCTCCTCTGCAGATTCACTATATTTGAAATGCTTTCTTCCCAATAATAGAAATATCAACCTACTGGCACTATACCGGAGTCCTTCCCAGCCTCTAATGGACTTTATAAACGAATTTGAGAAAATTATCCCTATTTTAAGGGTTAATTCTCTTATCATTATGGGTGATCTGAATTGTGATTTGCTAAGTGATTCCTTGGAACATAATTCAACGAAAATTTCAGATGTATTTAGAAGTAACCAGTTGTTTCCTGCAATTGATTTACCTACTAAAATTATGCAGGAGTCCTCCACGACACCTGATCAATGTGTTATTAGTAATTCCTTATGTAAGGTTACTGAGATTTTTGTTTTCAAAAATTCTATTACTGATCATTTTCCTTTTATACTAAAAATGAGTAATGATAATAGTAATTTAGATGAACCATATATTATATCTAGTATTGATTATGATATGTTGAATACTTTGGTCTCGAATACTAACTGGGATCCACTTTATGAACTGAATGATATAAATGCTGCGATGACTTGGTTTATCGTACATCTCAAAAAATGTATTATTGAAGCGAGCCATATAAAAATTTCCAATAGGAAAAAGGGGTTTTATAAACCCTGGATTAATTCTTCAATAATTAAATTAATGCATACAAGAGATAAAGTTTATCGAAAAATGCTAAAAAATTTTAATGATAACGAAAGGAGGGTCAGTTATAAAAAAGTAAGGAAAATGAAGTGACGAAAGAAATTAGAAAGGCAAAACTAAAATGTTATCAAGAACAGCTTTTACAATCCAATAACAGTATAAAAAGTAAATGGAAGGTAATAAATAATTTAATTAATAATAAAGGTAAGAGTATTCCAAAAATTATAAATGATAATATTGATGTTAACAGAATAAGTGAGTTCTTTTCTAAAAGCTGTTGTGAGTTTGAAATCAATCAAGAGATGATTTGTCTGATCCAAATAACACTAATAATGAAACTTCTTTCTTCTTGACACCAGTGACAGATTATGAGGTTGTTCGTAACATTTCTAAATTGAAACCTTCAAATAACTCCTTTTTTGACAATATTAGTGCAAAAATTTTGAAAATCATTAAGATGCTAATTGCATCTCCTCTTTCTTACCTAATTAATCTGTTATTTAATACCGGTGTTTTTCCACAATTGTTAAAATCCTCACTTATCATCCCTATTCAGAAAAGTGGAGATAAGAACAATTTTGGTAACTACCGGCCTATAACCATTACATCTCCTCTCTTTAAGGTCTTTGAATCAGCAATGAAGCTTCGCCTTGTTGGTTATTTGGAGAAATATAAGTTAATTTCTGAAAAACACTGGCTTTCGAAAGAATAGTGGTACTGAGCCCCTTCTTCAAATGATACTAACAAAAGTAGTACAAGCTATGGATAATGGATTGGATCCGTTCATCCTATACCTGGATCTAATAAAGGCATTTGACTCTGTTCATCATAATCTTTTATTATTGAAACTACATAATGCTGGAGTTAGAGGCTTGAGTAATGACTTGTTTAGATCATATTTGCTGGAAAGACTTGTTGGCACAAAACTGAATGGTATAGTTAATAACTCTTTATTCCTGGAGAGAGATGTACCTCAGGGTACCATTTTAGCTCCCATTTTATTTAACTTTTTTATTAATAATATTTTTTATTTAAATATTGCTGGTTCTATTTATGCATATGCAGATGATCTAGCTAATTTATATACTAATTATATTCTGCTAATTTAACTGGTGTGAAAAGTGGCCTTAATCTGATATCCAAATGGTTACACGATAGTGGGTTACTCCTTAACCCAAGTAAATCTAAATTCCAAATATTTTCTTATGATACTAGGCCATCCCGCATCTTAACAGTAAATTAGTATATTAAATAGTAAATATTATTCCCTCCACCACCCCCGGAACAACCGGACAAATGACTTATATCTTAAATATATTATGGCACGTGGATGAAGTTTGAATAAAATCCGTTAAACCAACGGCTACAACAATGGTAGTCAAAATTTACCATGCGAAACTCATTTTCATGCAACAATTCATGCAACAATGTGCTTTTTGCGGACAAAATAACATAAATTTTTTAGTAATAGTAATTTATTTATTCAAATCATAACTCTATATTTTTTCATAGTTATTTATGTAGAAATAGCTGCACAAAAAATTGTGGTGAGATTGAAAATTTTAGTCGTTTTAATTACTTGGGTATTATAGTTGATCCTTGTCTTAGTTGGAAATATCATTGTGTCTCCTTATATAAAAGACTAAAACATATTGGCTGGACATTAATACATTTAACAAGTCAGGCAACCGAAATGCCCAGGACTGATAGGATTTATAGCATTCGAGAACGAAGAGGAAAGCATTTGATTTGTAAAAAGGCCTTTCGGTGTTAAGAATTAGATGAGTTTGCTAAGGAAGCCTCTGGTTGCTAAGCAAGGCGTACTTCTAAGGGAAATGTATAGTTCAAACTGAATAAAACTACCTGAAAAGTTAAATGGAGAAAGTAGCAATTCTCTATAGATTAAAACATATACGAATCCTATAATTTGTAAGCAGTTCTATTTAATGAAATAAGCGTTAATTGTTGAAGCATTCTGTGTAAGGGTCAATTCTTTCTTCATAAACTATTGCCAAAGCTTTTCTACGTAAGCAAGTACCATGGAAGGAATGATTAGCTACTAGCTATTGTTAAAATTTGCCTAACGCAAACTAACTATTGATAATATAAGGTATAAGTAATTAATGCCTTATTTTAGCATTGAAAGTTTCCAAGAATCATAATGGGTCTACTAAACCAGATGTCTTTGAACCAATTTCGTCTATTATTATTTTACGTTATATTCTTTCATGGCACATCATTCCAAGTCGTTTTATATATTACATGCCATATTTCAGCTTTGAAAGTTTCAATGAAACATAATGGGTCCACTAAACCAACTGCCTTGGTACCAATTTCGACTATCATTAATTTTACGTTATATTCATTCATGTCACCTCATTCCAAGTTGTTTGATAGATTGCATCAGTATCTTAGCATTGCAAGTTTAAAATGAACCATAATGTTTCCATTAAACCAGGTGTGTTTGAGCCAATTTCGAAAATAATCAATTTTATGTTATATTCATTCATGAGACGTCATGCCAAGTTGTTTGATATATTACATGCCAAATCTGAACTTTGAAAGTTTCCACTGAACCAAAACGGTTCCATGAAACCACATACCGTTGAACCTTTTTCTGCTATCATTAATTTTACGGTAATATTCAACCATGACATGTTATTTCAAGGTGTTTGATATAATACACGCCATATCTTAGCATTGAAAGTTTCCAGTGGACCATAATGGTACCACTAAACCACATACCCTTGAACCAGTTCTGACTGATATTGACCATCAAAGAAGACCATCACGTGTTTTCACCTAATTCACAAGCCTTTTCTCTGCTTAGCTATGGAATACATAGAGAGAACAGCATTTGGCTGTGCACAGGCGATTTATACATGGAATTGTATAATGAAAAACGTGGTCCCGTATATTATTTGTGACCTTTTGCACCAGACATAGTTCACCAATTTTTTCCACCAACGAACTCAGTCTTCCGATTTCCCTAAGTTGTCGAATGGCGAAAACGGAAGTCGAAAATTCGGAAGCGTTCGAAAGCTGGAGCACCAACAGACAGACAGACGGACGGACAGACGGACCTATTCCTTAATGAAATTATCATGTTATGCTTTCTTTTATTCCATTCTTATATGGAATAAAGCTATGGTGCGGCACATATAATAATCATTAATATAAATTAAATAATTTCTATAATTACATCTTAAAGTTTGTATTTGGGCAGAAGGAATCCCTTCTTTATTTAGAGTTAAGGAGAATCTATATTTACAAAGTTGCTGTATCGGTTTTAAACGAAGAAAAACTAGCATTGGATACTCAATTTGTTCATACCACTAGGTTCTTTAACAGGTCCAACTATAGTACCAAAGATAATTCATACTTTTGCAGCACATCAATATTTATTTTTATCCAAAACATTTTCAATAATATCCCGATGGAAATAAAAAAGAATTCTATAAACGGTAATTGTAATGTGGTTATTAAAAACTGGTTATGCACACATATAGATATTGATATCAGGTTCCCTTTTCCCTCTAACTAAATTATATTGTTAGATATAAATTATATTGAAAATGTTTTTCTCTATTTCTTCTCTCTAGTATAAGCTTTGCTTTTTTGGATTTCTATTGTTATTAATTGTATATCTTAGATTTTGAGCACATTTTCTATATATAGAAATATACTTATGTGATCGGTTTGTCCAGCTGTCCGTCCGTCCCTCCGTCTGTCTGTAGACACAATTCCCTCAATTCATTGCGTTGCAATAGAAAGAGTGCATGTATTGATTTGCTGGAAGACACGAATTATCCTCGCATTCGGGAAAACGCGTTGAGAACATGCATGGGTATGTATCTTTGCGCGTGTATTAAACGTTAGTGAGATGGAGGCGTGCAGGATGCACGTTTTTGACGACTATTGAAAGAGCAGTTCGGTCTCTAAATCAAGAGAATTTTTTTATTCCTAGGGAGCTTAGTATTTATTACGATAACTTGAAAACGAATTAACTTTTTCAAAGTCTGTTTTCACCAATCCATTAATATGGGACAGCACGAACAAGTACGAACGTGAGATAACCGGAATTAGTACCTATTATAATGGCACGTGCTTTAATGCTACCATTATAATACCCCCTTAAAAACTTCCTAAAACCAGATATGGCATGTAATATATCAAACAAATCGTCACAACATATCATGAACGAATATATAAGAATAACTAGTGATAGCAGGTATTGGTCTAATGGCTGGTGTACGTGCAAGGATGTCCCATGAATGAATATAACGCGTAAATAATGTTTGTGTGAAATGTTTAGTAGTACGTGTTTTAATGGTACCATTGGAACTTTCAATGCTAAGACATGGCATGGAATATATCAAACAACTGATAACATCGTGCCATGAGTGAATATAACGGGTAAATAATGATAATGGTTATTGGTTTAGTAGCACGTGCCCTAATGGCGCCATATAATCCATATGGTACCATTGGAATTTTCAATGTTAAGATATGGCATGTAATATCAAACAACTCGTAAAAAAATGCCATGAGTGAATATAACGAGTAAATAATGATAATGGATATTGGCTTAGTAGCACGTGCCCTAATGGTGCCATATGATACCATATGTTACCTTTGGAACTTTCAATGCTAAAATATGTCATATAATATATCAAACAACTCGTAACAACGTGCTATGAGTGAATATAACGAGAAAATAATGATAGTGGGAATTGGTTGCATGTGCCCTAATGGCACAATATAGTATTGTTAGAACTGTCAATGCTAAGATACGGCGTGTAATCTATCATCCAACTCATTACGAGTTGTTAGATTTATTGTTATCCATAGCTTATCTGTATCAAGAGCATAATGCTGTTAGGCTTAATGTTATCTAAAACTCACTACTGTTATATATATTTCTAATTAATAGTAGTTAATCGCTTGCTTCAATAGTGGACACACTTTAGTAATTTAATATGAAAAAATAATAGATGCTTACACACAACGCTTCAGCAATTGAGGCTCATTGCGTTTGACATTGTGGGATGTCTTACAAATAAAAGAACTTTTTTTTAAATGTATGAGGAATAACTCCCTCTCCATCTACTTTTCAGTTCTTCAAGTTTATTCGTTTAAACAATCTCAATACATTAGCTTACTTTAATAGTAATTTACAATTTAGTTTTCATATTTATTTATTTTCTCTTAAGTGTTTTAAAATGTTGATTAATTCAGTATATCCATAACATGAAATGTGCTCCCTATATCCGCTTTGGCGGTAAAATCATTCTTGTTTTATATTGTTTATACTTATCAATAGGCTTTACACTCTGCTGTATTAGCAATGTTTTGTATGAATGATGTAAAAAACTTTAAACTTAATAAACAATAATAAATAAATAAAAAATAATTATAGCCACTAGAGGGACAAATGAAAAAAATAATGATAAAGAACACCCCAGTGGGACACAATTATGGTGAAAACAATAAAACCCTCAAAGAATTACTGTAACTGGCAATATACCGCATTGACCCCAACAGCGCACTGACACAAATCAAAAAAATTCTTAACCCGCTAGAAAAAATACGCTAAGACTTTTTTTTCCAACCTTAGCTGCCTCCACAGGGAAGTAAACACGAACAGACTCGAATAAATCCTTAACAGGGTACCAGCTAAGCCGCAGTATATAATTCAAAAACTACGTGCAAGGGGAAAAAAAACTTGAAACCAAATTTGACTAGTATCTTAGTCGCACAGAAACGCTGTATTGTAAGGAATCTAAATATGTTAGCCCGAACACTGCCTATTAGGAATATTCAATACCCCAAACTAAATGAATCCACGCCGAACCACTCTTGAGTGGAAAACGCTCACTCTATACAGATAAACTCTACCCAAAAAAGAATTAATTTACGATGCCGGCGAAAGACTGGGAAGCTTAGCACTACAGAGGATTCAGAGATTGACTGAAGTGAACACCATGCGTTTAATTCTATACTAGGACGTTTTACTATGCCTTACGCTTTTTTAAGATGGTAGGCATGATTTAATTTAATTAGGATCGCTATAGAAGAGCTTCTCGCTGATGTTTATGGGACTGGAGCCTAATCTAGTCTCACCATGACGTCGATCTTAAATGTCAGCTGATACAAAATGGAGCGCCATGAAGTAGCATTTTTCACACTTTGAACGCGATTTTCATTTACTAATATAATTTATGTAAGTTTGTTTGTGTGTATGGACAACACCACCTAGACATCATATCGGTTCATTGCATATCAAATGTCGGATTGCAGAGGTCATCTTTAATGGCTCTCTAGAAAGGACACCTTCACACGTGCTATTCGAAATAACCCGCATTGCAATCCAACAATTTGGCAGCTTCTCGAGCTGTCTCCGACAGAATCCATGGTCATTAGACTCACTAAACTCCCAGAATGCGTTTTTGATGTCTGCTTGGGTTAGGAAGGTTTTTCTCCTGAGAAAATTGTCCAGGCTCTGGAAAAGATAGTAATCGGTAGGGAGAGGTCCAGAGAGTACAGGGGGTGTGGAAGCACCTCGTAGCCCAGAACCTGTAGCGCCTGCACGGTCGTTCATGAAACATGCAGACGCGCGTTGTCATGCAGCAGAAGGACGCCTTTGCGATGCAAAGTGCAGTTGTTGCTGACACAGTTTTGTGTGCATACGATTCAGTTCACGACAGTAGGTCGCAGCAGTGATGGTCTCCCCTTGCTGCAGGAAGCTGTAATGCACTACACCACGGATGTTCCACCAAACTTTAACCATGAGCTTCCTGGGGTGCAACGGGGTTTAGGGAACTGTTGCAGGGGTTCATCAGCATCCAGCCATTGGTGCTGACCGTTTCCTATTGTCGTATAGGAGCCGCTTCTCGTCGCAGGTGACAATGCGATCAAGAATCCCCGCTTCTTCATGGCGCAAAAGTAATTCCGTACACACCTCCAACCCACGCTCTTTTTTGTTTTCCGTAAGTTTATGTAGGACCCATTTGTCCTGCTTTTTCACCTTGCCAATGGTCCTAAGATGTCTACTGACAGTCGACACTGATCAGCATGATCCCTTGCAAGGTCCCGAACAGTTTTTGACGGGTGCTCTTCCACAGATCGCTTCAGATCAGCGTCATTCAACACATAGGGTGGTCTGCCGCGCGACTCATTTGCCAGGTCCGTCACTCCCACCCGGAATTTTCGGAACCAACGTTGGATAGTACATACGTTTATGGTGCCTACACCAAATACCTTATTGTTGTTTCGAGAGGCATTGGATGCAGGGATTCAAACTGAATTCGTAATGCACTATCACACGTAATTTTTTTCAATCTTCACTTCGGTTCAAACGCTATTAAATATTATCGCAGACATGCAAATTTCAATCAGCTGGTCGCTGATAGGTTTTTCTTTGTAATGTACTACTTGGTTATGGGTACTTGCTACTAAATGTGGAAACCGTGCTGAAGCGTGGAACCCACCTCGAAATACGACAGTTGATATTTAATGACCTGATACATAGTTACTTTATCATTAGTCGGCCAAATTTAGGTCTTATTACTGGTAGAAATAGGATTAACAATGGTCGACTAAAGATGATATAAGAATGTATGGCGTTTCCGTTATCAGGCCTTATGTCTAGATGTGTTGGTATGGCACTAAGGCTACAATAAGGGTGATACTGCGAGCTGCATGCCCATGCCAAGCTACAACAATTGCTAAAGAAATATAACTGAACAATGGTCAAAACTTTCAATTAGCTAATAGAAACTAATTTTTAGAGTATAATGTAACTAGCAGAGGACCCGGCGGAATAAAACTGTAGATTTGTATAAGAAACAAACAAACCCACCCACAAAACCGCAAACAAACATCCTTCTTTATATATATAGTTAGACTAGCAGAGTACCCGACCTTGCCCAGAATAATTATACTTGTAGTTAAACAGAACAGTCTCAAAAAGTTAAATTATAAATCCAAATTGGGTAAATAATAACTCAATTAATACAACACAAAGCGAAGGGACTATCCATTTTACGAAAAATCCGAAAAACAGGAATTCTAGGTGATATACAGTGACTTGATTTAAACTCTTTTTGACTTGCCTCAGATTAAAACAATGTCCATCTTCACCACCGGGAAACATCACTGGATACTTTGGATCCATCTTCCTTTTAAGGTTTCCCTTGCATTTGACGTAGAAGCTCGTATGCCATCTTGCTCTATTCGAAACTCTTTGTTCAGGTGTTTCCAATGCCCGTATAACCTTTTCTGTTTTAGATATAGAGGTTCTCTAACCAATACTCGTTCTTTCTCCTTCCTTTCAAGACACATAAATTTTTGCCAGTCATTTCGAAGTTTGATACGGAGCTCAAGGGAGACACGTGTGACTCTTTCGCCTCCGCAATAAACGCTGCATTCTTTATGCCCTGCATCATCATTTTATGCTCATTATTAATAATTCTTGGAAACGAACGTTCAATCATCGCAATATCAGCATCTGTGTTTTCATAGATATTCACATTCACACAGATTATAGCCAAAATGTATTTTTATGAAATGTTTGAATCTGATATGCTAACAAATAAGCTAGGTGATAACACCGTTATGGCTCAGAATCTTTTTTTTTTATTATTAAATTTTGCAATATCTTATAATAAACACAGGAAAACGCTTAGACTTAATACAGTAAAAATTGATAATGAAAATTCGAAAATGTTTTTTAAATACTCACATGGATGTATCTCCCCAAGTATGCCACTGCTAGTCTAAATAAGTTCTTAGTCACGTAATTTTATTTTAGATGTACACTTCACGTTGTTGCAATTCCCACTCTGCTCTCGATGTCTTGAAGCAAAAATTGGCCTTTCATCACCTTGTGTAGTCTAGCGGTCGCCGATTCTTCTATTTACATGCTTACCATTTCCTCAATACAGCACGGAGCTATAAGATTGCTTCCTCTGTCTTCTTTCCACTCTTTCTCAATAGTCTGATAACTCCCCATCATCTCCAGTTACTGATCATTTTTAAAGATTTTCAAAAAATTATTAAGTATCAAGAAATCTCAATTCTAAGAAAAGCCTGAATTACAGGAATTCTATGCATTGTTACAAATTGAAACTTATCTATATTGCACAAACTTTGCCTTGCATTGTTGGCCATGAGATATATATTGTTGTTCCGTGCAGAGTTTTTGTGAATTGCGTGTTGGTACCATTGATAACTATTGTTGATAACTATTGTTGCACAAACTTGGCCTTGCATTGATTGTCATGAGATATTTCTTGCCATCATCATGAATATCGATTTATTATCGATAATTCTTATTTTTTCGAAATCTGAGGTAGATAGTGACGTTCCTCATGCTTTGAAGGTCATGTATGCAAAATTTCAGCAAGATCGGAATAAAACTGTAGATTTTTTTAAGAAACAAACAAACAAACATACTTCTTTATATATACTGATATCTAGCAGATTACCCGGCATTACCCGGAAAAATTATACTTGTAGGTAAGCAGAACAATTTCAAGAAGTTACAGTGTGTCCAATAAAGATAGACTCAGTAACAAAAACGGGTTTAATTGTTTAATTTAAACAAATAAGGATACTTTTGCTTAAAATTGTTATTTACTAACAACTAATTAACAAATTATTAAATAAAATAAATTAGAATTAACAAAACAAACTTGTAAACAAAGAAAAATGACAAAAATATATTTCTTAATGTCCAAAAAAAATAGACTTGGCTTGTCGTTTTTGCTGACAATTTAACTTTCAATAATTAATGTGCCCTCCCTGCTTCTTAATTAGCTCAAAAATGCGATTAGGCATCGATTGAATTAAAGTTTTTAGATAAGGTTCTTTTATCTCTTCCCATGATTCAAGAATTGACGAATTCTTGAATCGAGTTGTATCTCCTCCCATTGGCATAAACCTTTCTTGCCACCATGCCACACACTTTTTCTATTGGATTTAGATCTGGTGAGCATGCTGGCCAACTTAACAGATCTATCCCATTGTCTGATTACCATTGATTAGTGGATTTAGCAGTGTGAATGGGTGCATTGTCCTGCTGAAACCACCAAGGAGCCCCTGTTATGCCCTTAGCAAATGGCAAAAGTGATGTAGACAGCATGTTTTGATAACCAATAGCATTCATTTTACCATTAATGAATGCTATTGGTGTCTTTCCACTCCAAGAAAAAGCCCCCCACACCATAACAGAACCCCCCCCCCCACACACACACTGGCATTTAGAGAACATTTCTGACTCGGTCCTCAGGTCGTGATGTAGTGTTGCACCACAGTCTGGGAACGGTTTAGTCGGCCTGCAATTACTCTTGTTGACAGCCCTTCATCCTTTAGGGCATCAATTTGTCCCTTTTCATAATCGGTCAAAGGCTTTCCCCTTCCCATTCTGTTTTTTTACTATTTTAAGAAAGTTTAATTGTTAAATTTCATTAAATACAGTTTGCGATTGTTAAAACGTTCCTTTTGCAATGCTGTCTTTCACAATATAAAATGGAGGTTTGAAAAAACAAACAAATTTGTATACGCGAGTTTATCCTTTTTGGACAGTGAAAACACTGTTTTTTTTTCTATTTAAATTTATATTTTTACCATTTGTTTTACCATGTTATATTTTACATGTTAAATATACTAATTACACAATAAACAATCATATTATTAAGTAAAAGTAATCGCACTTTATTTGCATATTTAATATAAGTAAATGTTTAGGTGAGTCTATCTTTATTGGACACACTGTAAATTATAACTCCAAATTGGTTAAATAATAACTCAATCAATGCAACAGCCATTCAAAGAAAAATCCGAAAAATAGGAATTTAGATGATATAACGGAATTTACTTGTATCTTCTCGACAATTGGATGACCAATCTGGCAATTCTGTCGGATGACTATCAAGCTCAATGATTTGATTCTTCCATTTCTTACGAATAAGGAATCCAACACCAATAACTCTTCCGTCGGTTGTTCCTCTGTGGTATATTACGTGCCCACAGTTCAGTTCAATTTTATCTTCACCTTTTCTTCTTACTTCGTAGACTCCAATGATATCCCAGCTGATCCTCTCCAATTCTTCTTCTAGTTCTTGCAGACGACTCTCTGAGGAAAGGGAACGTCCGTTATAGGTAGCCAGGGTCATTGTCTTGTGGTGGCCAGGTCCGAACCGGATATTTTTAGCACCCTCTGCCTTCATATCTTGCTGGTTGCCACCGTAACCAGGGACAATCTGGCTGCCGGAAACTGAGGGCCATGGCCGATTTTGAGAAGTAATCATGGCTGATTTTGAAGAGTTTAGAGAGTAGTGGGCCAAGTTCCTCCGTGCTGGCCCAGTGTATGTTGGAGGAAGCCCATCCGCGTCCGTTCCGAGAAGATATAAGATAAAGATCATACAGGCCTACGCGCCAACCACAAGCTACTCTGATGAGGAAGTCGATGACTTTTATGAGGAAGTTAGCAAGATGAACCAAACAGGAAACTATTATCTGAAAGTCGTTATGGGCGACTTTAACGCCTGCGTCGGAGGAAAAAAAGAAAGGAGAAAATTTTCTTGGTAGTCATGGTTATGGCACAAGAAATGAAAGACGAAACAAACTGGCGGAATTTGCAGATTACGAACAACTGTACGTCATGAATTCCTTTTTCAAGAAGAAAATGGACTTGGAAAAGCCCAAATGGAGCAACTAGTGAAATTGATTACATTCTGGCAAATAGGAAGCACTTGATCCAAGACTGCACTGTTCTCAACAACATCAACACAGGAAGCGACCATAGACTGGTAAGATGTAAGCTTGTTCTAAACACGAGAACAGAAAGACGAAAACTTTTCAGGAACACAAAGAAGATCATCAACATTGCACGCCTACAAGAACGCAGAACGGAATTCCAGCTAGAACTGCGAAATCGCTTTGATATCTTACAGAGCGGCATCCAGGAAGATGACATCACAGATATTAACATGACACTAACTAAACACTTAAAAGAAGCAGCGGAAGCATATATTTTTTAATATTTATATTATTTCTTTGTAAATCCCCTTGTCTTCTAGACAACCGGTTATGTCTTCTTTTCGATCCGCGATTTACGCGTACCTCTTTGTAACTTATAATTTTGTTCATTGCCTGCTAATAGCTGGAGAACAAGTTTCCAAACCACAGACGAAACTCAAAGAAGAAACGAGAAAATTAATGAATAAACGAAGACAAATGAAGACAAAAAGTGAAGATACAAGATCAGTAATAGAATATGCGGAGCTTTGCAAGACAGTACGGAAACACTTCGCAGAAGATGTTCGGAAGTTCAACTGCAATCTTGTCAAAAAGGCGGTTGAAGATAACAAGAATTGAAAACTGCGAAGAGAAAGCTCTGCATTGGAAGAAGAGGAATATTTGCACTCAAGAGAGCAAATGGCACAAGCACGAAGAATGGAAGTGAAATCATCGAAATTGTGGAGGACTTCTACAATAAACTTTATAAATGTGAGGATGATAATGACGTAAGAAGAGAAGATCAACTGAAAGGAAAAGATGAAGTGTCACCGGTTATGGAAGGCGAAGTTGTCAAGGCTATTAAATCCATGAAGAAAGGAAAGTCCCCCGGAGAAGATGCAGTTACAGTTGACCTGATTAAGGAAGCAGGAGAAGAATTCAACAAGTTACTGGCAAGTTTTTTCACGAAATGCCTTGAGATGTCAGACGTACTAGATGGTTGGAATAATGCAATGATGGTTCTATTTTTCAAAAAAGAAGACCCAGAAAATATCCAGAACTATCGCCCTATCAGCCTTTTGTCAGTTGTTTATAAGATCTTCAGTAAAGTGCTGACAAACAGACTTGATTCAGCATTAGACTCAGCACAACCAAGAGAACAAGAGTGCTTTCGAAGCGGATATAGCACGATCGACCACATTCAAGTTATTAAAGAACTTAGCGAACGCCATAACGAATATGAAGTGCCACTTTGCTTTGCCTTCATCGATTTTAAGAAAGCTTTCGACTCGGTGTTCACACATGCTGTAGTGAAAGCTCTGGAAAGAACGGTAATAGCCGGAAACTATATTATATTCGTATTCTCCAGAAGATATTTAGTAAAGCGACTGCTACCATTCGTTTGGATAAAGTAAAGCAAGGATCAACCTTGGTAACGGAGTCAGACAAGGAGACATCTTCACCAAAACTTTCACAGCAGTTTTACAGGAAGTCTTCAAGGAACTGAACTGGTCAAAAAAAGAACTTAAATAAACGGTAAATTCCTTAACCATCTTCGTTTTGCCGATGACATCGTTCACACCAGTAGTAGTCTTCTGAATTGGAGGAAATGTTACAAGAACAAGCAAAGGCTAGCCTACGTGTAGGACTGAAATTGAACACACAGAAGACAAACGTTATGTTCAATGCATTTGCTCCAAAACAGAAGGTCATGGCAGGGAGCATTGTGATTGAAAAAGTACAGAGCTACATTTACCTGGGACAAGAAATCACTATGGATGGCAACATTCTGAATGAAGTTAACCGACCTATTAGAACAGCATAGAGTGCTTTTGGCAAGAATAACATTATCTTGAAGAGCAATATGCCACTTAGCTTGAAACGAAAAGTTTTCAGCCAGTGTGTTTTACCAGCACTCACCTATGGAGCTGAAACATGGACTTTATCAAGGAGGACAGCAAAAAGACTACAGACAACACAGAGAAGCATGGAAAGATGTATGCTGGGAATTACAAGAAGAGATCGAAAATGCAACAGCTGGAAAAGAAGCCACACGAAGGTGATTGACGTCATCGAACGGATCAAACATTCTAAAAGGCAGTGGGCTGGTCACATCGCTAGAAGACAAGACATGAGATGGACAACAGTCGTTCTGGATTGGCATTCTCGTGACTTTAAACGCCCAAAAGGACGACCCCATGCAAAGTGGTTCGACGAAATAAGGAAGGTGGCTGGCATCAACTGGAAATCCAAAGCTTCAAACAGAGAAGAATGGAAGCGTTTAGAGAAGAGCTTCATCCAGCAGTGGATTGCAAATGCTTGACTGTGATGATGAGAATGATGATGATGATGATAGCGGAACTTTATTTAACGTCTTTTTGTCTTGCCTCAGATTAATATGGTATCCATCTCACCATCGGTGAACATCATTAGATACTTTAGACCCAAGTTTTTCTTGCCCTTGACGTAGAAGCTCTTATGCCCTCGTGCTCTATTCGAATCTCCCATTGTTCAGATGTTTCTAATACCTGTATAAATTTTTCTGTTTTACCTGCAGAGTTTCTCTGACCAATACTCGTTCTTTCTCTTTCCTTTCCAGGCACATAAAATTTTGCCAGTCGTCTGGCCGTTTGATGGGAAGCTCAAGGGAGAAACGTCCTACTCCTTTGCCTCCTCAAGAGACGCAGCGTTATTTATGTCCTGTCACTGCATCATCATTTTATGCTCATTATTAATAACAAGCAGAGGTACCCGGCGTTGCCCGGGTTAATTACACGTGTAGGTAAAGGGATAGACCTCAAAAAATTAAATTATAACTCCCAATTGGTTAAATAATAACTCTATCAATACAACACAGAGAAAAGGGACTATCCATTCTACGAAAAATACGAAAAACAGGTAAACAGGTGATATACCGGAGCATGTAAATAAACTCTTCTTGACTTGCTTTACCACTGCGAAGCATCACCAGATACTGTAGACTCAAGTTATTCTTGCCCTTGATGTAGAAGCTCTTATACCCTGTTGCTCTATTCGAAACTGCCTTTGTTCAGATGTTTCAAATGCCCGTATAGCTCTTTCTGTTTTAGTTGCAGAGTTTCTCTGACCAATACTCGCTCTTTCTCTTTCCTTACCAGACACACGAATTTTTGCCAGTCGTCTGGACGTTTGATAGGGGGCTCAAGGGAGACACGCATGACTCCTATGCCTAATCAATAGACGCTGCCTTATTAATGTTCTGTCACTGCATCTTCACTTTATGAAAAATTCTTGGAAACGAACGTTCAGTGAACGCATTGTCAGCATTTCCGTTTCCAAAATATACACTTTCCCACAAAATATAGTCAAAATATAATTTTAGGAAATGTTTGGACCTGCGGAGCTACCAAATAAGATAGGTGATAACCCCGGCGTGGCTCAGACTTTTTTTTTGGAATATATTTTGAAATATCTTAAAATAAACATATGCAAACGCTTAAAATTAATACAGTAAAAATTCCCCAAAAAAATAGAAAAATTTTTTTTTTAAAGGCTCACAATGGATGGACCTCTCCAAGGATGCCACTGCTAGTCTAATTAATTTCTTCCTCACGTAATCTTACTTTAGATGTATACTTGATGTTGTTGCAATTCCCTTTCTTCTCTCGATGTCTTGAATCAAAACTTGGCCCTTCATCTCTTTTTTAGTCTAGCGATCGCCTATTCTTTATATTGACCTGCTTAACATTTGCTCAATACAGCACGGAGCCGAAGGAGTGCTTCCTCTATCGTCTTTCCACTCTTTCTCAATAGTCTGCTAACTTTCCATTATCTCCAGTTACTAATCATTTTTAAAGATTTTCAAAAATTTAAGTACTAAGAACTCTCTTTTCTAAGAAAAGCCTGAATAACAGGAATTCCATGCATTGTTACAAATTTTGCCTTTCATTGGTGGTCATGAGATACATATTGTTGGTCCGTCATAGTGTTTGTGAATTGCGTGTTGATACCATTGTTAACACCTATTGTTGCACAAACTTTGCCTTGCATTGTTGATGATGAGATATATCTCATTAATATGCCCTGCCAGAACCATGAATATCGATTTTTTTTATCGATAATTATTATTTTTCCGAAATCTTAGGTAGACAGTGACCTTCCTCATGCTTTGAAGTCAAGTATGCAAAATTTAATTAAGATCGGAATAAAACTGTAGATTTGTATTCAATACCCACAAACAAACCCACAAACATCCTTCTTTATATATACAGAAGATTATTGGAAACGAACGTTCAGTCATCGCATTATCAGTATCTCAGTTTCCAAAATATTCACGTTCAAACAGAATATAGTCAAAACGAATTTTTTTGAAATGTTTACGCGATATCCCCAGAGTAGCTCTGACTCTGTTTTTTTTATTACATTTTGAAATATCTTAAAAATAAACACAGGAAAACGCTGAGAATCAATACAGTAAAAATTCTTAATGAAAATTCGAAAAATTTTTTTCAAACGCTCACAAAGAATGGACCACTCCAAGTATGCCACTGCTAGTCTAAATAATTTCTTAGTCTCGCAGTCTTCCTTTACATGTACACTTGATGTTGTTGCAATTACCACTCTTCTCTTGATCTCTTGAAGCAAAAATTGGCCATTCATCACTTTGTGTAATCTAGTAGTCGCCGATTCTTCTATTTACATGCTTACCATTTGCTCAATACAGCACGGAGCTAAAGGGCTTCTTCCTCTGTCGTCTTCTTTCCACTCTTTCTCAATAGTCTGTGAACTCTCCATTATCTCCAGTTACTGATGATTATTAAAGATTTTCAAGAAATTGTTAACTACTAAGAACTCTCAATTTCCAAGAAAAGCCTGAAAAATAGAAATTTTATGCATTGTTACAAATTGAAATTTACCTATATTGCACAGACTTTGCCTTACATTGTTGGTCTTGAAATATATATTGTTGCTCCTTGCATAATGTTGGTGCATTGCGTGGTGATATCATTGTTGGTACCTATTGTTGCACAAACTTTCCCTTGCGTTCTTGGTCATGACATATACAGGGTGTAAATTTTAAGTTGACAAAGCAGAATAACTCGAAAAATAAGCTTCACACGAAAAAATGCGTAGAATCCAAAGTTGATTATTTTCGAGGGGGCATCTGCTGGTGCTAAAAT
>JAHWFO010026271.1:3267485-3342937 GCA_023313115.1 Rhysida immarginata
TGGTTGTTTTTTTATAGCATTTTTACAAAGGGACTTTAATTATAATCTGTATATAGATAGATAGATTATAGACTAGCTGATTTGCCCGGCGTTGCTCGGGCTATTTGTTTGGCCAAATTTTGCAATATCAGAACTTGAACATGAACGAAAACGCCTTAATAAATTAAATACTCACTTTGGAAAAACTTAAAGAATTCTTTTAAATGCTCGCACTGGAATTTTGTGTCCAACTGGGTTCACCTAGGAAAATTCGACCTTGCATCCTTAACATTTCAAAATATTAAAGAAAGGCTATGAGCATTGATTTATTTCTGTCTATATAAAAACACTTAACAGATAGATTGAGAGAGTTAAGGAACTCTGTTACAGCCTCATCAGCATCTTACATCAACATGTAACCGTTTCAATAGAGTGGTATTCAGTCACAGAGCATGGAATGACGTCCTGAATGTGGTTGTTTATATTGATAGTATCACTTTTAGCAGCAAAGATTGGCGTCTCACACAATCAGTTGAGAACTTCAGAAATTTCTAGTACATTTAGGTAAACATTATCTATATCTTCTCTAAAGAAAGTTACTATATCTAAAACTTCTCTAAAGGAATTTATTAAATTGCAAAAACCATATGAAAAATAAATTTTCTCCAGTTATTAGCTCATGAGGAAAAGTACCCACACATTTTTAGAAAAAGCTTGAGCAGCTGCACGCCTCGAAGTTGTATTCTCTTTTTTTGTTTTAGAATAATTTTTTAAATCTCTCCAAAGAATTTAATAAAAAAAAGAAATAATAATTATTTTTTATTTTATTTATTTTTTTGTAGCAATATTACCCGGCTTTGCCCGGATGTAAAAAGATGTGTTGAGTAATTTTTTAACAATTGTTTGTTAAAAATTGAACTATAATTAACAAAGTATGAATGAAATGCAAGAAAATGAGAAAGAGTCTAGAAAGTTTTTTCCACACCTTTCATAATCATTTTAAACCAAAAATGATGATTTATGAACAATGAACTGGGTACAAAAGAAAATTAAATAATAGGTAACAACGTAAATAATGAAAAAATAATAAGATAAATGAATCAGCTACACAGGCAAGCTGAATTGTAAAGTAGTATGCTTTATTAAAGTAGGATGCTTTATTAAAAGGCAAGCTGGATATGAAGTGCTTTATTAGAACACTACCGCCTTTATTCATCAACCTTGGATTTCAGTCGATATTTTAGCGCTTATTAAAAGGAAAAATGTCTTATACCGGAAATATCGTAGAAACCCATCTCCTAATGCTTTTAACAAGTTCAAACTTTTTTCTAATACTGTAAAAAATACTATTATAATTTACAAGCGTTCTTACTATGATTCCTTGTTCTCACGTCTTCAACTTAGTAAAGATAAATGGCGTCTCTTGAAGTCTTTGCCTCATGGCCCTACCTTACCTTCCTCTCCTTTTTCCAACCCTGATTTAGTCTCTTCTTCCTCTCTTACGGATTTCCTTCATGCTTTACTACCCTCTATAACTGATTCTTCTTTCTCTTCTGTCATCAGTTATCCCTTTAAAATTCCCACCCCTCCTTTTATTTTTTACGCTAATCCCACGGTTGAAGACGAAGTTCTTAATGTTATTACCCAATTAAAATCTTCCCCCGTGCCGGACCCCCTCGGGTTCCGTTCTGATTTCATTATTGCTATAAAGCATGTCCTTGCTTTTCCTCTTTCCTTCATCTTTAACCACTCTATTATTACAGGTACTTATCCAACTATCTTAAAACCAGCCCGTGTTGTGCCGATATATATAAGAAAGGTGATCATGGTTCTTATTCTAATTATCGCCCCATTACTGTACTACCAGTGTTTTCTAAAATTTTTGAAAAATTTTCTTTACTCGTTTTTCGCAGTTTATTTTTGATCATAATTTCTTTTCCCCCTGTCAACATGGTTTTCTTCCTAACAGGAACGTGGAAACGGCGTGTCATGAATTACTCGAACATCTCTCGTCCGAAATGGCCCGAAACAAATTCGTTGCATCTGTTCATTGATTTTACAAAAGCATTTGACTCTATACCTATCTACTTGCTTCTCTTTAAACTACATTCTAGTTATGGTGTTCGGGGTTTGCCTTTTTTATAGCTTACTAGTTTTCTTTCTAATCGAAAATATCACTTAGCTCATTCAGGTAAATCCTCATTTACTATTACTAGGAATCGGGGGGTCCCGCAGGGATCGATTCTCTCTCCGCTTCTTTTCATCCTTTTTATAAATGACCTGCCTTTAATCTACACTGTTATTAAAACCATTTTGTACGCCGATGATTCTCGTTAGTGTTATCCAATACCGATATTTCGCATTTATTAAAGCCGATCAACGAATCATTCGGCAAACTTAGCCATTGGAGCTCTGCGAACAACGTTACTGTCAATATAGTTAAGACCAAGCTGATGTTTTTCCATCAGCGTAACAAACGTAATATACCGGAATCTCCCTTGGTCTGTTATGACAACTGCATCATTGCTACTACTACGACTTTTACCTATCTTGGACTTACCTTATCCCCTGACTTATCATGGGACTCTCATGTTGATGCTCTGGTAGTTAAATTTAACAAAAAATAAGGTATCATCTCCAGACTTTACTACCTTCCTTCCAACATTCTATTGTTATATAATTCCTGGATCCATTCGTTATAATGCTACGGTGTAATATTCCGGGGGTCTACCAATGCTATCAATCTTTCTCGACTATTTAAATTACCAAAGTGGTTCCTTCACACTCTCCTTAATCTCCCTAAATTCTCTTCTGTTTCTCATTACTTTTATTCACTACGTATACTTACAATATATCGAATTTATTTTTTGTCCGTGTGCTGGTTTATTTACAAAACCTCTAATTGTCTCTTATTGCTTTCCTGCCACTTATCAATATGCTTTAATCGAGACACCCATAATCACTATACTCGTATTGCTAATGAGATTCGCACGCAGTCTTCTACCCGTAATTATAGGAACAACTGTTTCGTTTATGCTGGGCTTCCTTAACATCTGAAATCCGTTCTTTATTTCCTTACTCATCCTTTCGTAACTCTTTAAGGAATTACTGTCTGTCCCACGTTTCTTTGGGAAAAAATATCAGGAATCACTTTCCACAACCATAAATCGAAAATACATAACCGAAAGATGGTCGAAACGAAATTGAAATTTTTTATAAATTATTATAAAATACTTAAAATACAAAGTTAACGAAAAGATAAACTTATAACTCTGTGATCGGCGTGAGAAAGAATTACTAATCAGGTACCCTCATGTTTAGCCATATGTTTTGCTCACTTTCGGGCATGACGGTTCTGGAAGGCGGACCTTCCAACTTCATGTACGGTGCAGGCTGCCAAGTCATTGTTTCTTCGATGAAATTTTGCATTAGCGATGCTGAAATTTTAGGTATGGTCACTTAAATCATTATATAGTAATTTTCTTCTATATAAGAAATTAGTTAATAAAATAATATTAATATGTCAAATTAAAGTTACAATAGTATATAACTAAATTAAAGTGCGCTGTTTGGTATCGCCATCTAGTAACATCCTTTGAAAACAAAAATCTATTTAACTTAACGAAAAATAAGAATAACTTAAAAAACTGATATAAACATGGTATAAAAAGTACCTTACGTAGAGCACAGGTTAGGAACTTGGAACTAACTACGTACATAGAAAATTTCGTGGAGATTCATTGAGTATTTTCCGAGTTATAAAAGGACAAACTTTCCAACGGACTCTGATTTACAGGGTGATTCAGTCAATTTCTGACCATTTCACTCGAATGACGTGCATTAGGGATAAACAACTGAAAGAATGAGCGCCATATCGAATTTCTAAATAGTTGGAGTTTGTATTGTTGCAACGGCGCCGCATGAAAATCGTATTGTTGAAACATGGCGCCAGCTTTATCAACAGAGCAGAAATGCAAGGTTGTCGAATAGTATTTCGAGACAAAATCACCTGTAACCGTGCAAAGAAAGTTCCGGAAGGAGAATAAGTGTCGAGACGCACCAGGCAGGCAAGCAATCATGGATTTTGTCAAGCAATTTCAGGCCACTGGATGTGTTAAAGGCAAGAAAAAAGGCGGGAGCGAAGCTCGTATTCGAACGGCCGAAATTGTCGAAAATGTTCCCACAAGGTTGGTCGATTCCCCTACCAAAAAATCTGTTCGCCGCCTATCCATTGAAGAAGAGCTGTCATATACCACGACGTGGCGAATTTTGAGAAAGGATTTACACCTGTTCCCGTATAAGATCCATGTTTATCAGGTGTTAACAGACACTGGAAGACAGAAGCGACAACAATTTGCGATGGAGTTTGGAGCAGAAATGGAAGCCAATCAGGACATTGTGGACAACCTGTGGGTGTCAGATGAGGCCTTCTTCCATCTGTGAGGTGACGTTAATAAACACAACGTTCGTTTTTGGGGTTCCCAGCACCCTCATGAGATCCATAAGTCACCTCTTCATCCACGAAAGGTTATGGCTTGGTGCGCGATATCCAAAACAGACATCATTGGTCGGTTCTTTTTTGAGGGCACCGTAACGTCACAGGCTTACCTTAACATGTTGGAAACCTTCTTCATCCCCGAGCTGCGAAGGAGGCGTATACCGCTTCGACAACAATGGTTTCAACAGGATGGGGCGAGGCCTCACACCACCAATGAAGTGCTAGACTTTCTCAATCAGAAATTCGGAAATCATGTCATTTCAAACAGGTTTGCAGATCGATTCAGGGGTGGCTTTCTTTGGCCCCCTACGAGTCCTTACCTAAACCCATGTGATTTTTATGTCTGGGGGTTCCTTAAAGACAGTGTGTTCACTACAACACCAAGAACCCTAGACCAGCTGCGACAAAGCATCGTCGACTGCTGCACCCTTGTGGATGCAGAAATCCTAGATAGAGTTATGAACAACTTCACCATTCGGCTGCAAGCAGTTCAAAATGTTCGTGGTGGCCACATTGAGCATATCATCAGGACTTTTCCACGGGAATAAAAACTCCGAACTGCCTAAAATATCATAATGAAATGCTAAAATTTGTAAACATTAATGGGTCAATAAATCATAATACTGAAATGGTCAGAAATTGACTGAATCACCCTGTATAATATATATGGATTACCAAACTTTTATAGGCGAATTCCAAGGTCTTTTGCAGACCTTGGCGAATTCGACCGATCTAGTCGCCATCTGAAGATTCTAGCAGGAAGTAGTGAAAGAGTGATAACGTAAATGAAATCCAGGAAAGCATATGAATTTAAAGTAACGAAAATGAAATATTTATATTTATGAATCAGAATTATTATGCGTTTTTGCAAAGAAATTTGTAAAAATGAATACTAATGTTGTTGACATTCGATCGGATTAACACAGTCGTGTATAAACATAAACTTTATAATAAAAATAAAAACTTACCTATTCAGATTAGCAAAATAGCAACACAGTGTTTGCACTGTCCGCTTAATCCGGCTTTACATGAATACTTTATATCAAACTCGTTGAGATTGTGTTTGTTAACATTAACAATTACTTCTTGAGGATGGCTAGTCAAATTACTTGTTTGTAGGCAAAGAGTACATACAATTATATGCTTTTCACTATTTTCTCTAATCCCACAGCAAATAATATGGTTTGCATTTAAAAAAGCAGGTTTTCCAGATTTAGCGAATAACGGCAACCGCATTGTTATCACTCTTCCATTCGTCGAATTCGCTGAATATAAAGTCTTTAAATATTTTTTCTTTTGCAAGGTAAACAAAATTAATTATTATAATAATGGTTATTGATTCTTCTCCTGTTCATAGAACCACCAATGTTAGGAATAAACGAGATTTTATTGTTCTTTTTATATGGTGAATCAGCACAAATGCATGGGAGTAGCCAATGTGTGAAGGGGGGTTTGGGCAGGCAAATCAAATTTGTACGGGAAAAATAAAAAATTGTTAAAATGATCTGATTTTTTCAGGGTGGATCAGATCCCAATGAAAATGCAATATGTAATAATGTTTACTGTAATTTGTGCACAAATTAAAGTAATACAAAATATTAAAAATTTGATAAAGGCTTTTTGCAGTAATGTATTAACAATAAATTCAAGAGCTGCTGAATTAAACTCAAATTAAACTGAAAATCTAGCAAAAAAAGTTAAAATAAAAATGTAATAAAAATTTATATATTGCATTAAGGCATAAAAACATTGAACCTAGTAATGAAATAATCGTTTTAAAATTTTTCTATTGCTACAGTTGTATTTTATTTTTTCAAATAATGATAATCTGCAAAAAAATGACAATGATTTTTTTGAGTTGAGTTGTCCTTTAACGAGTCATGTATTTCGCAATTATTACTCGTCGAACAAGAATGACGCATATCTATCAAAAAATAATATATTTGATATATTCGAAGTAATCCACTTAAATGATATATTTGGATATTATTTTTAAAGTCCAAAACATACTTCGCCCCTATTTGTCCGTTTTAGTCTAACAGTAGCTCCACCATATTACCAAAATCCTCCTAAGTAGCCTCATAGTCTCCTCCTCAGATAAATTCTTAGCCGGTTGTACTGAAGGCTCTTGATTAGCTAACTTCTCATCCGATTATTTATTTTCCGATGGATCATCTCATCTTCATAAACCATTAACAAAATTTGAGAATTATTATTCTCCCATTTAGCTTTAATAATCTTTGATGCGGACTTGTTACGCTGACGGTTTTTTTTTGACCTTGGGTAAAATCAATGAAGGAACATGAACACTAACAATGTCATCATATTACGGTTCCTTTACAATCCCATGCTTCCTAACTTCACGCTTACCTTTCGATTTTCCCATTTCGTGTACACAATGCACTACCATAATATCCTCAGTGGCCTGACAGTCTTGCTGATCACAGTATTCTCGTGCTGGTTGAATTAACTTTGTGCTGGTCATAAGCTTTTTCTGCCCATGAAAAATCTTCTCCTTCAAATTGAGGATTTTACATGGAATTCGTCATTCATATGGCCTCTTCTAATTTATTAAGATTAGTAGCTACCAGACATTCTTGCATCATCATGGAAAAAGCATTAAAATAGGCGTTCATCTTTACTATATCATCCATGGCCGTAACTTTCTCCGCTAATTGTCGCCTCAATGGTTTATTTAAATAATAAATAGTAACAACAAGTGTATAATGCTACTGACCCGTGGGTCGGAGCAATTTATAAATATTAAATTCAGTAGTCGAATATTAAAATATCAAATGGTCAAATAATGCAATGGTAAAATATCGTAATCAATAAACGTTAATCTGAATACTAATTAAGAATGATGTTATATAATTTACAATGTCGCTCTGAGGCGCTCACAAGATAATGATCTCCGATATAAAAGAGGAAAATTCTTCCTTACAACACTCGGTTCACAACGGGGAGATCTCAGTAAATCAAGTAAAATAACTGCCATGTCTATACATCTTAACATTTGTTGCATATAATAAGGAGATGCAATATGTCACATTTACGCTAGCTTCCTTTGAAAGGAGTGGATTTTGTGCTGAGGTAGTGAACTGATTTTATCCAGGCTACAAGACGTAAATATACAGGGTGACCTAAACTTACTCAGCATAATTGTTTAGGAACATTGTATGGTTCAAATGAAACAAAAAATCTCCTAGAAAACATTACATCTAGTTTTGAACGTGTGTGAAATATCGACGTTTGTCTATTTTCTTGTAGAGTTGTTAAAGCAAATAAATAAAACGTCACCCGATGTGATTGGCGCCTAAGAGGATATGTATCAGCGTACAACCTGCTGGCTTTTGCAGCGTTACCAGCAACAAGCCAATAGTAAAAATGAATGTCCGCATATTCTACATTTGTGAAAACAAACGGCATAATGAACTTCGACGTTGTGTTGCACAGTACGAGTACATTTAAGAACAAATAGTATATGCAAAACAGGAAGAGTACATTTAAGAATAAATAGGTAAACCTACGTGTTTTCTAGGAAAAGACTCTAAATAAAAGAAAATAGACAAACGTCGATATCTCACACAAGAGAGAGAAACTAGATGTAATGTTTATAGGACATTTCTGTTCCATTTGAACCATACTATCTTCCTAAACAATTATGCTGGATAAGTTTGGGTCACCCTGTAGATAATAAACAGGAACTAGTTAGGTAGCTTACTCCTAGGCTAAATACAGCTTAAACCTTAATTGAATAATGCTAGCCCTGGAAGAGTACATGTGTACTAAATACAACCTGTAGTAAGAGTAAAAGTCTAGCTGCTGTCCCGCTCTTTTGATCTAAACGGACAATGTCAGAAGAAGATAAATTCTCCTTCATTGCGCCAACCTCTCAAGCAATTAGGCAGCGAATCCAGAATATCTCGAATATGCAGCCGCAAATTGTAAGGGAATAAATGTTCTCAATGGCCCAAAACAACGTACCGACGACGATACCTGCATCGCTGCTTTTGCTTCACACCAAGAAAGTTCTCAAGTCCGCCTGGTCGTGGGTTCGAATTCCGCCGTGGGCATGGATGTTTGTGTTTGTCCTGGGCTGTGTACAGATATAACTTGTGTAAAAGGCGCAAAATGATCTTAGTAGTCGACGCCAAAATTTCTAATAAACCAACCACACCGAGAAAGCAAAAATCCACAAAGCTTATGAGCTTCTTGTAAAATATTGAGCCTTTGGCTAAGTAAGTTAGACCCCGACTTTCATCACTTAATTGGTTCCCGGAAAATGTGACGTAAGTCGAAACATCATTTACTAGAAAATACTTGTGTTTATAAAAAAATTCTACGGACCACAATACAGAAGCGTATATATTGTAATGCAATTACATGTTTATGTTTGTATAAGGGGAAAAACCATTAAGGAATGACATAACCAAGTACGAAAGGTTAAACTAAACCATTCGCGGAACCATATTTTTAAACCGCCCAATGTTTACCATTGAAATTTCTAATAAACCATAATGGTTCCACTAAACCAGGTTCCTTTGACCCAATTTCGACTATCAATAATTTTAAGTTATATTCATTCATGATACATCTTCCCAATTTTTTGAAATATTACATGCCTATTACATATCTTGTCATTGAAAATTTTTGAGGGTGTCATAAGGGTATCATTAGAGCACGTGCCATTGTTTGACTTACAACTATTTTCAAAATGGTTTATTCCTGGAACCATATTTACCATATTGGCGAAAACAGTAATTAATATCCGCTTCTGTCTCGTCATTACGATTTGTTTGATATTACTTTATATATCTCTCCATTGAAAATTGCCGGGTGCGGTCGTGAAATTGCCATTTCTGCATGTACTATTGAACAGATTTAGATAATATTTGCGATTGATTCGTGCCATGCACCGTATTCATTCGACTGAAGAAAATAGTAACGAATAAACCATTAAAATATGACAAAACCAAGTACCGAAAGGTTAAACTAAACCATTCGTGGAACCATATTTTTAACTGCCCTATGTTAATATTGTAAGTTTCTAATGGGCCATAATGATACCATTAAACTATGTACCTTTGAACCAATTTGGATTACCATTAATTTTACCTTGTATTCATATATGACACATCATTCCAAGTTGTTTGATATATGGTTCCTTTAAACTAGGTGCTTTTGAATCAGTTTCGACTATCATTAATTTTACGTTATATTCATTCATGATAGCAGGAGAACAATGGTTTGGGTCGCATATATAGTGAGGTAGGCATGGACAAAACCAGCCAATCAGCGTGCAGTAATCGTATCACGTGAACCCACACCCCCTCCTATGTCATGGACAGTCATTTTTCCCGTGACGTCACGTCGGTTATGAATAAATTAAAATTAATATTCACCTATAATGTTATGATTATATTAATATTCACCCGGCATTTTGTTTTTTGGTTTTTGTCACCAGGTGGCGTAGCCACTTGTTTTGGTGACCCCCGATGCCGAGTAATCGACTTAAAACATGACAGTGAATACCACCATATGCATAAAAGTGCGTAGTGATGCGTTTCCAATGGTTTACAATTCCTGGCAATGCAGAATATGGCAGAGTACCCGTAAAAATGTTCCTTCGCCCAGATAGCATGTAATTGATGGCCTTGAGATGGCCCCAATCGACTTGACTGAGTTTTATCTCGTTTTCCTAGGGCAGTAAAAATATATAGTGGCCCTTCAATCTCTGCCCGTACATGTCCAACGTAGGAGGCAAATTGTGGAGGTGTTTTTCCACAAAGTGAACGAACATTCCCTTGTATTCCTCGTCGTCGAGTAGAGAAACGTCCAGGAACCATTTACTTTGTGAAGACGTGTTTCTCAGTGATGCTGAAGCTGGAGGATTCCATGACCACATGGTGGCACTTTGTTGAGAAAAAGAACATGGAACGACCTCCATCGACCCAGGTGACCCAGCAAATGCATTGTCGACCAAAAATAAGTCCATCCTCGATGACACAGTGGGCCCCAGGAGGAAAGTGGACCCATCCTCGTGAAGGTGGAGGGGGGAGGCATTTCCTCCCTCGGTTCCGTAGGAAGTGGTGGCAGAGATGGTGTTGAATGCAGCCTTTGTGGTGGAGGAGAAGGTGGCATGACTCTGCATAGTACAGGCGGCTTGGCAGGTGTTGTCGTTGCTGCTGGCTGCTGGGACGACACTCCCCTAGGTGGTGACTGTGGTGCTGCTGGTGGTGTCATAATCCTCTCAGGGCAACGATGAAACTTGCTCACGATGCGTTGACAGATTTCACATTTCTTAAGCAGAGGACAGTCTTTTCTAACATGTGACGGTTTTTTGCAGTACCAGCAGCAATGCCTTTGCCCCTTGTAAGACACAGACACTTTTTCTCCATGCATCACTAGGGTATCAGGAATATCTTTCCAGAGTCTCATGTCCACGATGATGTCGCTGGTCATTTGCAGGCGGAGGGGGGGGGGGGGGAATCCAGATGTTGTGGATACGTTATCTTTACCACCCGTCTTAATATACAGTTCTTTCATAAACATGCCGACGGCAAATGGGCCATCAGCAATCAACATTACCATGTTATCCATGATAATGAAAAAAAAGGAAAAAAAAAAGTCTGGGTCACTCACCAAAAAAGTCTCATACACAAGCACTCAGTAAAAGCTATGAAGAGGTAAAATGCAAAGTCTAAATACGATGTTCTGCTCAAAAGTCACTAATTTGAAACACCAGGAAAACTCAATACCTCCAGAGGTACAAGGAGAGATTCCACTTCTTTGTCTCCGTTTTCCCTTCCTGACTTCTTTTTTCGCGGCCTCTCTTTTTATTCCACCATGGAGGATTCTGAGGTGCTTCTGCACACTCGATCCTCCAATCCTCTTTCTTCTTCTTCCGTTTCTTCTTGGCTGGTCTATTACCGGCAGGGGGTCTCCTTCTTTGTGCAGGCGATTTCTTCTGTTGGATCCATGCCAAATCCTCGAAATCGTGATTTCTGTTGGATCTTCTCTTTCGAGGATTTGACATGGTCTTATTGTTTTGTCCATTGCGTTTTGTAACTCAGAAATGAACAAAGATGCTAGTTTTATTTTTTTAAACTTGTTTTTTTTTTCTTAGAAATGTGTTTTATTATCCATTACCAATTATACCGTACACAGGATTGTGAATCAAATAAATTCGTTTTGCATCTCTTGACTGGTCCTTTAATTTTTTCCAGGACTGTAATAGCTGATACTTATCTCTGACCTAATCAAAGTGTAAAAATAATCAGCGAATTCATCCATGAAAATTTGATCATTTATACCACAACAGGATCTGCTCTGCTCAATCGGAACTTATCAATTACCTATGATTTTCAGGGAGATTTTCATGTTAGTATCTTAAAAGAAAAATCAAAGCCTGTAATTGATTTTAACATGATAATGTTTTAAGGCTGGATATCATTTTACAAAAAACATGATGCAAAAAAACGACAGCAAAAAGCGTTATTTTAAAAACCACATCGGATTTTAATATGTGGAATGACCCAAATGAGTGTATTACAAAATATCAAACTACTGTCCGGGACTCAAGATAAGACCTCCGAGTTGCACAATTCCACCACTACACGACAGAAAGAACAAATATATCATAGAGTCCCTGTATACTAATAAGAGTCACAACAACTGATCAATTGGACGCCATTTTGTGCTAAGTTTCAGTAAAGAAACAATACGCAGGAGCTCGAAAATCGTGTATATAAAGAAAAAAAAGAAAGAAAGAAAAAAAACATTCTTTCTTTCTTTTTTTCTTTATATACACGATTTTCGAGCTCCTGCGTATTGTTTCTTTACTGAAACTTGCACAAAATGGCGTCCAATTGATCAGTTGTTGTGACTCTTATTAGTATACAGGGACTCTAATATATCAGGGAGGTGGGAGCATATAAAATAATTTTGGATATTCTTTTTAAAAAATTTTGTTATTTTTTCTGACCTCAAATTGGAGAAGAGACGTAAAGGACTAACCATTCACAGTGCAGCGCCAAGTATGGCTTTATCGGTAATACAATTTTTTGATAATGAAGCAGAAAAGAAGATTTAATATTTAACAAAGTTATTTCTTGTTTACCACCACCACCATTAAAAATTGACTTTGCTTGTTTTTTTTATTGTGTGATAGTCGCAGAATATCTGTCCAACCTTTTCAGAAATAAACTCACCCAAACGTTTCTGTCGTGTAGTGGTGGAATTGTGCAACTCAGAGGTCTTCTCTTGAGGCCCGGACAGTACAATTGATGGACAATTTTTTTTAGAAATTCAGAGAGATTAGAATCAAAACTAGTTTTCTCGTATTTAATTACAGAAGCACATTGCTTCTTTCTTAGATTTTAATAATATTAAAGTAGATATTCATTTACAAAATCACAGCAAAATTCAACAGATAATTGATTGATTGTTACAATGCACACTTTGCAGATCTAATGAGAAAACGAATGAAAATAAATGGTTTTATACATCAATAATATTAATTTATGGCTTGTTCCTGATTCGGCCAAGTAATAACATCCATAATAATATTTATATCATTCACATATAAAGGGCGTTTCAAAAATACTTGTACAAACTTTGGGGACAGGTTTCTTACACCAAAACAAGAAAAAAAGTTCATATAACATATTTCCGAAAATCCTTCGTTTTCCGAGTTATTAATGAAAGTTTACGACGTAAGTGATCCACACAAGCTCAAAATAAATGCTCGAAATGTCCTCCTCGTGTCCATTACCATTCGCGTCGCCGTACCGCAGATCACTTAATACTGTATTAAGTAATTGTGGCCGTAAATAAAGATCATTTCGGCCTGCTCACGAAATGAATATCCTGCCATTTTTCAACGGAGCACTTTCAGTTACGTCACTTCTTGTAGTACATGTACACGAAGACAGACGAAAGATGAATGTAAACAAGTCTCCCTTAAAGCACTAGATTAGGAGTAACAAGTCTTTCCGAATTTAGTGCTTTAGTCTCCTGGCAACACAACGCCATCTGGGATACAATGAGTCAAACGACTATGAAGACGAAGGATTTTCGGACATATGTGTATAAACTTTTTTCGTGTATTGGTTTTAGGTACCTGTCCCCAAACTTTGTAAAAGTATTCTTGAAATACCCTGTATATAACTCAGAATCAATTACAATCGCCATAGAAGTTTTCATTTCAGTCGTGCGCTCTTAAGCACACACCCGTTTTGTTTTTTTATTCGTAGGAAGCTTATTATTTATTATGATAACTTGTAAACTAATTGTTTTTCACATTCTGTTTTCACCAATCCATTAATATGGGACAGAGGAAGAACAAGTTCGAAGGTGAGATATCCGGAATAGGTATAATAACACGTGCTCTAAGGGCACCATTATGATACCCCTTAAAAATTTCTAATAACCAGTTAAGGCATGTAATATATCAAACAAATCGTCACGAGGTGTCATGAATGAATATATAAGAGTAACTAGTGATAGTAGACATTGGTCTAGTGGTACGCGCTCCTATGGAGCCACATGGTAACGTTGAAACTTTCATTGTTAAGATATGGCATGTAATATATCAAACAACTTGTAAGGGCATCTCATGAATGAATATAACGCGTATATAATGATAGTGGGAATTGTTTAGTAGAACCATATGGTGCCGTTGGAACTTTCAATGCTAAGATATGGCATGTAATATATCAAGCACCTCTTAACAACGTGTCATGAATGAATATAAGGACTAATTAATGATAGTAGGAATTAGCTTACTGGTTGTGTCTCTTTCGTAACATGTGGTATCATTGGAACTTTTTAATTTTAATAATTATTCTACACTTTATAATGAAAAGATGGCCTCCCATTTCTTTTTTTATAAATTATTATAAAATACTTTAACGATTTTAACCATTCAATTCAGTTAATATTTAATTTCAAATCTGATAACCAGATGGCAACTCTAAAACCGTTATACGACCTGTAAGCGTGACGCTAACTACTAACTTTATTATATTGATTAACTCCGGTAGGCCATAATGCAATTCAAAAATGTTGTGCATATCAGTCTCCGGCCATAAAAGGGTTTTATTTAAATATTAATATGTGTATTTTAATTATGTGCATCCCGAATTCTTAGAAGAGTAGAAATATCACGACACGCAGATCATTTCCGTTATGAATTCCATGTATGAATTAAATTTTGTGTTAGGAAGCTTAGTTTGTCATTGCATTAAGAAAACGCATAAATGACAAATTTTACTGCTGCGAGCAATATTTATGTAAAAATTCAATTCCGGTGTTATTTGCATATCTTTATGGCAATATTATTCATAGTAATAAAATTTCAAATTCTTCACACCTACGGAAATTGTATGATGCCCACCTCTGTTCATGAAATCAAAAGCATTTGTAGTGGCAAATATACATAAGTTTAAGTTTGGCATTTTGAAACGTTTGCTTCATCAACAGAAAAGAAAGTCATTAGTAGCATTTCTGTGGCTAAGGTTGGGACTGGCATTTAGCTGAGGATAGTCAAAATTGAAAGTTACTCACCATTGTCGATTTACGACTGATTACCAGTTTAATGTGGCAATTATAGCTTCTAATAGTTCTACTGATGAAGTGAAAGCTACGAAATGCGTAAGATAAAAGTTAATAAAGCTTCAAACTTTAAAACTGTACCTACCTCATTCCAATTAATAAATGGCTAAAAGCTGTATGACATGGGAAGGCCGAAGCAGATTTAAAAGCATTCGAAGATATCATTTTATTCGTTTCCAAAAAAAAAAGACGAAAAGCGATGGGAAAAATGGATCAATGCTCGGGGGAAAAGCCGAATGAAGTTGAAACCTCAAAAAGGATCCGAGATTCCATTATTTTTTAACTTTAGCTGATAGTCACGTTAAATTGTCACTTAAATTCTCACAACAGTCATTCACGATGATTCAGGCTATTTTAAAAAATAGACAAAGGCACAACGTACGGTAATTCAACGATACCATATGGTTTCATATGTAAAAAAGTTTTTGACGCTCGCTGATATACGTGATACCACATTGACGTCACTTGATGATGTCGGTGATGCCCCTCTATAAAAATAATGGCTTAAACGGGCATATTTGATTTAACTACATATCATACATTTGAACCTTAGTAAAATGCATAATAGACTGAAATATTCCATATATGCATCCTTTTTATATAAAATATAGATCAGGTCAAATAGATTTCTTATAAAGTAAGTTAGGAACAGTATTTAATCAAAAGTTTTTCGTTTTAGAATACTGCATAGGCTAGACTTTAAAAATGTCTATTTGATGTGACCTTATCATCGGAAAATTAAGCCCGAAGTATTTTAGTTTTGATCTGAAATTATACAGGGTGACCCAAAAAACTTTTCACTTTTAAAGTTGATAACGGTTTTATTAATCAACAGATTATAATGACAATTTAACATGTTCTAATTGGCATAATGCGGAAATGTTTCCAACCGTAAAATATGAAAATTAGTTTAAATAGTTTTTTGGCCGCTAGAGAGAAGGCCTGCGAACAAAAGGTGTTTACATTGTTACATCATCATCAAGCGGCTATTGTTAATCGCTTTTCTACCAATAATAAGCCCTATATTTGGCCGGTTGATGATTTAATAATGTATACACCTTTTGTCCGCAGGCCTTCTTTCTAGAAGGTGTTGGTATAGCTAAGAACAGAAATGGTTGCAGCTTTGGTCTGTGGGCGTTGAACGATCGTGTTTTGATAAGTGACAAACACAAGTGGGCCCCTCAAAAACAAATATGTCGTGAAATTTAAAATTTTTATTATAATTGGGTAGTATTTAATGAAATATTAAAATTCCCAAAATATTTTTGAAAAATTTCCATTTCTTAGAAAGTTATAAACAAATACATTTGTTTGGTACTTTTTGTTTAAAAGTCATATGCAAGCTAATTTTTTCAAATCTCTTTGAAATTTTCAAGATAACAAGTAAAAAGTATATATTAGGAATGATCAAAAAGTAATGTCGCGTATTTTTTTTTTCGAAAATGGCGGGAGATATGAGAAAATTGCGATATATAAAAGTTAGTTTGGTACATTAAGTTTCCTGTTAGTGTCGTGTGCATCCGCCAACACTAGATGACGTGACAAGATGGCGACTCTCATTTCATCTCCAGTGCCTCCATCTTTTGAGAGGCGGAGTGTTAAGCGGTTTCTTTGTGTCGGTGTACGGAGGCGATATCGTGCAGTTCCGAACAGTACAACGTTGGGGCAAGGCTTTTAATGAAGGGTCGGCCGCGAAAATCCATGACTGACAGCAACATTACCGCTGTAGAAATGCAGGTGAGAGTGAACCGGCGGATTACCTTGAGAGAAATTGCTGCAATGTTGGACATTTCATATGGGACAGCATAGGACATTGTTCACGAGAAGCTCGGCTTTCGCAAAGTGTCATGCAGATGAGTGTCACGACACTTGACGGCCAAACATTAAGGTGCTCGTTTCGATGCTTGTTTGCTGCATCTCACCCAATATCAGAGGAGGGTCAGGATTTTTTGGATCGAATCATCACAGTCGATGAATCATGGGTCCACCATTTTACGCCCGAAACCAAGTGCAATCGGCGGTTTGGAACACACCTCATCTTTCACAACGAAAAAGTTCAAAACTGTGTCATCAGCCGGCAAGATCATGTTGACATGTTTTTGGGATTGCCGTGGTCCGATACTGTTTGAGTTTCTTTTCCCGCATACCACTGTCAATTCCGAACGCTACAGAGGCACACTGAGGAATGTGCGAGCGGCCATATACAGGAAAAAAACAGACACCACTACAACGCACGTCCCCACACAGCGAAACTAGTCACTGACCTGTTGCAGCGATGGAAATGGGAAACACTGCTTCATCCTCCATGAAGCCCGGACCTCGCTCCCAGTGACTACCATATCTTCGGACCGTTGAAGTCACTGCTCGGTCAACATTTCCGTGACGACGACGAGGTGAAATCGGCAGTTCGCAACTGGTTCCACACAAAACCGGACGACTTTTATCGACAGGGCGAGGAAAGAATTGTCCACCGCTAGGATCATTGCTTCAATCGGCTTGGAGTTTACGTGAAAAAATAAAAGTTGAATTGTTCTATCGAATGTACATGTGCTAATTATTACCCGGTCACGATTTTAAGAGAAAAAAAATACACGACATTACTTTTTGGTCACCCCTCGTATTTCATAACAAAACATAAATTGGAATGGCGGAATGGTAAATTTGCACAGACCTACCACGAGATGGTGATCCGGATTCAAAAAAGAAAATAGTTTTTTTTCAAAAAGAGGAAGCTGTTTGTCGTACTTATTGTGTTTGGGGCGAAGAAATGAATGCATCTGCCATTTCTTCTTTTTCAGAAAAAAAAATTAATTTCTCTTAAAAGGCTTAGCCCATTTCCAAAAATATACGTCAATGCACAGTTTAAGGACACCCTCGGAATATTAAAAAATTTGGAAGGGGCGGGGGTCAGGGAGGGGGGGGGGGATAGTTAATAACTCTAAACGGCTCATAACAGCCAAAGAAGTCATTTACAAAAAACATTCGCTTTACTGAGAGGAGTCCGTACATGTCAAGTCTATTTAGTTTTTGTTCGCCGGTTTGAAAGCTACAGCCATTTTTTTAATTTTTAGAAAAAAATTAATATCTTCTAAGCATGTATATTTTTATTTGGTTCTGCTATTTGTATATTTTTATTTGGTTTCAGAGGAGTTAGCTGCACAAAATTGGTCACATACGTACACATAGACGGATTTTTTTTTTCAAATTTTCAACATATCTTTTCGAATCATGAGTTTTTAAGTCGAATTCAGCAAAAAAAAAATTTTTGAGTTTCTGAAACTAACAAATAGGCTTTCAATCTTAGAGAGCTGTAGGCCAATAAAAGAATGAGAAAAAATTTCTTGTTTTCTGTTTTTAGTGAATAGAGATTGATTTGACGAAATGTTCCAATGGCCTGTCTCGGTCCCCAGATCTTAGTCGACGGTTATGGGAATTTCTAAAAAGCAGGGTTTATCTTGTCAGACCAACAACTATCTGTGACCTGTAAAGACTCCATGAAAAGAGTGATACCTGAAATCTCACAGCCAATGTTGCAATCTGGCGTTTTCAATATCGTTAACCACCTAAATTTGATGATAGAAGAGAAAGGTAACCATATCTAGCAGTTTATCTAATGAAAATGTAAATCCCTTATTTGCATATATTCTTAATTGAAAACATTTCCGCATTATGCCTATATGAACGTGTTATAATAAAATTATAATCTGTTCATTAATGAAACCGTTATCAGCTCTCAAAATGATTGTTTTTTTTTTGCGCCACCCTGTATACAGCTACAGGATTACAGGGAAAGTCGAGCTAAATATTTAAGGACGTTATTATTTGGGCCGTTGCCGATAGATTTGACCCTATAACATACTATCCAAACGTTAACCGTTTTCTAGATATGAGACTCTTAAATAAACATTTACTCTTTGCGGTCTGGGACCGCTTTCTCTGTAATTTTGTGTTTAAATTGCCTATTAACTGAGAGTATTATACCTTTTTGAATAGTTAAAAAGGTAGAAGTTAGTAAAATTATTTGCAGAATAACATTTTTTAATTAACGTGCTTCAAAGTTGGGAACACTTAGTGAAAACTTCTACATGCAAGTTGTTTCAAGATTTATTATTTATTTTTATAAACTGTCATACTCCCTACGTAAAAAGTTAAAATTAGAGCAAAGAATGTTATTTATTTTCTTTTAATTTAAAAATCACACATCTAAACTGTTAACTTTTGGATAATAGGTTATAGGGTCAATTCTATCGGCAACGACCTAGACAATAACGTCCTTAAATATCTAGGTCGACTTTCCCTGTAACCCTGTATATTAATAATAATATAAAATATTATTTTAATTATTTATTTATTTATTTTAATAAAATTTAATTTTGGACACCTTGTATTATGAACTAGCAGAGGCACCCGGCTTTGCCTGGGATAATTACAGTTGTAGGTTAAACAGAACAACCTCAAAAAGTTAAATAATAAAATAGTTTTCAGTAATTCTAAAATTTCCCTCTATAGTCGATACTGTTGTTTCCGACGCCCGGATAACTTTTTGTATTCTCTGACCGGATACTTTAGACCTATCTTTCTTTTAAAGTTTTCCTTACCCTTGACGTAGAAGCTCTTATACTCTCCTGCTCCAGACGAAGCTTCCGTTGTTCAGATGTTTCTAACGCCCGGATAGCTTTTTATCTTTCTGTTGCCAAACTTCTCTTATCAAAACTCGTTCTTTCTCTTTTCTTCCCAAACACACTACTTTTCGTCAGTTGTCTGGAGGTTTTTAGGGAACTGAAGGGAGACTTGTGTAATTCCTTAGCTTTCTCGATAAACTCTGCCTTATCTACTGTATGTCCTGTCATTGCATCATCATTTTATGCTTATTGTTAATATAATAAGAAAATGTATCGGGGATTTTTTAGGAAATGACTGAATCTGCTGTGCTACCAAATCAGCTTCGTTATATTTCCGGCGTTGCTCGGACTCCTTTTTTTTTATACTTAAAGTTTGCAATATCTGAATGTGAATATACAATAAAAATGAACACATGAAAAGGATTAGAAATACATAACGAAAATTCCCAAAAAAATTTTGGGGTAACTTACTACTTGGTAATCAGTTGTTGCAATTCGCACTCTGCTCTCGATGTCTTGAAAAAAAACTTGACCATTCATCACTTTGTGTAGTCTAGCAGTCGCTGTTCTTCGGTTGATACGCTTGCATCGTCGAGGGCCGCCTGGGAACTTCGATGAGTACTTGATCTCTCACCACTTGCTCAGTTTCTCAATAGTCTGGTAACTCTTTTATCTCCAGTTAGTGCTCACTTTTAATGACTTTGAAGAAAATGTTTAGTTCTGAAAATTATCATTTCTATGAAAAGCCCGAACAACAGGAATTCTATGCATTGCTACAAATTGACCCTTATTTATAAAGCACAACTTTACCCTACATTGTTGGTCATGAAATATACAGGGTACGTTCACAAAGTTTCAAGACTGATTTTTTCTTGAATAGGGGAGGACGCGCAGACCGTTTCCATCAACAGGGTGAAGTAGTGGGGAGCGTCAGTTAACCGACATCTCTAACGGCAGTAACTTCCGAGGCGCTGGAGTGAGCAGATCGCTAGAGGCGTGAGTGCGTGTCAGTGACCCCCGTCGAAAACTCGGAGAGTGCATCAAAATGCAGAGTCGAAAATGCTCCGGCGTTTGAAGGATCGTGTCCGCCGCGTCCGCCATGAGATCAAAGACAATTGGGTTCTTCACCACGACAATGCGCCTTCTCACACGTCGCTCGCCGACGGCGAAGTTTTGGCCAAGTTCAACGTGGCAGTATGCCCCAGCCACCCTACAGCTCCGACCTAGCTCCCAGCGACTTCTTTCTGTTCCCCCGAATTAAGGAAAGCGATCCGACCAGAAAGGAAAGCGATTCGAGAGGATACCAGTGGTCCAGGCTGCTTCGACGAGGTCCCTTGACAGCCTTCCGTGCGAAGAGTTCCAGGGAGCCTCTGAACAATGGAAAAAACGCTGGCAGCGTTGTGTTGATGCCCAAGAGTCATATTTCGAAGACTTTTAGTTCGCTGTACAAAAATGCTTAATAAATTTTGTTCTGAGATCAGTCTTGATACTTTGTGAACGCAACCTTTATATTGTTGGTCCGTGCGTAGTGTTTGTGAATTGCGTGTTGATAACATTGTTCATACAAATTGTTGCACAAACTTTGCCTTGCGTTGTTGGTCATGAGATACTTATTAATATGCACTGCCATTATCATGAATATCGATTTATTATCAATAGTTATTATTTTTACGATATCTGACGTAAACAATGACCTTCTCCATGCTTTGAAGATCCAGTTTACAAAGTTTCATCAAGATCGGAATAAAACTGTAGATTAGTTTAAGAAACAAACCCACTGAAGTACCCGGCGTCGCTCGGAGAAAAATATAGTTTTTCATATTTATGTATACAAACATGGGGGGGTGATAGAGGGGTCAAATCTAAGCAACATTTCCCTCTTTCATTTTTTTCTCTGGGTATTGTTTTTGAGATAAAAAATGTTGGACGTCGCGTAGACGTAATATGCCACTTAACTCTACTTCTGTACCACGTCAAAATCATGGTCAATCATGTAATAAAAAGAACAAAAAACACACATCGTACAGTACAATAATGTGACTTGTTTTTTATGAAACATGCAAATGTTTTACTATAAGTGTTTTAGATTATAAATGAAAGGTCTTAAGAGGATTTTTTTTATTTTTTATTTATTTATTTTTTTTTCACGCCAAACCTCAGATGTTGAAATTATTGATGAAAATAGGAAAGAAAATTCCACAGCCTAGATTCGAACCAGGAACTATTATATGCAGTAGGAAAGATAGTCCCAGCCTACGAACTGGGTACTGCTCCAACCAGCCCTAAGGATATATAGATAGCGTTAATGCTTCCATGGCCGCAGTGGCGCAATTGGTTTGCGCGTCTGCACGGTGAGCAGAAGGTTCCTGGTTCGAACCCAGGCTGTGGAATTTTCTTTCCTATTTTCATCAATAATAAGTGTTCTAATTCACTCCATCTGGCATGAGTGCATGTTTCACAACGTCGCCGCATGGACTGACATAAAAATTTCAAAAGTTCTGGTTCTTCGCGAATCTGGTCCGCAGCTATGGCGATTCCGGCTACCAGCTCTTCATCAGATCCCACTGGTGTCTCATATATCAATATCTTTAAGTGTATCCACAGATTCCAAACAACTGTTTCCTGCAGGTAGGATTTCACCATTTTTTATCTCAAAAACAATGCCCCAGAGAAAAAATGAAAGAGGTAAATGTTGCTTAGATTTTATCCCTCTATCACCCTCACCTAGAAGCCGAGAGAAACATACCTGCCAAATTTCAAGTTTCTAGGGTTCATAGTTCTGGAGATTTCGTAATGAATGAATGAATGAATGAATGAGTGAGTGTATACATTTTTCGCTCTCTTTTTTTATAATAGTATTTTCCCCCTGAAAAAATCCTCGTCGTCCTCGGCCGGGATGGAAGCCATCTACGGGCATCAGAGCAATACCACCTAGACAGAAGGCCTGATAACGGAAACGTCATACACTGTTACATCATCATTAGTCGTCCATTGTTAATCCTATTTCTACCAATAATAAGCCCTAAATTTGGTCGACTAATGATTATGTAACAATGTATGACGTTTCCGTTATCAGGCCTTCTGTCTAGGAGGTGTTGATCAGAGGAGATCACGCAACCACTATTAATTGATGATAATTGATCAGAGGAGATCGACCATTGTTAATTGATGATGTAACAATGTATGACGTTTCAGTTGTTTGGCTTTCTTTCTAGGAGGTGTTGGTAATGCCCACGCAAATGGCCAGAGAGCGCCAATGCAAAAAATATCACGCTTTAAACAATGGAATTTCCCATCCTGGATTTCTTGAACCATGACCATAGCCAAAGTAATTTTTTATGGCCTATTGTTGCAGAAACTTTACTCTGCATTGTAGGACATGACTTACATTGTTGGTCTGCGCATATCGTAAGCTCATGTCAGACAGACAGATCAAGCAAAATATTATTTTTACCTTTTCCCCTTTTGGCCAACCTTCTAAACCCCTCGGCACATATAAACCTTACCCTGAACCTAACGAACATCTGGAGCAAGTATGAGCTCAAAAGGAAGAGTGGTTCAAAAGATTTTGAAAACATTTACTGACGCACCCTGAATTTTTATATAGACCTTTCCATTGAAACCGAAACTGGAGTAACTGCGCAGAAGCAGGACAGCAAAAAAATCTGTTTTTCTCCGGATGTATAGTAGTGTTCGCACATTTCAAGGGAGGAAACGCAAGTCTTTTGCTGTCCTGCTTCTGCGCAGTTAGTCCAGTTTCGGTTTCAAGGAAAAGATAAACAAACTCTACCGCCATCTCTTGAGTAAACAAACAAACATAAACCAAGATATATGATTTTTACCCCTTTCCCCCTACTTTAGGGACATGTAAACCTTACTCTGGACCTAAGGAATATAAGTTGCAAATATGAGCTCAATCGGATAAGTGGTTCAAAAGTTTTTAGAACATTTACAGACGCACCCTGAGCCTGAATTTTTATATATAAACCGCTAATGTTGCGTATATGTTCTTTAATTGATGTCGATTGTTATTAACCCCAAGCGCCCATAACAATTCTAATTCAGAAAATTATGTTGTGCATACCAGCAAGCAATTTACTCAACCATAGAAGGGTAGATTACTAGATATTTTTATTGTAATTGCGTGCTTCCTGAATTCCTAGAAGAAAAGTCTCACAACACGCACAGTCGAGTTTTATTTGTTTTCGATGTTCATTACACATATTTATGAGAGTATTATTTCGAGTAATAAAACTGGAAGTTCAACGCACAAAGAAACATCCACGGATACAGCGTCAAGTACCCATATAGAAAGTAACCGCCCATAATTATATATCCTTCAATTATATCTTGGCAGAAAGCAAAACAATATCAATAAGGCAATCTACATTTGCATCATTATGTTGAATTAAAGCTGTGTCTAGCCAGTTCTAATATATTATATGCAAGGTAGGATAAAACATATATCATCTTATATTTTATATTCAAAACTATTTCCGAGTACCCTATTTCCTTTTAGTAAACCGTAATAAGCTATATTTTCAAAAATTTGGAATCATTGATAAGACGCTGTCATTGGAAAATTAAGCCCAAGTAATTTTATTTTATTTATATATGTCGTTTAATCATGGCTGCACAAAATTCGATGTGAGGACTGAACAGTTGTCCTGTTGGAACAGAAACGGCTCTTCCCCAAATTGTTGCCAGAGTGCTGGAAATGCAGCATGGTCAAGAATATGTACGTAGCTACATTGCAAAGTTTGTTTTTCCAGGCCCAGAAACTAAGGTACCAGGCCGAACTACGAAAAAAAAACTCCACACTATTTTGCCTCCGTCACCAATGGAGTCGAAAATGAAGCATTTCCCTGACATCGGACAAAGCCGGACGCACCCATCTGGGTGCCAGATCGTAAAGAAATATTCATCGCTTCAAAACAGGAGTTTCAACTGTTCCACTGTCCAATGATGCGACATATGATATTATAATTTTCGATACGCCAAATAACAAGGCAACTTTCGTATCGGAAGCGACTTTAGCCAGGCTCCAAACTTTTTCCTTCTTAGAAAGTCTGTCCGAAATGACATTGCCATTCAGTTAAACATCAGGTTACCAACAGATATACCGACATACAAATACACTATATGGCCAAACTATCTGAATAGCTCTCTCTATTCCTTTTATTTATTATTTTCATGGTTATAGTTCTCCTTGCAGAAATTAAGATTATATTAATCTGTTTCTTATAAAATAACCATTATTTCATACATACATAAAATTAAAATGAACAAGATAATTAAATTAATGTGCGTCATTGAACGATATATAAGCGCTGGTGGAGGATTGGAAGCTCATACGTGCATCATACAGGCAGAGTTCATGGACTCTGCACATGGTATGATCATCAAATTCCACCATTGGAAAAAATTGTTTCGTGAAATTTCGGCTTGGCTACAAGTCCTGAAATCAATTGTAAGTAGTTTTATTTTTACAATGTGCGTCTGTCTGTCTGTCTGTTGGCATGGATGAAAGAAACAGGATGGACGACTCCCTATACTTCCCCAGCAAGTTTGATTTCAGAGCGACATCTGGATTCTTGCATGCAAACTAGCATCTGTCGTCTGCTTAGGGAGAAGAGGAAAAGCTGTCCATAGGCTCATGGTTATTGTTGACATATTGCTTGGAGACCAGAAACAGCTGCGATTCCTTTAAAACTTATAATATATATGTAGATCATGTGTACAGTTATGATTTAATGAAGAAATCTTTTCCATCTTTTAATGTAATTTTAAATATAATTTTTAAAGCAAAACTTTATACGTATATAATTAAATTGTTAAAAGAATCGTATGTAATTTTAATTACATTTTAACTCCAAAACTTAACATTTCAATAAACTAATTCAATAAAATAATAAAAAAATTTTTAATACAAAAAAATTCAAAAGAACTCAAAGAAATACGTAATATTTTTGCGATAGGCGGCCATGCTTTTCTCCTCTAATAGCTGTGTAAACAGAAACCATGCGAAGCGAAACCAAACGTTTCGGTATTTTTCACTTAAGGATCCAGAGGGCGCCACTGAAAAAAAAACTCGCGCACGACTCATAGGAGTCGTCCATCCTGTTTCTTTCATCCATGCTGTTGGTGCTCTAGCGTTCGAATGATTACGAATTTTCGACTTCCCTTTGCGCCATTCGACAACTTAAGCCAAACGTCAGCCTTAGTTCTTTGGTGAAAAAAAAACGGTGAACTACTTCCGGTTCAAAAGGTCACAAATAACAGGGGACTATGTTTTAATCTACAGTGTCCCAAATTGATATGGTTCAAAATCAGAGGTGAAGATTTCACTTCGGAAAAAGATTTTTATATTAAAATTACATGTTAATATTTCAACGTGGGGTTTAAAACATAGGTATCATCTGTAATTGTCTGCACCCTGTGAATTCAATGGTAATATTTTCAAATTTCCTATTGTTTTTTTATTTAAAATATACTCCAAACTCATTTCGGAAACGCGTCCATAAATAGCTTCTTGTAATTCAAACAAATAAAAAGTGACATTAAACTAAACATAGAAAATTTTGCCTTGGTATATAGCTTTATATATCATTTATTTAAACAAATAATGGGAAACTGCATTTTATTACTTAAGATTTTCATTTTATTGGCTTTTCAAAAGTTGTCCGACAGTTAACACGTCATTTCGTGAACGCAATAAGGGGTTTGGCAAAATGTTTCGAAATAATCGCGCTAGATGGTGCTGGTGAGGATGAACGTGAAGCTTTTTCGACAAGGGAGACATATTTGTGTATTTTGTGCAATCTGTAATTCATTTTGCTGGTTAAGCACCTTTCAGTTTAAAATTTGTGTAGCGTACTTTAATTCCTTATCATTGCGGGAACGCCATCATATATTTCGTTTGCGGGAAAAGTATATACTTTTAGCGTAATTATGCGAAATAACACGATTTACTAGCTAATAACCCTGAAATCCGACTTCTAGGGTGGGATCGATGCCGTACAAACAAAATCAAATATCAAATAATCCTTTCGGGAACGTTCTCAGACTATGACATGCGTTACCGAAATGATGACTGCATTCTCGAAATGAAAATTTCACTTTTAAGAAATGGCATGTATATATCAACCAACTCGTAACAACGTGTCATGAGTGAATATAACGAGTAAATAATGATAGTGGGGGTTGGTTTTGTAGCAGGTTTCCTAATGGGACCATGTTGTACTTTTGGAACTTTCAATGGTGAGATATGGCATGTAAAATATCAAACAACTCGTAACAATGTGTTATGAGTGAATATAACGTGTAAATAATATTGGGAATTTGTTTAGTAGCACGTGCCCAAATGGTACTATATGGTATCATATTTACTGTTGGAACTTTCAATGCTAAGATATGGCATGTAATATACAAAACAACTCGTAACAACGTGTCATGAGTGAATATAACGAGTGAACAATGATAGTGGGAATTGGTTTAGTAACATTTGTCTTAATGGTACCATACAGTACCTTTGGAAGCTTTCAATGCTAAGATATGGCGTGTACTATATCAACCAACTCCATACGAGTTGTTAGACCTATTGTCATCCATAGCTTATTTCTATCAAAAGCATATTGCTATCACATGAAATTTTCTTCATTTTCATACATAATATACAAAGACTGTGATACCACTTCTCACAGCCTTCACATTATATCCAATTAATTGTTGTTGGCAATATTAAAAATTATTATTAATTGAAATAAGAAACGTGTACACTTGAATTTTTTTCAGTAGTTTTTAGTTTACTTTTTTTTGTTGTTAAAGAATTTAGAACCGAACACAGTTGCTATTAGTTTGATAGAAATAAAACAAATAACAGAAAATCCATTAATTTCTATGTTAATAAAAATATGTACTCTAATTTTTTGTTAACAATAAAATTAAATTGAATTTATACATTTTGAATATATGTAATTTCAAATAATAAATTGAAATAAAATGCTTTATTAAAACAAATTAAAAAATTAATTTTAATTGAAAACAAACATGTAATTAGCAATATGAAAAAATTATCGACATTTCGTTAAAGTACACAAATTTGAATCAAAATAACAGAAACAAAACAAGTTGTCACAGTCGAATTATTCTATTCTAAATCGCCTGAAAATAAATAAATTTTTTTGCAATATTCCTTACCCAGAAAAAATTGATTAACAATGCAAATTTGAAAGTGGACATAGTGCCTTATGCATGTTATTTTTAAAACTGTTTTTTAATTTTAAAAAAGCAATAAAAAATAATTTATAGTGGTAAATTAGCGTTGGTTTCAGTGGTGTTTTCCGAAGCTGTCCACGCGATGAATTAGATGGCATCACTGGTCTTAGACGTGATCTCGATCAAAGTAGGGAGACCGATAATCGTCGAGTGCAACGTCCATTACTTATTAGTCCAAGGTCCGTCCCAGTGGTTGGATTTCTCGGTAACCAGTGTTCTAAGAGGTAACCCTCAGAATCGATGAAAACAAATGAGAAGGTCGAGATTTACTGTTCAGGAATATTTTTTCTATGACGGCGACCATTGGCATAAAGCAATTTCGATACTTACGTTTACCAAAGAAAGAAAGCATGAATGAAATTAAAAAAATAAAATACAACAGTAAAATAAAATTCTAATGAAAACAAGAACAGGTATATTCAGAATATTTTTTATAATTATGTAAGGATTTCGGGGGATAAAATTTATGAAAATGTGGTCGAATGAAGAATTTGGATAATTTAGAAAAGACTGCGCATCTGAATTATAATATTAGCCAATTAAAGATTATTTATTTATCCCACTTACATAACTGAAACCTCCCTCATCGGGTTCGGCCAATGAGGAGAGAATCAAGGCACTCAATGCAATAATAACAATTAATAAAATAAAATTTATTGGAACATTTAACAAAAAAGGTATAAAACAATAGTGAATTGGCAAATCAATGTTGAATGGGTTTCTTTAGAAATTTTAGAATGAAATTTCAAATAATTGAATTTCAAACTATAGTATTCAGAAAATGAGAATAATCTAGATTAAACAATAGAATAATTTGTATCAAAATGTATCAATTTGGGAAATGGTATAATAGGTCATAACCTACAATTTCAAGGTTTAATTTTGTGAATCAAGTTAAAATACGGGAATTAATTAACAGATCAATGGTTTCTTTGAATCTTATAGTTAACGAGAAAATGAATAAGAAATATTGGTTTGCAACAATTAATGCTCTAGGTGTAAAGTGAATGACAAAATTGATAATTTATATTGTAACAATAAAGATTAAAATAAAGTGAATACTTGAATAATCGTGACTGGTACGGTTGATCTTAACTAAAATATAAAAGATTTTACAGTTTCTGGGAGAGCACAGGAAATACGCTCTCTAAAGAATGAATGTAATACACCAAATTAATGTGATCTGTCCTTCCCACAATGTAATTGTACTTAAGTGTTCCACATTCCCAATACTAAATAAAAATAAGTGTGTAAGAAAAGAATGGCCTCTGAGAGAGGAATGAAAGTTAGCTGTACCGTATCTTCTCAATCTGTCCGCTGTGGTCTGGATCTCGCTCTGGTCTCGATCTGGGATATCGACAGTGGGGGGGTCTCGTCCAGCGACGTGGCTTGGAGATGGCTCGGAGCCGTTTCCTTTTCAACGGTGAAACTGTGTACCTCTCGGGGGTAGTTACGCGCTTTCGGGCTAACACTTGCCCATAGGAATGGGTTTTCCAACTCCTCCTTTTCCCGTATCCTCCACCGCCGGCAACACGCCATCTCCAATCCTACCTCCCCTGATGCACCCAGTCCAAGAAGTGGGTCTCCTTTATATACCTAGGTATTGATTTACGATTTACGAATTTATGAATTGATAGAGCAGGTGCTCTTCTATGGGTACTCCTTTTAAAAAATCCTGGGCACGAGCGAAAATATAACATAACTTTGGTGTGAACAAAAATGAAAACTTCTGAAACTTAAACTCGATTAAGCCTACGTTTTGGAATTTCTCAACTGGGATCGTAAGATACACCAGTCGAATGTCGAATTGAACTAAAAAATATAGATTAGAGATGCCGCGCACTCGGCTACTATGAAAGTCAAACTTCTACTGACTGCCTTCTTTTCCACTTAGAATTTCTGACAAAAACAGATTTGAGTTCGATAGCCAATCAAACGTTCGAAAACGCTGGTCACCCATCAAAAGAAAGGTGAATCCCTTGTCAGTCATGGGTTTTGAGACATCTACTCTACTAATTGTTTCTTTACTAACGAAATCTTAACCTTCACATGACAATCAGTCGACTCTTTTGCTAACTTCAGATTCGAAAGTTCACTTTCTTGTTTGTCTTCATCCTTCTCTTTCCACCCACTTCCTGTTCTGGAATTCGATCTCCTTCCTATCTAATTCTGGCAATACTCTTTAGGTCCTTGAACACAAGACCAACAACTAAACAATGAGATGTAAAATGAATCTCACCTTCTCCCTTTGCTGATAAATGCCCAAGTGGCATCTAAATAGCGATTCTTAAATCGCGTAGAAAAAGAAATAAATTAAATAATAAACTTTATTTAATTCTACTCTAAGTTAAATCCTTCTAAAACTTTATAAATTCATAAATTTCAAATTCCAAATAAACAAATAAGAACGCAAATAATAATTGATTAATTTACGTATTTAATTTAAAATAAATTCTAAATTTGGATATCAAATGTTTCCAAAAATCTTACAATTATACCTCTTAAAGAAAAAAAATTATAGTCAAAGAGAAGAAAAATTATTAAATTTTTTTTTTCATTCTTATGTATTGGAATTGGAAATGTGACCAAATTTAAATACTGAAGAAAGCTTTATATTTTTAGTTCATAAAAAATGAAGACTTTACTGCTGGCTATCTCCTTGCATCTCTTAAATGAAAAAGGGATTTGCTATGAATATCGTCCATTCATAAATGTGACAGGTAACTAATTCCTTAAGTTCAACTCCTTCTTAAACAAACCAAGTAAAAAAATTAATGATATATAATCCTAACATTTCAAGTACATGGGGGTGGGGGCAGAATAATAGGAACATCTTTCGATTTAGACGTTTTGTCGAATGTCTAGAAAAATACTTGAGGGTCGAATTATCCTAAAGCTTCAAGGCTGTAAGCAGCATGTTATACTTCATAAATTTCTGCGAAGGTTTTATCCCAAAGGCAAATAGGGGACCAGCAACTAATTAGACAAAAAATGTTGTTTTGGGTCACCCTGTAAAAAATATGTTGGAAATGCGTTGTTTCTGTAGCATACACTGGCGGAAAAAAAAATCCCAGCACCACGAAGGACTTGTGCTAGATGAATGAAATTTGGACAGTATATTCAGCTATGGTATTTATTCAATTGCTTCAAGTTTCAAGGTTACAACTTATAGGGGGCGTCACCAGCGCCATTGTGGCAGCTACCAGCTCAGTTGTCCGAAGATGTAACTAGTGCATTGGAGCCGGGAGAACCATTTTGAGGGGCTTCCTTGACAATGATTTGTTGATTTCTTCTTATTCTTATTCCTTGTATCATTTTAGTTTTGTTCTGTAGTTCAATGTGATGTTCTGTCAGTATGCAGAATAAAAGTGATCTGTACTCTCAAAAGTGATGTTTTGCTTTAATCTACAAGAAAATAGACAAACGTCGATATCTCACACACGACCGAAACTAGATGTAATATTTATAGGACATTTTTTGTTCCATTTGAACCATACAATGTTCCTAAACAATTATGCTGAATAAGTTTGGGTCACTGTATATTATTTAGAAGCGATTACAATTGCCATAGAACTTTTCACTGAGGTCGTGCGGTATTAAGCACACACCCGCACGCCAGCGGAAATCCCCACATTTCGATGATTTTTGGGTGGAAGACAGCAAAATTTGGAAGAAAAAAAAAAGTTTGCACGGCAGTGGAAATTCGCACTTTCCAGTGATTTTTGAGTGGAAAACAGCAAAATTTTGCTACTTTTTTTCGTTGGCTAATAAAGTGCGTCCAGAAATTATAAAGCCTAACACATTCCTCATAAAAACCAACGATACAACTAAACACATGATATTGCGCATTTAATTAAATGTATAGTAATGTCTAATAATCATTCAGACAAAAATAAACAAAATCCGAACAACTGCTAAATTGTAAACAATAAAGAAGCAAAATCAGACCATTTCACATATCCAATAAATATACAGCCACATACCTTTTTCTTTTAATTGACTCTTCCTAAATTGTTAATTTTAATCTTTCACATAAAGCTTACGAACTGAAAAAATTAATGGTAACAAGTTACAACTATTCAGGATGAGCTGCAGTATTGAAAATCAAGAATGCCGCGAGGAATCCGATTAAGTGACATGGAAAAGGAGCGCATTATTGATCTGCATGAATCTGGACAATCTGCATCGATATTGGGATGTTCACACTCAGTGGTGGATAACAACTTAAGGTTGAGAGAAAATTATGGCCAAAAGAAGTCAACTGAACAACCTGAAAAACTAACCGTCCGCCAAAAAAGAGCAATAATTTGAGGTGAGCCAAATTCTATGTCTCTACTTACTCTTGCATTCCTGTATGCAAATCCACAATTGCAACTATCATTCATATGAGTAACATCCTCCAGTAGTAGAGGAGAAAGTCGCAGCCTGTTCTAAAAAATTGCCATAAAGAAAAACGGCTTCTTTGGGTAAAAGAAAAAATATCATGGGACGAAAATTGATAGAATGTGATCTGGAATAAATAAAATTCAATCTTGACGGTTCAGATGCATGGCAGTTTTATTGGCACGACCTTAGATAAGAGGTCTAGTGTTATTCAAAACGTCAAAGCGGAGGTAGAGGTGTAATTGTGTGGAGAGCTTTCGGATAGCGTGATATCTCGAATATTGCCTTCATTAGTAAACGAATAAATGCTAGTGCATACCAAGATCTGCTAGAAGATTACTTGCTCGATTATGCAGAAGAAATGGAAGGACCCCACTGGCTATTCCAGCAGGACAATGCTCCCGTACATAACAAGAAAAGCACATGGGAGTGGTTTCTCAATAAAGGTGTTCCTGTCATTGAATGGCCTGCATTATCTCCAGATTTAAACCCAATGGAGAATGTTTGGGGATGATTTATCACGTTCTGTATATGTCAATGGAATTGAAGACTGTCATGGGCAGGACTTTATGTGACTTACCGCCAAAGCATATCTTTAAGTTATCCGAAAAAAACCCGGAAACTTCACTGGATATTAAACCACAAAAAACATAGTGGCTGTATATTTATTGGACATGTGAAATGGTCAGATCGTTTTTTTCCATTATTTATTATTTACCAGTTGTTCGGATTTTGTTTGTTTTTTGTCTATTTGATCAATAGACATTACTATTCATTTAAATAAATGCGCAATATCATGTGTTTATTGTATCGTTGGTTTTTCTGAGTAATATGTTAGGCTTTATAATTTCTGGACGCGCCTTACATTAGCTAGCATAATATCTTTTCTAACTACAATTCTGTGGCGCAGGCTTCAGATAACAGGAATTAGTAGGTGACGACACCTCTTTTTGCTCTAATGAGAGCCTCCACCGCTGCCTCCATGACAGCCTCCACAGTTGCTGCGAATTTTACACCAGTCTAAACGTCGCCTAGAATTGTTGTCTGGGATGAAGGGCTTGTGAGCAGTAGCACGACCGTGGAAACACCAGGAATAGACTTCCCGACGAACAGTGATAGTCTAGAAACACAAGAAGCAGAATTTCTGAACTCTGTAGCAATCGTTTCAGCAGAAGACCTTCGATTGCTCCGGGCCATACCTGCAAGCACTCGACGATCTTTGTAAATGTCTTGGATCTGGTAGTTCGTGGTTGCACTGATTTTGTTCCCTGGGTCTTTCACTTCGCAATCACATCTATATATATAAAGAAGGATGTTTGTGGGTCTGTGCGTCTGTGGGTCTGTGGGTATGTTTTTTATACAATTCTACAGTTTTATTCCGATCTTGATATAATTTCGCATACATGACCTTCAAAGCATGAGGAAGGTCACTGTCTACCTCAGATTTCGGAAAAATAATAAATATCGATAAAAAATCGATATTCATGGTTATGGAAAGGCATATTAATGAGAAATATCTCATGACCAACAATGCAAGGCAAAGTTTGTACAACAATAGGTATCAACAATGGTATCAACGCGCAATTCACCAATAACAATGAGCACAGAATGATGATGTAATGTTAAAGCAATCTTCCCAAGATTTATAACAATGAACATAAAATGATGATGTAATATGGATAAGTTTCAATTTGTAACAATGCATAGAATTCCTGTTATTCAGGCTTTTCTTAGAAAAGAGAGTTCTTAGTACATAACAATTTCTTGATAATCTTTAAAAATGATCAGTAACTGGAGATAATGGAGAGTTAGCAGACTATTGAGAAAGAGTGGAAAGACGACAGAGGAAGCACTCCTTTAGCTCCGTGATGTATTGAGCAAATGGGAAAAAAGTAAATAGAAGAATCGGCGACTGCTAGACTGCACAAAGTGATGAATGGCCAAGTTTTGCTTCAACACATCGAGAGAAGAGTGGAAATTGCAACAACACTAAGTATACATCTGAGGTAAGATTACGTGAGTAAGAAATTATTTAGAGTGGCATCCTTGGAGAGGTCCAGCACCATTGTGAGCCTTTAAAAAGATTTTTTTCGAAATTTTCATTAAGAATTTTTACTGTATTAATTCTAAGCATTTTCATGTGTTTATTTTTAAGATATTGCAAAATTTAATTTAATTTTTTGAGATTGTTCTGTTTACATCCAAGTGTAATTATCCCGGGCAACGCCGGGTACCTTTGATAGTATATTATATATTATGTCAACTTTTGTTTGCTTCTATATAAGAGCATTTTATAATTCAAATAAGTTTATTTTTTATTACTTATTTTTTCTTCAGAGAATAAGAAATTTGGTTTTATAAAAATAAGAATTCATTTAAATTTTGCAGATCGTCAATCTCCATTTCACTCTCAGATAGAGAAGTGCATAGAATTTGTCGTGGATATAATGAATGCATGGAAACGGAAAAATGCTTTATTTGTAACTGATAGGCGTAAGTAATGTACTCAGTTCCCAAGCTCGTTTATTAACGATGAAAAATTTAGTCATATCACATATACGCTGCTGATGTACTTATTAACTTTTTAATTTTCAGTGTACTTGTACTTTTGAAAAAATACTTTATATATTATATACAGGGTGTTTCAAAATTATGTACAATAAATTTAATGACATATTCTTCAGGTGAAAAGAAGACGAAAATGTTCTACAGCACTTTGTCTGGAACCGATTTATTTACGCGATACAGCTAACTAAATCCGTGGCTCCAAATTACAGGAATTTTTCAAAGTGCCCGCCACCAGCTCGCACGCACGCTTCGGCTCGTTGCATGAGCGACCGTCTCATGTCATGGAAGAGTTCGTCGCCAGCATTACGAACGCTTTGGCATGCATTTTCAATTCGTTGTCGCAGATCCATAATGTTAGGAACTTCTGTGCTGTAGACGATCGTTTTCACATGACCCCACAGAAAAAAGTCCAAGGGATTAAGGTCGGGTGATCTTGCAGGCCAGGCTACCGCTCCGCCTCGACCTATCCACCGATTCGTGTATGCAGCATTAAAGTGTGCTCGCACAACATGGCTGAAATGTGCTGGAGCGCCATCATGCATGAACCACATGTTAGATCTTATCAAAAGAGGAACATCTTCCAGTAATTCTGGCAATGCATTCTGCAGAAACAAAAGATACGCTCGCCCAGTCAATCGTGGCGGCAACACATAAGGGCCAATTAAGTTATTTCCGACAATTCCACACCAAATCTTCACGGAGAATTGATGCGCTCGAGCTCTGGTAACATGCGGGTTAGCATCTGCCCAATGGTGCTGGTTGTGAGAATTTACGATTCCTGTCTGGGTGAAGGTTGCTTCGTCCGTGAAAAGTATCCATTGGCAAAATCGTTGTCGGTGTGGATTGTCCGTTGGGTTCAGTGCCTGAACCAGTTGCAGGTGGTATGGATGCAAAAGCTGACGGTGAAGAATGCGCCAAACAGATGAGTGCGGAATGTGTACCATGGAAGAAATACGATGGGTGCTTGTCTGTGGTTCATCATGTATGATGTCAATTATCACATCCACCTCATCCGGAGAATGTGCTACAGGCCGCCCTTGTCCTGTTTGACGGCCAAAGGAACCACGCTCCCTCAAATGTCTGTCGACAGATACAAATGTTCGGTTATTTGGCAAACATCTATTCAGAAAGCGTTCTTGGTAGAGTCTTCTTGCTTCCACAGCATTTCCGTCCGCAAGACCATACATTAGGTGCATGTCAGTGTATTCTGCACTGGAATACGTGGACATGACTTTTTTTTTACGTAAATCGTAATGTGTATGTCAAAGCACGCAAACGTTCTGAAATTGATATTCCTAGTGGATGTACAGTAGTGAAACTACAGTAATGGAAACAACCGTACACAACTAATGGAGCAACCCTAAAGTAGGTTTAAATGGAACAAACCACTCAACCTAGTGTTGGATCGAAACGCTGGAACTGCTAAAATATCGTCCGCTAATTACCGTGCTTCCCTACTGTATGATATTGGATTACTCGCAAACAAATCGTTTCGAGACAAAGTGCTATAGAACATTTTCGTCTTCTTTTGACCTGAAGAATATGTCACTAAATTTATTGTACATAATTTTGAAACACCCTGTATTATGGCAATAGAGTTTGTTACAATAACATAAGATCACTTGGTATTATGACAATGCAGAGTTCAATAGCCAATTTTATTTATTTTCTGGGATCACCTAATGGACATGACCTTAGTTGTTTCTGTCAATGAAATTGGTATAGATTTTACAATACAATAAAGGCAGACCAGAGTTTCCGACTATTTCTCCATTTATTCCCGGCTTATCAAGGATATATCTTCACTACGACAACCGACAATAGAACAGAAGTGTACATTTGTTCATGTGGGACGGAAGCAGTGCTTTCACGAGGATTACCTTTCCAGAATAAATTCCAAATGAAATACGCTGAAATAGGCAAGAAGCCTGACTAACCCAAGAGGTCTTCCACATTATGAAAAGCTCACTCCATCTGCTTGTATGTACAGGGTCTCCCATTTTAACCTGACAAATCACAATAGCTCGATAAAGCTGCATCATACGTGTTTAATATTTTCTAAAAAGCTCTCTAATGATATCAAATTCGATCCTCCCACTCCCACCACGTGAGAATGGGGGAGGGGTAACTTTGAAATCTTAAATAGAACCCCTATTTTTAATTGTTTTTTTTTCAGAACCCACTCCCACCCCTGGTTTGAAATTCTCACTTCGGATTCTTAAAGACCATCAAAAATAGAATGTCTGTAAGACCCACTCTCTATCTCTTTATTGGATTCAAAACTTTAAAAGTTCCACAATTTGCGTGCCTCTATTCCTAAACGGTTGGATCAATTGAAAAAACACAAAGAATAAAACATTTCTCAAATGTTGTGTATAATGCGAAAATACCATTAAAAATCGTGGTTCCTATTTAAGATTTCAAGGTTGCCCCTCCCCCCATCTCAGGGGGTAGGGATGAGGGGTCGAGTTTTGTGTCATTGGATAGCTTTTTTAAAAATATTAAAAACTTATTTTCATATTTTTTGTAAAATGCGAATTTTTCGAGTTATTTTGATTTGTCAGGTTAAATGGGGCACTCTGTATAATAGCCCACGCAGGCATATCAAAGAGGAGGATGGTCCGAATGATCATCTTCTACAGTAGTAGCTTATTCTCGATGCTGAGGGCGCTGCTTCGATCCAGCAGAGCAATGATATGTTGTCCACATAAAACGCACGCCCTCTAGTAAAAACGTTGTCAACCCTCATTCCGGGTCTGAAAGCATGACTCGCGTTAAATGCTCTATGCCTCTCTGCAAAATTAATAAAAGTAAAGCACTTGCATATACCAAATGACACGGTTTTCAGAAAGATCAAAATAATTATATATTTACTGCAGCTTTTATTTCCACTTTGATGAAATATTTTAATTTTTTCATATTTTATCCGTTAATTTCACGACAGTTTTCAGATTGAAATATAATAATTTATGAAGAGTTGAAGTGTAAATAACGTTTAAGATTAACGTTAAAAGACTAAACATTTCGGAAATATGCTACCTCTTTGTCCAATGTATTCGGAAATAGTTAATGAAATTTTAAAAATTGATATGGATAAAAAAATGCATGTTGTTATATTCAGAGAGAAGATAAAAATTAAACTGCAGAAACTCTTCAAACATATCATAATTACAAAGAGAAAAAGGAAGGAAAAACGCTGCGACCTTTGTTCAATGTATTAAATCGCTTTCAGTATGCTGTATAAATTCATATAAATTTCATTTATACACTCCCAAAACATATATACTGTTAATTTTTTTCTTCATTTCTAGTATTTACTGTAATATATATCTTATGTTTTAAGAAATATGCAACATCTTATAATCAAAAGGCTGATTATAAAATTTGGTAAAAAAAAAAAGAGAAAAAACAGACAAAGAAGAAAAACAAAGAAAAACATGCTATGATAGATTGAATGGATATATTTCATGAAAAAATAAATGAACTCTATAAATGTCGTGAATATTTAATTTCTCAATGTCAAATTTAATTTATTTAAATTTTTTTAGCTTGAGCATGCATTAAATCCTTTTCAACGAACAAAGGCTAAAAATGCAAACAAAGAATCTTGCTGTGGAAAACTAAGTCAAAAAAGAAGAAATTAATGTATCAGAGGTATCATAGATGAATATTTTGTGAGGTATCTCAAGTTCTCATTGTTGGTAGCGCACATGGTGACACGGTTGATCGCTTTCAAAATAAGCCACCAGTTGTCAGTAAAACAACTGCGCATGCGCAGTTTCCAACGTGTGCATCGTCCATTGGCCCTCTTTGCTTTGTTCTGAGCGTAATTCACGTGACGGTTCTAGGAGAGTCTTGGGACAATGATAACGCCAAGGTACTTGTAGTTGTCGACCCATTCGAGTTTCTTATTGAATAGAACAAGAGAATCTGGGGGACGCTTAAGCTTTTTATTGAAGTACACAGTTTGCATTTTCCGATTCAGTTTCCAGCAATTAAACCAATCTTCAAATATTTTCAAGACGTTCTGCAGACAACTGATAAAGTGAGATGGCTGGCGCGCCTATGCATGATGGCAGTATCATCAGCATAGAATATAAATTACACTTTTCGGGTTTTAGGAAATCGTGCACAAAATAATTAAATAGAACGGGCCCGAGGACAGAACCTTGTGGGGCACCAGCCTTTACCTTAAGGGGCGTGGATAAGTTTTCTGACAACTTTAACTTGATAGAATCTTTTGGTAAGGAAGGATTTCACCAACGAAATCAAATCAGGTAGAAACTGTTCTCTAATAATCTTGTAAATTAGCCCCTCGTGTCACACAGGGTCGAAAGCTTTACTGACATCGAGAAAAACCACGCTACATTACCTGGAAATGCTCAGGGGGGTACTCAGATCTTCAACCAGCCTCATAAATGCATTTGACACGAGTGGGCGGCACCAGTGTTTCTGCAGGTGATCGGATCCTAATATTTCGGATTTTTTTGAAGACAATGCCAGGAAGACTGAAGAAAATTGGCCACCGATGGTTCTCGCCACTGACGACTCCGCCACTGACGACTCCACCGATGGTTCTCGCCACCGATGGTTTCCCAGGCCTTGTTGAGTGAACAGGCAAATAGCCCGATTCATTGAGTGTTTAACTAGATAACTCAGACCGAGAATGGGGAAACGGAAGAGCACGGAGAATGTTATTAAAGAAATGCTGGAAAAGATATACTTAAAAAACAGGATATCCAAAGGTTTAACCAATGTTTTGATAAATTAGCGGTGCAGCTAGTAGATTATCTTGAACTCGACAAGATAAACTGTTATATAAGGGCCTTTTCCACAAATATTGGTAAAATTCTTGGGGACAGAGCCCCGGCAAAGCTAGAAGGGGCTATGCAAATAGCCAAAAGTGAACTAGAACGCGCGGCAAAGTATAAAGCGAGTGAATCGCTAAAGTTAACCAATCCAGAAGCGCGTCAAAAAACTGGCCCAAATAAATTAGGAACGGTAGCGTCGCATTGTGAGGTAGATAAAACTTTGACAGCAGATATACAAAAGTATTATAAGCCTTGTGGCTTTACCAAAGATAAATGGAGCGCAAGACCCATATTTCGTAGAGGAAGGGTTTTTGTATAAACGGGAAGTTAGTGCTTCCTAGAAAATGGAAAGTCGTAAAGTTGATAATGAGAAAACAGCCTATGATGACCCAACGAGGGGTATGAATAGAGACATTGCTACAGACACGGAGACTTTTTTTCCGTACAACATAACGGTGTCGGGATTGTCCTTCTGAAGTCTCATGTACAGAACGATGTCACCAGTCATTTGCAGGGGAGAATTCTGATGTTGAGGGTAAGCAACTGTCCGCACCTCTCCGTAGCTGGACATCTAGTCCTTCAGATAAGATTCCTCCATCACTGGAGATGCATCTCGGAAAAGGATTGGCAAACGTCTGAAGTCTGTATGAATCAGGTGGACGGTGGTTGATCCAACCTTCAAGAAATCAGCAGCCACTATTCTGTCTGCTACGTTATGCTGTCGGCAGAGCATCCTCGACTCCGTCGGGGATAAACGCTGGAGAACTGAAATGGCAGGATCGCCAGACGTTAAAACCAGAGGAATATCTTAGCGTAATAACTCCTTCATAAATGCGCCAACGGCGAACAGGCCGTCAGCAGTCATCATCACCATGTTTTCCATGGAGATGAAAAGAAAAAGATAAAAAAAAGTTCGAGATAAAAAAAGATAAAAAAGTGTTTGTAAAGAACACCATAAACAGATTAAAATTTTTTCATCCAAGTGTCACGTTGTGACTTTAATTTTTTTTTAATAGTCTAATATTTTTTTATCTGATAGAAAAATTAGGGAAATTATTATTTCCGTTTTTGAAGTATTTTAGAATGTATTTTTTATTTTGTTTGTTCAGTATGTGAGCACTCATCTCATGTCTATTGTTGTCTGCTCATGCCAGATGCTGAACAATGCATCAAAAAATTTTCTTATTTTCTTAGCTTAGATTTTTGGCCAGTATTCTTTGGGCTGCAGCAGCAGCAGGAGTTTCTCCAGCTCTTCATTGATCATCATACTTCTTCACATCCTGTCCATGGAACTTAGCCTAAGTTTGGATTTAGTTTCCATGTGTCTCTTTACAAACTGAACTTAGTCAAAATTTTTCTACTAGATCTTCACTTAGTTTTTCCCTCAACTTTTGGATTTATTGCAATGCCACTTTAATTTTGGAACTTATATTGATCTTCAAAGATATTCTTCAAGACTTTTCCATTTGTGGACTTCATTTTCTTCAAGTTCCCTTCTGATTTTATCTATTGTTCTTCTATGCTGCTGTCTCCCTGAATATTCTCTATTTATTTTATTTTATTTTTTTTGTTCTGCTTGTACTCATTTTCTTTTCCTTTTTCCAGTGTTCCTCAGACTTTGTATTTATGATGTGTGTGATGGGCTTGTTCTGCTTTTATTTTATAATTAAAAGCATGCCAATTTGACGCCCTGCGTTTCTTTTGGATTTGGTTTCTTGTATCTGTGCATTATGTACAGTGTTCCTTTTTATCTGTGCTTTGTGCACAGTTTTTCTCTTTCCTCCTAACTTTCCAAATGTGATTTCTGCACAGTTGTCTCATTTTCCCAGTGTTATATACATTGGTATTCAACTGTATTCTTATACAGTAACTTTTCTGATGTTATTTGCATCATTATTTAGTTGTGTTTGTTCACACTGATTTGCCCAATGTTATGTACATTGGCATTCAACTGTATTACCCTACAGTCATGTTCCTGATGTTCGCTGTGTTTATATACAGCTATTCTCAGTTCAACTGTACTTATTTGAAGTTATAATTTCTAGTGCTTTATGCATTAGTGTTATTTGTATATTGTACTTTATGTATAGTCGGGTGCATAAAGGTTTTTATCTAAGTCAAAAATGTTCGGCTTCCTTATAATACTTCAATCCAATAAGATTACTTTTTCCAGGTATCTACTCGAGCATGCTTACTATGGAACGATTCCATTAAGTTTTTGCTTAGCATCGAGGGGAGGCAAGTTTTACGTCACGTGCTCAACTATGTTAACAAAAAGATTATTTTGGCTGTTCTGATAAGAATTTTTGTTTTATTAATAATAAACTAATCTATTTGGTTAATAGTGTAACATAAATGGTGCATTTCGGTGAAAATCATGAACGTTTGGCAAAAGTGTGCACGAAAGTGTAAATCAACAAATTTGGGTGATTTACAGGTGTAAGCAGGGAATAGGGAGTGCCGTTCTCCCTATTCCCAGGGTGTAATTGGAAGCTGTTTGCTTTTGACTGCTCGAGAGGTTACAAGTCTCATTTTTTGCGTGTATATAAAATAATCAACGACAATTATGCCAAAACCATCCGAAAATGTTTTTAAATTTATTATTTAACTAGATGGATCCCGTCAAAACTATCTTATTATTAATCCCCATCTCTTTAATTAAAAAATAATAAAATAAAACATTGTCAGAGCAACAAATAGAATAATCATTATGCACAAAAAAATAGAATAATCAGAGCTTAAATATCTCATTATGCTCAAAGAATAAGAAATGAGTTATTATATAAAATCAAAATAGCTTTAAACTAAATTTCTTTGAAAGTATTAAACTGAGACATAAAGTGTCAGCGGATAAAATGATCAGTTTTTAAAGCTCTTTCTAACAATATAACATTTAACATAACATTTTCAGAGTTTTTCAGTAGTCGCAAGGAAACGTCATAAATATCAAGCGAGGCCAACGAGAAAGACAGGCCTCGAAGCGGAAAAGTCACCTGAGCAACTGGTTCCGAACAACAATCCAATCTTCATTGTCTCCATGTTGGATTTTAACAATCAGTATTTTTTTTGTTGGAAACAATGAAGGTTGGATTGTTGTTCGGAACCAGTTGGTCAGGTGACTTTTCCGCTTCGAGGCCTGTCTTTCTCGTTGGCTTCGTGATCAAGGCAGGATTTTCTTTCTGCAAATCTTCAGTTTATTTATTTCAAAACATGATTGATTATTGTCTCAATACAACAATCCCTGGCTTCTGATGGATTGTCGTAACTTTGTGTGTTGGCTTCAGATGCGCATGCGCAAAAGTGCCAGTTTTGCTCTTACAAAAATGCTTGGCGTTTTAATATATAGGATTGCATATTTTAGAGAATATTAATAGTAGAGAATATTAAATGATTTGAACAAAAGAGGATTTTTGTAAAAGTAACGGTGGTATGAATTAGTGTATATTTTATTAAAAACTAAAATAAAGCATGACATGACAATTAACATGAAGAGTTTTTTAAACCCTCAAACAGATCAAATTACATACTTGGATGAAAAAACTTTAATCTGTTTATGGTGTTCTTTACATACACTGTTTAAAACTTAAACGAAATCAAAAACGCGATAATGAACAAAAAAAAAATGTCTATTCATATCGGATTCGTACTCTGCCATTCGATGCAGTAGGCAGAGACTTTAACGATATTGCTGTCAGCCGCTATCGCTTATTATTGTCAGGAGGGAGCACATCCCAAGCGTGTACCTGCTTCCCTATTTTCATTCAGAAGGGACAGGTCCATTCTAATCTGCCTTGACTCTCAGTACAAGTATCTGACTCTCAGTCATTGTGCTGCATGCACACCTTTACATTTGACAATTAATACTGGTTTATATTTATTGATTTGTTGTATGTTTAATGCATTACGCATCAAATATATGTATGCTTACTGCATTTTTCAAAACTCATTCTATATATGTGACTCTTATATGTTCAGTGATTTAGTAACTTTGCTTGTATTCTACAATCATTGTTGCTTAATTATTCTTTATTTCTTTATAGTTAGTGTCTGCCAGTGGATCCATTGTTTATTTTGTATTCTCTGTGAAACATTACCCATTGTAATTTCTTCTGAGGAAACACCGTTTAGTTTTGAAATTTCTTTAATTCTTTGTATGAATAAAGTTCATGTTATTTTACTTATTCTTTTTCTGATTCTGATTTATTGATTCAACCTCGCACTTTGCCCATAAGCCCAAATAGCCTGGATCCCGGAGGGCTTGTACGACTGGATAAACGACGACTAATGAGTTAACTACGGAGCGTAAAGTTATTGCAATGGTGCCGTGGACCTACAACAGGATTTAATGTTAAAAATGCCGATAAATTACAACCACGACGATCAAATAATCGACGATCCATGGACGTTTGCCCAGCCGACAATAAGACGACAACAAAGTAATATCTATTTTATTTATTTCCGTTTTGGGGTCCCGTGGCAGAGCTGATTTTTTGTTAACTTCAATCAAACACCGTATTATGAAATCATTCAGAGGAAGATTTATTACCGAATTGCTCGTTTCTTGGGAGCACTCCTTTACTAACCTTACCCTACCTTGCCCTGATATAATTAGTTTAGAATTAGTTTTCGACCCTTTTTTAATTCACGCTTTTTTAATATTTTCATTTTTCTGCATATTCACATTAGATAGTGCAAAATTTCATCAAAAAAGAGCCCGAGCAAGGCCGGATATATCATCCTGGTATAAAATAAATTAAAAAATATTTTCGGTTGGTTTTGGCAAAATTGTCGTTGATTACTTCATATACACAAAAAATAAGACTTGTAGCCTTTTGAGCAGTCAAAAGAAAATAGCTTCCACTTACACGTGTAAGTCACTTCCGCATCATTCATAACGAGCGCTGCATCAGCTTATCTCTTAATTACGCATGTAATTATATCGATACTGTGCATCATTTATGTTAAACTAATCTATTTGGTTAGTAATGTACTATTAATAAAACAAAAATTCTAAACACAACAGCCAAAATAATCTTTTTGTCAACATAGTTGAGCACGTGACGTAAAACTTGCAACCCCCGATGCTAAGCAAAAACTTAATGGAATCGTTCCATAGTAAGCGTGTTCTACTGGACACCTGGAAAAAGCAATCTTATTGGATTGAAGTATTGTAAGGAAGCCGAACAATTTTGACCTGGGTAAAAACCTTTTTGCACCAGACTGTACAACACCAAAATGTTTGGGCCCGTATTCTTGATGAACTGCCCCTATCAGAACGGTCAACATATTGGTTTCAGCAAGATGGGGCACCACCACACTTTGCAACTATTACAAGCACATTTCCATCACGTAGGGATTGGTAGATCTGGACCAGAACCTTGGCCGCCACGATCGCCAGACCTCACACCATTAGACTTCTTCCTGTGGGGTTATGTGAACAACAAAGTTTACGACACACCACTGCCACAGTGCTGACCTTCAAGAAAGGATTATAGCAGTTTATTCCAGCATTCCAGAAACAATTATGACTAATGTGCAGAAATCGATTGTGACACGTGCTCAAATGTGCCTTGCAGCTGATGGTCAGCACACTGAACACTTTCCAGATTAGGAAGAAAAATATTTCGCTAAAATTTAAATGAACATAATAAATTTTTTCAACATTTTCTCTCTACCATGTCATCCAGTCACTTAATGAGCCTTCCCAACGGTGTGATGCATTCCAATTCATATGTGTTAGAAAGCTCATCCAACCTGCACAGCCCAACTTGACCTTGAGTGACTCTTTCTCGCCCATTTTTCTGAAAAATCTTTCAAGGGGAAGGGAGTGATTAAAAATTGTTTTTAGACTAATGCGGTGTTGCTCTACAGGGTAGCAGTCGGAAATTTTTCTCTATCTTAATAGTTGTCGAGTTAGCAAATGGATGACCTTAAATTTGGGATCAAATTCAAATTTGAGTGCGGCAATGAAACCCCCCCCCCCCATTACCTATAAACCACGCTCATTAGATCTCGTCCACCTGGCAGCTATGAGATATCTGCCATATTACCAGATTTTTTGGACACCCTGTTTATCGTGTAGACATATTTTCGCAATTGGCTAGCTGAATCCTTTTTCGGATATAACTTCTTCAAATAGATAAAAAAAAACCTCTGGGGCTGTGGTGACTTAGAGTGAGAAGAACCAGGAGACACAAAATCCACTTGACCACAAAAAGTTGACAATTATTAAACAGATGTGCATTTCGATTACAAAAATTCTGTTTAAAATGTACGAGGGGCGATTGATAAATAAGGTCTCCATGGCCGTAACTTTTTTATTTGTTACCCGATTTTCAAAATTCTTTTTGTATCTTATACTCACATTTGTCCTCTATGTAAAGCACTATTCACTTTTCGACATAGTTCCCATCCCTTTCCACGCATTGCGCTAACGCGTGACTAGTTGGGTGAACCCGTCGGAGAGGAATTCCAGAGTTGTTGTCGACACCAGGATTGAATGGCAGCTTTGGACCCTCTTCTGGAGTACGATAACGTCCGCCCGCACAGACCAGAGGCGTTGCAGCGCCTACAGTTCAAAGATGAAAAATTGCAGTTCAAAAATGAAAGACTTTGCACATTGCGACTTTCACCACTTCCCAAAGAAGAAAGAGCCCCTTAAGGGACATGAGTTGGTTCTGACGGCGAAGTTAACGCTGCCATTCAATCCTGGTGTCGACAACAACTCCGGAATTCCTCTTCGATGGGTTCACCCAACTAGTCACTCGTTGGCGCAATGCTTGGAAAGGAATGGGGACTATGTCGAAAAGTGAATAGTGCATTACATAGAGGACAAATGTGTGTATAAGATACAAAAAGAATTTAGAAAATCGGTTAAAAAATAAAGTTACAGCCATGGAGACCTTATTTATCAATCACCCCTCGTACATCTGTGCCAATAATTGTCAACTTCTTGCGGTCAAGTGGATTTCGTTTTTCCTGGGTCTTCGCGCCTTTTTTTCAGTTTACACATCCTCTCCGAATTTTTGATGTGTTCTAATCTTCGTTTTTTAACAAATAGATTGTGAGCTACAGTTTTGATCGTATAATTAAGCAAGCAAGGTCTCTCTCCGACTTTCCAGCACAAAAGTAACCATTTTGAAATAAAGCACAAATCATGGTGGCTGATAATTATGCAACATATAAAGAGAGTTAGTAGGTGGTCTGATAATTATGTAACAGAAAAGTCTTCAGAAAACCACAAAAATTTTAAATGAAAAAAATTTCTAAAGACCGAACTTATAAAACTTAACACTAAAACATGAAGTGATTCTATTAAATAAAATTAACAATTAAAATCTGATTTCTCACAATTTCAAGTGATTATTTCAGAAACAGACTGTATACATGATAATGATTCCTATTATATCTGGATATTTCAGAAAGTTATTACTTTCCTAGAAAGGTGTTAGCTTTGGGAATACAACTATCAACAATAACTCTCGGTAACTCCCATAATGGCCTAATAAAAATTCCTGGAAGAACCCACCCGTTTCTGGACGAAATTATTCTCGTTTACTGCAAAAATGATTGCATGGACAACATTACTGCATTGGTAAGTAACACTGGCTAATTATAAAAGTGACCATCTCTTATTTGTGATTTTAGTGCTAAATAACCAATCGCAGAAGGCATTAAATAAATGAGGCAAAAATTGAAGTGTCATCAGCAGATTAAGTGCGTATAGGGAGAAATATCGAAACATTGAATATCCGCCATCTTTTGAGGGCATCGAGACCCATGGCTGCCATGGCTCTGAACTTATTCCATTGTTATACAATACATCCAAACACCCAACAACTCGTTACCATCGTTATACAATAACAAGTCGGGCAAAAACGGCGCACTTCGATGAGTAGCAGTATAGGATTGCCTTCCTCTTGCCCTCAAAAAATGGCAGCTGTACCCATCATTCAATGCGAAGATATTTTCCCCTATAGTTGTACCGCAAGATTTAGAGCCCTGAGTGGAATGCTCGATTAACAAAAAAAGGAGTTAATTGTTGAAACGATGAATTATTTCATATTGTTGGATTTTTGCTGACGCATTTGTCTTCAGAGCAATGATTAAATTTAATTGTTATTTTACAAGATTTTATTTTATTAATTTACGTATTTATATTATTTTATTTATTCATTTAATCTAGCTTATTTAATTAATTAATTATTCGCTTTATTTTATTTTTTGTATTTATTTATCATTTAATTAATGTATTCTTATATTAATTATATTATTTTATTTATTTATTTTTATTTATCTATTTCCATCATAATTTTTTCATTTTATTAACACCTTAATATTTATGGCTTTTTCATTGAAATGCCAAAATGTATAATGCTTAAACATTACAGCAATACTGCTCTTGTTTCTCGTTCTATGCTTATAAGGTGATTCAACTTGGATTCAAAGTCTTTGGTTCATTTTTGGATTTTATAATAATAGACCTATTAAATTAATCACACAATTATAAACAATTGTTTGAACCTATCTTATTTTAATCTTAACAGACAAATTTAAAAATAAAACCGTAAATTCCGTGTGAAATTTTATGATATACGAATCCTGCTTTTTAAAATAACATGAATTTAACAATTTTAGAAATAACAAATTTAACGTAATTTTAAAGTAACATGCATTTAACATAATCGAAAATTAATAAAACAGTTTTTAATTTTCTTCAATGGGATTTGAATGGATTTTCAGCACTATATGTGTGATCTTCGTCTTCATCATCATCCCACCTGTCGTCATCAGAATCCTTAAAAATTCCTGTTTGAATAATTATGCAGTCGAACCTCGATAAGTGGATAGCTTCGAGATCGGAAGAAATTATCCACTTATCCGGACTAGAGGGGGGTTTTCGTTTAAAAAAAAGTACACTACTTAGTACTAATTTATTAAAAGAGTGTCTAATGTTTGATTTAACAATATATAATTATCCGTTATCACAAAACAAAAGAATAATCTACTTCTGCATTCGCATTTGTTGATGGATTTTTTCAACTACTAATCCCACAAGTCTCCTCCCGTGCTTTTTGATTTACCTCAGAGTAAATTAAGCTAACTAAACTGTTTATTTTAGAGAAAATTTATGTGTTGCACCGAAAGCTGGGTGTATTCACAGAAGGATGCTGTGTACTAAGTTCCGAATGACAACCGACAATTGAACAGTGTAGTGTATCGGTATTGGAGTGGAATTTGAAGCAAGCTTCCATAATATCACTCTTCATAAACATATTTCAAAGGAAGCCTGATATATCCACAAAGGTCATCCACAGTATGAACGAATAATATTATCTTCTCTTGGCGGAGGGAAATTAGACTGACGATTGTCTGAGCTTGGAGTATATCACTAAATAAAAAAGCTACACACACGAAACCCAGTGATCTGACAATCGAACAGTGAGATGTACATTTGTTCAGGTGGGAAAGAAGCAGTGCTATCATGAGGCTCACCCTTCCAGAATAAATTCCAAGTGAAATTAACTGAAGTAGGCAAGAAGCCTGACTAACCCAAGAGGTCTTTCACATAATAAAGAATAATATGATTGAAGATTATCAAAAGATTGGGGGGGAGGGTGACATCTTTCTAATATACGATATTGGATATCTGGTACAAAATGGCATTGTTATCATAAATATCACTTTGTGCCCGCCATGGCTATATAACTCCACCCCCCTACATTGTTATCAGTTCATTTTTGATAATCCTACCCTCCAACCCAAAGATCATCCGTATGGCCCGGTCTGCCTTTATGGATCTTCCCAAAGTCCAATCAGACCATTGCATGTGCTTTCCTCTCCACTGCTCAGAAGGAGTGTTTGGGTGGAGGGAACTACAACATCCGAGAGTAACAGTCAACATCCTCCTGGCTCATGCCATATATGGATGGTTGAAAGTACTTCGGAAGGAGTTAAAACCTCCTGATCCCAACTATGCTTGCCATAAAGACAAATTCAGGGCAGAAGCAGGCGAACAGAGCACTGGACTAGCTCATGAATCCTATTCATTTTCGAAAGTCCCACAGCACAACCCGAAGATTATCAACTAACCTGATATGTCGCAAAGGCGCTGGTACAGTGCTTTCGTCTCCAGTGCTCCTTAGGGGTGGTGGGGGCGTACTGAACCTTTGGAGGTAACAGTACACGGTCATCCCAACCAGATCCATCTATTGACGGAAGGTTGGGATAATTCTTAGGAAGAAGTGCTTCCTCCTTATCACGGGCACTCATGGAGCGTAAGCTCCAATCATCGTGCTTGCCATAAAGACTACAGCCTAAGGAGCGGGAGAAGCCAGACAAACGCTGAACTGCCTCCGGTTGCAGTTGCCAGTTTTTGCATCTTCACACCAATTATATCGTTCGTCTTGTTCTTTAATACGAAATTTTCATCAAAAACGTTGCGTGTGTAGTGCTTTACTCTCCAACAATGCTGCTTAGGGGGTTACAGAGAGGGAACTAACATCATCCAAAGATCTCTCCATATTAGGTTAGGGAACCTCTAGCGCGAGTTATAACCTCTCTATCCGGGCACATTGATAGTAGAGAAGGCTCTGTCCTCTGTGCTTGCCATGAAGGCAACAGCCTATGAGCGGGAGAAAGCGGTCAAAGCACTGATCCATGAGCCAATTTTTTTTGGGTTTATATAGCATATAAACTCTCGTCAAGGACCCAGGCTCATCGACCAGGGTACACCAACTCCACAACTCGATTAATTGCATAAACATTACCTTCCTTAGCGGTTTTTGGGTGGACGGAACTGTAACATCCAAAGTATTTTCAACCATCCATTTATGTGTGATGATCTTGATAAGACCCGTTTGCACTCTGATACCAAGTTTTGGTGCTCTGGTACCAAGTTTGGATAAAATACACCATCATCCTACTTAGACCCATTCATCCATCCTCATCTTCCAGACACGGTGATATAGGCTCACAAAGTTGAGCCTCCAGCTACTCTGTCTGTCATAAAGACAATATAAATGAAGGTTGATAAAGTACTGAGGTTCATGTACATAACAATGAGGTATTTAATTGTACATACTACAGTTGTAAAGGTCCCACAACCCAACCCAAAAATCTTCATCCCCTATAAAGCAGGTTCTAAAGGCGAGTGGGCAGTATTCCAGATTCCAGCTATGCTGCCATGCGTATCTTCTCAAGTGTGGAATGTACTCAAGCGATATCTTGTAGGTTTCGATGCGCGAGCGGTGTTTAGCTTCGCTGATCCTCATACATTTTTTATCAGTTCTGTTTTGATAATCCTACCATCCAACTGAACTGTCGATCTGCCGTAAAGTTCTTGCATCCATCGAGCAACCTGTTTATGGATCGTCACACCATTCACAAATACTTTCTTTTCTATAACTGCTTTCCTCTCCAACAATGCTGCTTTCTTATTTCCACGTGTTGTCCTGCAGAAGTCTCAGTATGATATACGAAATTGGATATCTTGTATAAAAGGGCATTGTCATCATAAACATCACTTTGTGCCCGCCATGGCTAAATGAATGCTCCTCCTACATTGTTATCAGTTCATTTTTGACAATCCCACCATCCAACCCGAAGATCATCCAACCGGCTCGGTCTGCCTTCATGGATCTTCACACCAGTCCAATCAGGCCATTGCATGTGCTTTCCACTCCACTGCTCCTAAGGGGTGTTTGGGTGGAGGGAGCTAGAACATCCGAGAGTAACAGTCAACGTCATCCTGGTTCATGCAAGTACTTTGGAAGGATTTAAATCCTCCTGATCCCAACTTAGGACAGAAGCAGGCGAACAGAGCACTGGATTAGCTCATGATCCTACTCATATTTGAAAGTCCCACCGCACAACACGAAGATTATCAACTAACCTGATATGTCGCAAAGGCTCAGGTACAGTGCTTTCTTCTCCAATGCTCCTTAGGGGGGTAGTGGGGGCGTACTGTACCTTTGGAAGTAACAGTACACCTTCATCCCAACAAGATCCATCTATTGACGGAAGGTTGGGTTAATTCTTAGGAAGAAGTGCTTCCTCCTTATCCCTGGCACTCATGGAGCATAAGCTGCAATCGTGTTTGCCATAACAGCATAAGGGGCGGGAGAAGCCAGACAAAGAACTGAACTGCCTCAAGTTGCAGTTGCCAGTTTTTGCATCTTCACACCAATTATATTGTTGGTATTGTTCTTTTCATCAAAAAAGTTGCATGTGCAGTGCTTTCCTCTCCAACAATGCTGCTTAGGGGGTTGCGGAGAGGGAACTAACGTCATCCAAAGGTCTATCCATATTAGGTTAGGGAACCTTATCGCGAGTTACAACCTCTTTATCCGGGCCCATTGATAGTAGAGAAGGCTCTATCCTCAGTGCTTGCCATGAAGGCAACAGCCTAAGAGCGGAGAAGGCGGTCCAAGCACTAATCCATGAGCCATTTTTTTGAGTTTCCGGAGTATTTATACTTTCGCCAGGGACCCAGACTCATAGACCAGGATACACCGACTCCACAATGTAATGATTATTTGCATAAACACTACCTTCCTCAGCGGTTTTTGGGCGGACAGAACTATAACATCCGAAGTATTTTCAACCATCTATTTATGTGTGATGATCTTGATTAGACCCGTTGGCACTCTGATACCAAGTTTTGTTGCTCCGATACCAAGTTTGGATAAAATACACATTCATCCCACTTAGATCCATTCATCCATCCTCATCTTCCAGACACTGTGATATAGGCTCACTAAGTTGAGCCTCTAGCTACTCTGCCTGTCATAAAGACAATATAAGTGAAGGTTGATAAAAGACTGAGGTCATGTATATATCAGTGAGGTATTTAAAGTACAGTTGTAAAGGTCCCACAACCCAACTCAAAAATTTTTCATCCCTGATAAAGCGGATTCTTCAGTCGAGTGGGCAGTATTCCAGATTCCAGCTAAACCACTATGCGTATGTTCTAATGTGCGGAATGTACACAAGCGATATCTTGTAGGTTTCGACGAGCGAGCGGTGTATAGCTTCGCTGCCCCTCATACATTTTTTATTCATTCTTTTTTGATAATTCCACCATCCGACCCAAATACCGATCTGCTGTAAAGTTCTTGCATCCGTCGAGCAACCTGTTGATGGATCGTCACACTATTCACAAATACTTTCTCTTCTATAAGGCCACAACGAGAACTGCTTTCTTCTCCAACAATGCTTCTTTCTTCCACAACTAGTAGTTTCTTATTTCCACGTGTTGTCCTGCAGACACTGTGATATAGGCTAACAAAGTTCAGCGTCTAGCTACTCTACCTGTCATAAAGACTATATAAGTGAAGGTTGATAAAGGACTGAGGTCATGTACATATCAGTGAGGTATTTAACTGTACCATGTACAGTTGTAAAGGTCCCACAACCCAACCCAGAAATCTTCATCCCTGTTAAAGCGGGTTCTTCAGTCGAGTGAGCAGTATTCCAGATTCCAACTAAACCACTACGCGTATGTTCTCATGTGCGGAATGTACATAAACGATATCTTGTAGGTTTCGATGCCCCTCATACATTTTTTATCCGTTCTTTTTTGATAATCTTACCATCCGACCCAAATGTCGATCTGCTGTAAAGTTCTTGCATCCATCGAGCAACCTGTTCATGGATCGTCACACCATTCTCAGTCTGATATACGATATTGGATATCTGGTACAAAAGGGCATTGTCATCATAAACATCACTTTGTGCCCGCTTTGGCTATATGACTGCCCCTCCTACATTGTTATCAGTTCATTTTTGATAATCCCACCCTCCAGCCAGAATATCATCCACCAACCGGCCCGATCTGCCTTTATGGAACTTCACACCAGTCCAATCAGGCAAACTGTGAAGGGAAATACAACTTCCTTTAGTCATGTGCTTTCCTTTCTACTGCTCCTAAGGGGTGTTTGTTTGGGTGGAGGGAAATACAACATCCGAGAGTAACAGTCAACTTCATCCTGGCTCATGCCATATATGGATGGTTGAAAGGAATTCGGAAGGAGTTACAACCTCCTGATCCCAGGCACAGTGACAGGGGCCGCTACCAACTGTGCTTGTCATAAAGACGGAAGACCTAAGGGCGAAAGAAGGCGAAGAAAGCACTGATCCATGAGCCAACTAGCTCATGATCCTCTTTTTTATTTTTGAAGGTCCCACCGCACAACCCACAAAGGTGCTGGTACAGTGCTGTCCTCTCGAATGCTCCTTAGAGTGGTGGTGGGTGTATACTGAACATTCGGACTAACAGTATCCCGTCATCCTGACCAGGTCCATCTAAAATGAGGACAATCTTATTGCATATACGGGAAGGATGAGATAGTTCTTAGGAAGAAGCTGCTTCTTCCTTATCTCATGCACCTAGCACAAGCTCTAATCATCGTGCCTGCCAAATCAGTTCATTCTTGAAGTTCCCATTAACTCAACCCACGGCACATCCACTTCCAGATCCACGTCTATAGCCACGACCACGTATATATCCATGTCCTCTTCGCAGCCCTATATCGACGAAGATCTTGAAGTACCCAGCAACTTGGAACTAACTCTGTGTCCATTGGCATCTGGCTGACCGTACATGCAAATCAAGGACAGGACTGTCTCCAGATCCACACAGGCTACGCAAAGGCAAGAGTCGCTATGGCTCTGCGCTTTCCTTTCCCACTGCTCCTAGGGATATGGGAAGCCAAGAGAATTTCAGGTTGCAATCTCGTCTTTCCAGTCATTGTGAGAGACGCTCATGAAGCTGAGCCTCCAGCCACTCTTCTTGCCATAAATACAACCTAATTGCTAGTGAAAGCAGATAGAGCAGAAAGCACCAATCTCCACATGCTCCTTAACCTGGTACAGGTGCTTCTATAGCCGCATCTCGAAGCTAGCTGTCACAACAGCTTTAGTTGATCCTTATTACTTAAGAGATCGCTATTATCACCACTTTATGCTCATTTTCCTTTGTTGCGCAAGTTTCTGGAACTTACCTCACTGCTGAGAAGAGGCTTGATTCTTAGAACACCGATATGGGAAATTTCAAGCAACAATGCACAACAATGGATCCTATGTAAACTTGCATGCTATGATGTCTTTTGGGCCATACATTGTGCATAATCTTCCATCCATTGAAAAAATGCCCAGATTTATTATTTTTTATAAAAATATAGGAAGCGTTCCTAATAAAAATAATAAAATTGTCTTATGGAGACTGCATTCCTTTATTAGGAGAAAATTATAAAAAAAATTTTCTTATGCGATGTCATAGGATCAATGCGGGAAACTGCTTCAGTATTCAAATTTTAAAAATCAGTATTCAAATCATGGAGAAGGCGGTCAAAGCACTGGACTACCCTATGCACTTTTTTCAGGCACTGCTCCATGAACCACTTCTAAGAGCTCGAGCCAGGGACCATTTCTTTCGGGTTTATGGAGTATTTAAACCTAACCTAAATTAACCCGCTTATCTTATCTCTTTGCACACTTTCTTCCACATCTGAAGTAATATCTTCAGTACGACTTTCTTCTTTGTGTTTATAGTTGTCCTTCATCTCCTCGTCATTGCCATTATTTATAACTATATTTTTAATGTCTCCCGCTGGATATTCGTATGTCTCTGTCTTGATCGGAAAATTTCCAGAAGAGCTGCTACTGTTCACTAATTTCACTTCCGCACTTATCTTGCGATCATCATAATTAATATCCGACGTCTCCTCTTTTTGCCTAATAACAGTTTTATCTAAGCCCTTCGTCGACGCACATTTTTGTTTGCTCGTGTCCAGAGAACTTTCCTTATCCTCATCAGAAACCAAGTTTCGATAATGCTCTTCTTGCAGTTCCCATAAAAATCCGCTAGCCTCCTTGATGAGATTTTCATAACTGGCTTCGCTACTTACTGACGAATCTGCATCTTCCGGACGTTCATTTTTTTTGTCTGCTACAGTTTCTATTTTGCTAATAGCCTCTCCGCATACTAATTCTTCTCGTGCGGGATGTAAGCGCCATTCGCTCAAGCTTTGTTGCCGATTCGAATTTCTTTTACGCCGAGCATATTCCATTCTGGCTTATCCCTTTTTCTTTCCTATAGTCCCCTCTATAGCACTGTTGACATTATTTCCCGATTTTTCGATCGAGGGCTTCCGTTTATTGCATTGCAAAGGCTTTGGCGTATTACCTTTGGCGAAGCTCTTTATTTTATTATTAAATCTACCATTTGGCTTTTCATCTCCTCTTTTCATTTTCTTTGACTCATCTGCTTCCTTTATACGTCGCTCTATTGCGTTCATAGTGCCGTCTAATGTTGTATGTTTATTTTTGAATACCATTGCTCTGTCTTCTGGCCCCAACGTATTACCGTATAGACGGATCTGCTCGGTTTCGCTAGTTTGACTCAGCTGCGACGCCAACTTGCCAAAGTACTGATTAAATGTCTTTATTGGCTTGTCATAACGAAATTTAGATTTTTCCAGTCCTTTTAGTATCTGCTTTTGAACTTTCGATGCCACCATACTTTTTTTTTTTTTTTTTTTTTTTTTTTGCAAACGTTTCCTGCTTGAACGGATAATCAGAATGTACTGTTCCAAGGGCTTTTTTTTGAAGTCTGCCCCTTACTTTGGGCGAGCGGACTGGGTAAAATCACAAAACACAGTTCACCAGTTCGAATATTTATCAACTACCACTAACATTGTGTGGGTTCGGGTGGGCGTAAATCAAAGTTCGGTCCGTATTGTCTTGACCACGCGATAATACCACAAACGTTTCCTGCTCTTGTCACGAGGATTAGCGGAGTTTTATGACAAGGAACAGGGAACGACAAAATTAAATAAGAAATAAGTCTTTTTATTTCAACAACTTAAGAATAATATCCGTGGCTTTAGATAATAAACTATGCAGGTGAATAAAGTTTTAATGTTTTCAATAATTGGCAGTGGAAATAATAAGATTACGTAAGTGATGATTCAAGTAAAGTTTATAAACAACTATCTTCGCTGTTCACGCAAATAAGGATGCTTCATCCGCTGACTTACGACTTGATCCTCAAGCTGTGACGTAGATTTGATAAAAGCTTGACATTCGAGAGTCGTTGATGAGTCTCGGCCGTGTAAGACAAAAATTAAGTAGTGACGGCGAAATTTCGAAGTTAAGCTACCCAAGAGGACCACCCCGAGGAAATCGAAGGCAATCCCTTTGCAAGTAGACAAAAAACAAACTTGACAACGATAAAGGAGCTTCTACGTCGTGATAGCTCAACCTGTAGTCGCACTTATTCGTCGTGGCACATGAATATTGAAACTAACGACTTTTCACTAAAACGACATATTAACACCCTTTCACGGATATTACATAGACACATATATTAAACACTCTTGGGCATTGATAACTACGACGATGTATTGCCCACGTAAACTGCTGCATGTAGATTATTCACTGGTCATTTACTACACTCATAAATACGAGATCGATTTTGATCTCAAATGACACATTAGCACTGGGATCAATATTTTGTAGCACACACTATATTGAAAATCAACTCGATAAGCTTATAACAATATTTCGTTACTCATAACATGAACGTACTATTCCTATGTCAGCACAAAACACATAACCCGAAGCACAAATTGTCGACTGGAGCACTTTCTCTCGCTGTCAAAAATCACGATGACTACGCCATTAGAATAAAATCGGACTAGTCGATCTTGCTTCGGGTAATGGGGTTGACCTTCTTTAAAACATAATATATAATGAATGTCCGCTCGCTGATTTAAATTGGATACACAAACAATAGTCCATCCTTGTCACCATTATGCTTGACCAGTGATCGATTTGTCATTAAAAGAGTTCTTTTAATTTTGCCGTCTCGTTAATATGGCGTTTGTCCGTACTGAGTTTTGCAGAGAAGCAAAGCGGCCCCTCCGGCTTTTCTCCAGCGAAGACTATTGATACTTTAACAAGTTCATGCATAAAAAGGGAACGAATACTCCGGAATGTTTCCCCCTGTTCCGCTCATCAGGTAAGTTCTGAGGGTGAACGGAAACACTCCGAGAGCTTCGTCGTCTTCCCTTAATTCGTTGGCGTCAGGTGCAAACAGTGATTGAAATTCGCTAATCACTGCAGCACATATCCGCATACGAAAAATTGTGACATGTGAAAGTTCGTTCACTTGTAACTTAACGGCTACGCTTAAATGTTGTAACGTGCCAGTAAATGACACGTACAGCCAAGAGGGGGGGAGGGAATAAGGTAAGCATAAGCAAAGGCATTACAGAAAAACTAGAAATAACAAATAACCCCAGGGAGGGGGGGAATAGGACACTTCCCCAAACAAAGATACCCAAAGAAACTCATTAAAGAAAAGGATTAAAAAATTAAAAGAATTAAATACCCCAGATTACCCATTCCCATAAATGAGATTCAAAAAGAACATTCCCATAAAACACCCCAGATAACCCATGAAAAAAGCTTAGTAAAGGGAAAAAGGAAAACTTAGCTCAGAAGATTACCAAGAAAAATTGTAATCTTTATTTACAAAGACAAAATAGAATTGACACATATTACAAACCAAAAAAAATAGAAGATACAGTGAAGAAAGGTTCAGCACAAACAAATCTCAATATATCTTCGTAATAAAAAAATAAGAGGTGAACACAGACGGATGAGTTGAAGTGAACTGCTGTACACGGCGAGGCGAAAATACACATTAAAATAAGTCTTGACAGGGATGCAGAAGACACACACGGAACTAACAACATCGAAGAACGGTCAAGGAACTGGAAAGCCGGAAACAGCAGACTCAGACGACGAAAGTCTTGAGAAATCGAAGAAACTAATGAGGCCGAGGCACCTGAAAAAAAACCGAAAAAAAGACAAAAACAGAAAAGGAGAAGGCAAGCGAACCCAAGGAAGGGCAAATCTAAAAGAACTACACACTAACACAGAGTGATTCAGTCAATTTCTGACCATTTCAGTACTATGATTTAGTGACCCATTAATGTTTACAAACTTAGCATTTCAGTATGATATTTTAGGCAGTTCGCAGTTTTTATTCCCGTGGAAAAGTCTTGATATGCTCAATGTGGCCACCACGAACGTTTTGAACTGCTCGCAGCCGAATGGTGAAGTTCTTCATAACTCTATCCAGGATTTCTGCATCCACAAGGGTGCAGCATCCGACGATGCTTTGTCGCAGCTGGTCTAGGGTTATTGGTGTTGTAGTGAACACACTGTCTTTAAGGAACCCCCAGAGATAAAAATCACATGGGTTTAGGTCAGGACTCGTAGGGGGCCAAAGAAAGCCACCCCCGTATCGATCTGGACAGTTGTTTGAAATGACACGATTTCCGAATTTCTGATTGAGAAAGTCTAGCACTTCATTAGTGGTGTGAGGCCTAGCCCCATCCTGTTGAAACCATTGATGTCGAAGTGGTATACGTCTCCTTCGCAGCTCGTGGATGAAGAAGGTTTCCAACATGTTAAGAGGATGAGGAGGTAACTTATGGATCTCATGAGGGTGCTGGGAACCCTAAAAACGAACGTTGTGTTTATTAACGTCACCTGACAGATGGAAGAAGGTCTCATCTGACACCCACAGGTTGTCCACATTGTCCTGATTGGCTTCCATTTCTGCTCCAAACTCCATCGCAAATTGTTGTCGCTTCTGTTTTCCAGTGTCTGTTAACTCTTGGATCTGATAAACATGGATCTTATACGGGAACAGGTGTAAATCCTTTCTCAAAATTCGCCACGTCGTGGTATGTGACAGCTCTTATTCAGTGGATAGGCGGCGAACAGATTTTTTGGTCGGGGAATCGACCAACCCTGTGCGAACATTTTCGACAACTTCGGCTGTTCGAACACGAGCTTCGCTCCCGCCTTTTTTCTTGCCTTTAACACATCCAGTGGCACGAAATTGCTTGACAAAATCCATGATTGCTTGCCTGCCTGGTGCGTCTCGAAACTTATACTCCTTCCGGAACTTTCTTTGCACGGTTACAGGTGATTTTGTCTCGAAATACCATTCGACAACCTTGCATTTCTGCTCTGTTGATAAAGCGGGCGCCATTTTTCAACAATACGATTTTCATGCAGCGCCGTTGCAACAATACAAACTCCAACTATTTAGAAATTCGATATGGCGCTCATATTCTTTCAATTGTTTATCCCTAATGCACGTCATTCGAGTGACATTGTCAGAAATTGACTGAATCACCCTGTATGAACACGACCAGCCGATTGTGGACGCAAACACCACGGGCTAATTGTTCACATATGCAAGCTAACAATATAAACCAAGTCTATTTCATATATACGTAGAAATTAATAATCTTTATAAGAGTTTTAGATATTTTCCGTCATTGCGGTAGTATTACACGCCTGTGTGTTAAATTTCAACTTTATAACTTCTAAGTTGCATTTTAAAACTGGACAAACATACTTATATTGTGCTTACATTGTGCATATATTTAACGTAAATTCAGTACAACAAAACGATCGTCGAAACAAAGTTTAAATTAATCATAGCGCAACAATACGCAAAGGGAAACCAACCTTTGCTTACATGGCCGCGAGGGCAAAGGCTTTAACAATGCCTTCGGTAAAGATAACAGAAAAACTGTTAAAACCATAATAACCACAGAGAGAGAAGGCCTCCGCATTGAAACGTAATACATTGTTACATCATCATAGATAGTGGCATTGTTATTCGTATTTCAACCAATAATAAGTCTTGAATTTGCACTATCTATGACGATATAACAAAGTATTAAGTTTCAATGCTGAAGCCGTCTCTCTAGTGGTTACGCTATACGCTGTCCAACAATCAAACGCTGACGTCACAAACTGCTCCACGCAAAAAAACTCCATAGACATGTAAAGAAAATATGTTGTGGAGACACAAATACACAATTTTGGCCCAGTCGATTACAATGAAAAGGGGAGATGCACAACTAGATGGTATAAGAGTCCTAACTACAAAATTTCAATATTCTACGGCTAATCGTTTTTGAGCTATGCGAGATACATACAGACGTCACGCTGAAACTAGTCAAAATGGATTCAGGGATGGTCAAAATGTTGTATATTGCCGTTGAAATCTGAAAACCGAAATTTTTCGCGATTACAATACTTCCTTTACTTAGTATAAGGAAGTAAAAAACAAAAAAATACGCGACTTTTTACGCTGAAAAAATGGAAACTCAGGAAGAGGGGGGAGGGAGAGCAAAAAAAAAACAGACCAAGGAAGGGGAAAAGAACAAAACACTAGTACCTCGGAAAGAAAGCCCAACCCTAACCCGTGGACAAAAGTCTTATAACAGTATATTTTAAACTAAAAAAACCCACAACGAGATGGTTACCATCCAATTGCTCGTACCGGCGCAACGGCTTTAATTAGGAGGCCACCCGAGGGGAAGTAAACATCCCAAGAAAAGAAAAAATTTAAACGTGGTGGAGAGCAAAAGAAAATCACTGAACTTAATTAATGGAGCAGACGAACTTTTGAAACTTTGTAAGTCCACCGTTCGAACAGCACATCGGCCTTACGATAAGAACGGGCCTTCCCCAAGTTTCAAAAAACCACGACGGAACCACACACAGGAACCGAAGGACCCATATCGGAATCACATACAGAAACCGATAGAAAGCCGACTCCAAGATAGAAAGACGAGAGCCCCACAAATAAAACCATCCCCGCGAGAAGGATAATAAAAAAAAACTTGCCTAACTCGAGGTCAACAAACAATAGGTAAGGAAAGGATAAACCAGAGATTACCAAAAAAAGAATCCTTAACAGGGCAAGAAAAAACATAGGGCGGGAACAACAAGGACACAATAATTCAAGAACGGAGCCGGAAACGACTCGAAGGAACCTGAAAAGGAGAAAAAAAAACTAGATACTAAGAAAAACGCAAAGCTCAACACTAGACAAAGAAACTTACTAGCAAGAAACAAACAAGATTAAAAAAAATCAATCTTAAAAAAACAACACTTACCAAAGATACCCCTCAGGGACAAAAGAAACCATAACCACAATTTTTCTTGGTAAAAAACTAAACTGTAACGCGCCAGTAAATGGCATGTACAGCCAAGAGTGGGAGGGGGGAAATAAGGTAAGCGTAAGCAAAGGAATTACAGAGAAACTAGAAGACAAATAACCCCAGGGAGGGGGGGGGGGGAATAGGACACTTCTTTAAACAAAGGTACCCAAAGAAACTCATTAAAGAAAAGGATAAAAATTAAAAGAGTTATTAAAGGAACATTCCCATAAAGAAAACCCCAGATAACCCATGAGTAAAGTTTAAAAGCTTAGTAAAGGGATAAAGGAAAACTTAGTTCAGAAGGTTACTAAGAAAAATTGTAATCTTTATTTACAAAGACAAAATAGAATTAACACACATTACAAACCAAAAAAAATAGAAGGTACAGTGAAGAAAGGTTCAGCACAAACAAATCTCAATCTATCTTCGTAATTAAAAAATAAAAGTGTGTGAACACAGACGGATGAGTTGAAGTGAACTGCTGTACACGGCGAGGCGAAAGTACACACTAAAATAAGTCTAGACAGGGACGCAGAAGACATACACGGAACTAACAACAGCGAAGAACGGTCAAGGAACTGAAAAGCCGGAAACAGCAGACTTAGACGATGAAAGTCTTGAGAAATCGAAGAAACTGATGAGGCCGAGGCACCTGAAAAAAAAACGAAGAAAAGACAAAAACAGAAAAGGAGAAAGCAAACGAACCCAAGGAAGGGCAAATCTAATAATAAGAGTAAAAAGCAAAGCGGGTTAAAAAAAAAAGCGGGTATTAGGAAATTTGGGTAAGCTTAATCTAAACCAACCTGTGATAAGGTGCCTCGGGAAGAACAAAAGGACGAAAAAGGAAAAAAATCCAAGACGACTCCACGCATTATGGCGGTGAGACAGCTGCGACTCATGAAGACGACCACGGTCGGGAAACCAGCCACACATCCATGGAGGGCCAGTGAAGGAGGTAGCCAACGTCGAAGCAACGATGGTGAAGAGGGTTAGCAACGAACCCTGGCGTAAAAGACAGGAATGTTCTCGACAACGACATTACACTGTCCGAGGAAAAAATCCAAACATAAAACTCTAAACAGGGCCTATCCTTTCAGCGCCCATCAGAAAGATACAGTACATAACGGACTGTTAAAAAAAAAGGACTCTACGTCCAAGTAGAACAACTGGAAAACTAATTCCAAACCCAGACTGGTAAGGAATGAACGCCAGCAAATGAACACGATCCATTAACCACCCAATGGATAGTTGAGCTACCAACGAAAGACATCCGAGATCTCAAAAAAAAAGTATAAGCAGATTGAAAAGACACTCGCGGACAAACAATACAAACCAAGTAAAACACGAACGTACGCACACGAGGGAAGAACACTACAACAAACGAATAAAATACAAGCATTGTTACAATAACTACATGAGCAAAAAAAATAGGCATACGAAAGGAAAAATAAATAATAATAATAATAATAATAATAATAATAATAATAAAATAAAGAGAAAATTACGCGCAAAAAATAAATAAATTTTTCTCAGGAAAAGGCCCGTAATAATGTGTAAATGTCCTACCGTTAACAAATTGTCCGGGCGTCTCGCGTTCTACGTCGTAGCGAATTATCGGACGTCTTCCACTCTCTTCAATAGGTAATGGTCGCTGGCTAGACTGTTCTTCCTTACCCCGGCTATTTTCCGCTGAGTTTATCGAAGACTCCAAGTAGCTCACGAAGTTTTCTATCGCCTTTGCAAGCCTCTCTCCTAAGTCCCCGGGTTCCGGCTGATTCGCACCGTTCTCGGTCGCACTGCTGTCTCCCGGCGCTTTCTCCGGATCACCCCTCTCTCCGGCCGTTCTTACGATATCGTCTCTTAGCGTGGCGTAACTCTCGCACTCCTCGCTTGACGCTGTTGAGTAGGCTGGCGTGTTATTTACCCGCATAGGACTTCGTTTAGCTTGACGAGGGCCATAACTCGTGCCCAGTAAGGCATTCACTTTTTCCGGAGATCTATATTCCTGCTATCTCCGATGACGCCATCTTACTTTCTCTCTCTCTCTCCTTCCCTTGACCCATGTGAGTCCTTCGGGATGACGTCACGTTCTCTCGACGTTCTTCTTACGTCATTCCTCTTTTCTCTTTTCACCGACGATCTCCGTCGACGTAATCCACGTGACTCCTTGCCTGATGATTGCGGAGATATCTGTGCAGTTGCAAGCGCTATAAATGGACAGCGTACTCTCATTGTAGCTTTCTACATTGCACCTGGATCAAAGATGCATGATGGTGAAAATTTCTTTGAACTAAATCTCATGCCCTACAGTCCTAAAGCTTCTTTATTCACAGTTGGTCGAGAGAAGGATTTGGCAAAATACCTATAATTCTTCCAGGAGATTTGAATTTAAATCTTAAAACCGAAGAAGGCCGAAACTCTGTTGAATTTATGCACGACACATTTGATCTTCAATTGATCCATCCACTTCCACTACAAAAGCTGGTACATGTGTAGACGCTGCATTTACTCAATGAGTATATTGAGAGACCCAATACTCGTGCGTATATCTCATACTTTAGTTATCATAAGCCCTTACTTAGCGTTACCAATGTACATGTTTCTGAAGAGTCGACCATTTATAAATAAAAAAAGATTTTGTACTGTAAAAAATATTCATTTATTTGTTGCACTTAAAAACATTATCATGATTCATTGTTTCGGGTTGCAGATTCGAAACTATATCACCATTTTTTTTCTGTTATTGGTGCAGCTTTAATATAAATATCAGCCTTTTCTGCTTTCACACTCAGTATCATCTGATATGTTACTCCCTATTCTACCTGCTGAGTGATGAGAGCTTCGCCCTCGAAAAGCGCTTACAGGAGAAGGTTGTATTTTTCTTTTTTATTCAGTGTTGTGGTTAAAGAGTCTTTCATTTCGTTTCTTACATGAATAAAGAAGTTGAACAAGGCTGGCCCACGACAGAGCCTTCGGCAACTCCAGCTTTTATATCACAGTAGTCAGACAAGGAGTCACCAAGCTTGACACGAAAGGTCATATTTGTCAGGAAGGAGCAAATCAAAGCAAATAAGTCATCAGGAAACCCACAAGAAATCATCCTGAAAATGGGATCATCATGCCAGACTTGATTAAATGCGTTTTGAATGTCGAGAACATGGAAAGATTAAGAGGACCGCTTAGATCAGCAGCTAACCTCCATACCAGTAGCTGGCAAGAGTGAACTGACTGAAAACCAAATTGCTCCCTACGAATAAGGTTGTTTGCCTCGCAGACGTCGTTGAACCTCTTAAGAATAGTGCACTCAAAGACCTTGGAAAGCATGGGCAGCAAGCTAATGGGCCTATAACTGGCAGGAAAAGCAGGATCAAGTCCAGATTTGGGAATGGGGAGGATGACTGAGTCTTTCCAAGCACTTGGGAAATGTCCGATATGCCAGCAGTCATTCATGACCTTGGTAATATAGTGAATGACACTAGGGGGTAGATTCTTGAGGGTACCTTTGGTGATGGTGTCGATACTAGCTGCCTTCTTACTTTTCAGGTGCTTAATGATGCTCATGATCTCAGTGATGTCAGCATCTGGAGAGGTAAGATCTCGCTGAGTAAGGCCAAATTTATGACACTTATCTTTAACTTCGCGGGTAATATTAATTAGACAATTCTCCTTTGGCATAGTGAATTGACTTTTTAATGAATCAGCGATAAGTTGGGCTTTGTCCTGGTTGCTGCTAGCAAAATCACCATCTTCTGTAAGCAGAGGTGGGAGATCAATGGCTCTGTTGTTCTTAAGGACCCTGACTGTACTCCAAAGAGAGTTGTCCTGGACGGATAAAGTCTTGATTTTATCATTCCACCTTTGATTCCGTAATTTCTTGATTTGCTCACTCACCTTGCGGGAAAGTCTATTGTACTTGGTCTTGAAATGCTGAAACCTGGTACGCTGCCACAATTTTCTGAAGGTTTTTTTTCATAGATGAGATGCCTGATGGAGGGAGGAAGTTCCATACCGTCTGGCCGCTTGCAGTCAACAGGAGAAGGACTGGCATTAGTAACCATAACAATGGAGCGAGTGACGTATTTGACATTCTCGTCAATGTCACTGCTGCTGGCAGGGTCCCGGTAATGAATGCTATAGTCAATGAGAAGTTCTCTATAAAACTTCCAGTCCTGATTGTAACGAAGACTAATCCTGAGATCGATATTAATTCCCTCAAAATTAAGAGCAACAGGAAGGTGAACAGATGATAAGGCATTTACTGTAAAGAAGATAATAGAGTTTGAAAACCCCTTGAGGATAGCAATAACAAGCACATCACTTACGAGTGAGTGATCACAATGGTATGTGTCTTCAAGGGGACCGATGAAGAAGTGTCAACCTGATATAACATGTACCTGTAAAGCACCGAGCCATTTTAGTTAGTACGTCTGGAATTCCAGTGTGATTGTTTGTTATTTAAATCACCCGCCATAACAATTGGAGTGGGCCCAGATAACAGTTCATCCAGGTCGCGAGGGTAAAGCTTATGTCTGAGCGGGTTGTACAGGGAAGTAAACTTTATCTCCCCAATGTCAACATCTTTGATGATAATGGAAACTGCTTCCATATTTACAAGGTTGGGAGTGGCGATCTTAGTGTGTTCAATACCGTTTCTGACAACAATAGCTGCCCCACCAGAGGCCGGATCAGTAGCTTTTTTGGGGTCCTATCTTTTCGCTAAACATAGTAACCTGGTACCTTAAAAGCCATGCTCTGCTTAAAGTGAGTTTCGCAAAAGAAGGCAACATCAGTATTCCATCAATATTCCAGCTGATTTAGGAATCGACAATCGAAAAAAATCTATTTATATAGCGAATTGACACCACTAACAGCCAATCAGAGAAGAGACTATAAACGGATAAAAATTAATGATTGGCCAATTGGACCCAGCAGCGGATCAAAGAATCACCAATGGGGCGTGAATCTGAATTAAGTAACAAGTTAGTATTGGATGTTTGGACGGCTATGTTCTCAAAAGCGACTAACAGATATTTTTTATTTATTGACTGTAATAATTTTAGAATTCCAATGTAGAAATTATGTCCAGTTTCGATCGAGTACTTTGCTATGGCAGATTGGCCGCTTCTACCGAACCGTCTGTCGGCGAGGTGTTCCTTAAATCTAGTGTCCATGTTGCCCGTTTCGTCTGACCTCTGTAATGTATAGGGCATTGAGAGCAATGGGCTACATAAATTCCTGACTTCTGTAGAAATGGCACCTTATCTTTGGAATTCCCCAACAAGTTCTTAATTTGGTTTGGATTGCTAAAAGATAAAGAGATATTGTTTGGTTTTGAAAATCAAACTTAAATTTCTAATAAGTGGATATTTGTGGTGTTATTGAACATTACCGTTGATGACGTCACGGCAGAAACTTTGAACCGGAGATGCTCAGTACGGACTTCGTTGTTCGCTCTTAGGTCCGGCTCTCAAGGAAGTCCTCAGGGCACTGTTTAATCAGTTGGCACATGACTGAAATCCTTATCCCACGAGCTATAGAAAGTGGATTTCAAGGTTTCACGAAGAAGTATGCGGGCGAAACGCTTGGCTCTTGTGTACAGGAAGTTCAACTGCATATTTAGGGATTTGTTTTCAATAAGACATTCTTTTTTAATTGCCAATGTTTTGTATCTTTTGTATTCCTTCATACCAACGTTAATATTTAATATTTGCAGTTACAGAAACCTAGTGAGAGTCGATCACTATTCATGTGCTAAGGCAGCGGGAAGTCTCATTGATTTTCCATGGAAAACTCTTTGATCCTCTTATGTATTATCCTGTTGAGAATGTAACTAAATAATGGCATGTATTCTTAGGATCATCAGCCAACACCTGTGATTTATTGAAACTGGCTTATATTGTAATTATACTGCGGAAAACTGTAATAAATAGAATATTTTTCTTGGACTACTCGGGCCTTTGTTGTTAGGTTCACCATAAAACGCTTCCCTTCCTCTGACCGTTAAGGGAGACCTCCTAAAGTTAACTAGCATATTAGTCACTTGGGTCGATTCTCGTAGGGGGGAATGCCACTCTAGTTTATGGAATGTGGGGTGTAATTTGCTTCGTCGGAAGGAGATTTAAACGTTTTATACGCAAAACTGCAATAAAGTAATAGTGACTGATACATGAGAGAATGTTTCAACATTTGAGAATTTAACAAAAGGACTCGAAAGAAACAACTCTGCATCTTCGGATCAACCTGGGGCCGCAAGTATCTCTGGTTACCGATTGACATTTGTTAGAATGTATGGTACCGACTTCTGAGCTGATTGCACATTCTACCATGATATCAATGAGAATGGCTTCAGAAAAAAGGAAGCAGCATTGCTTACCCGATGTCCATCATAACTCAGTCATTATAAACGTGAGACAGATGATCATGGTTCAGAGGTCGCGAAATTCTCCTTTTTGTTCTCCTTCATTAAAGTAATAAATTATTAGAGTAACTTGTTATGTGAAATTTCCTATTTGTGAAAATCGTGACTTGAAATACATGGGCGTTAGTGTATGTCTCTTTACAGACAAGCATGATGTCACAATGTATTCCAGAGCGTTATAAGACGAGAATATTTTATTCGTCGTTAAGAAGAAAGCCAGTGAAAGAGGGCACTCTGGAAAAGAGAAAAAAACTAAGGGAAACATGCTTTAAGGGGAGTGTGCACACTGAATATATCTCGGGAAGAAGAAAGACCGAGATGGATAGAAAGGAAGTCAGGAAAACCCTTTGCGGCGAAAGAATAGGCATTCCATTTTATAGAAATGTGATTTCGTCTCCGTCTATAAAGACTTATCAGTGACTAAGAAAGTGGTTAAGGACAATTATGATATTTCAGTACTACTGCAAGGTGAGCTACTTCATAATTCATTTAAGCGAAATTCAAGGAGGGTTAGAAATACGTTCGTAAATATCCAAGGTTTCAAGAGAGGTAAAAAAAAGTTTGATGAGGAATCTACGCTTCGTAATAGTGAAATTAGTATATTGCTCTCCCTCCTTCCACCCTTGGTAATGCTTCCCAGCCAACTTCTCACCAGCAAATTGAATGTAATTATTGAGCATCGATAAGAAAATTATCAGGTTATCTTTCGTTTTGAACATTGCAAATATTTTGGAAACTTTCATCTAGGCTTACCTGCTTATTATTAGAGTGGCGTTGGAACTTTTATAAAACGATAGTGGAATTTTCGATTATTGAAATTGTGCGTTCATCCTGATTTACCGGCTTCATGTCCTTGGTGGAGTCGTAGGCGTCATTGTTCGCAGTCTAAAGAATGTTTTGGCATTGGAATAATTATTTCTATGGATCAATTTTTTAGAATAAATATTATGATTTACTTAAGACGTTAATGTATAAAAGTTAAATAAATTGCATATTGAGTAACTGCTGAGTTTAAGTGTTATTCCGACTCTTTTGATGGTAATTGAGTTTCACAATTTGAAGTCTTCATTCTACGAATCTTAGTTAATTCTTAGTTCTTTTGGTGATAAGTGTTGGAACAGTATGCTTAAGGCTTAACTGCAATTGATGTTTTTTTATTATGCTATTCTTTCACACATCAGAAAATGTATCATTGGCCATATGGCATCCATTGAAGACATCAAGCTTCACCTAATGCATGGTGGATCGAGAAGAAACTTTATTGGAATTCATATCCATGAAGCAGTCCTTCACGTCTTCCACGTTCAAATTATAATACATACGTCAACCGATAATATCTTTACCTATTAATTCTTAATACTGATACTGCTAATTAACAAATATCTTTTGTTATTATCTATTTTTGAAATCTTTCAATTATCTTTAGCTAAGATCAATCGTAATTCATAAAAACTTTCTTTTATAATTACACTCTTCTCCGTAATTCAGTTCCTCAATTAAGTGCACTCTTAAAATAATCGTGACACATGGAAGAGTAAGCAAAGACTCTGCTAGATTATATTTCAAATAGAACCATTAGTTGTACAAAGAAAATAGAATATGTTCTATACAGGATGAGTAAAAAGCCTGTTACCCCTCCATACAATTTCAAAACTAGTGGAGATATAACAAATCTGTTGCAGGCAACATGTAGGAAGTTAGGTAGGGACTAAACAATGGTGGTATCAAATTTGACCTTTGACTCGAATTTTACTCCTTGCAATTTGTAATTTTGTAACCGTTATAAGTAGAGAAAAATTTCCAAATTTACAGTTGTAAAGCTCAAAATGCTCATTTTAACAAAAAAAGAGATTGAAAAAAAGCATAAAAATAAATCCACTAAAAATAAATGAAATTTCAGTGCTCAAGCTACATTGAGTTTTGTCCATGAATGAAGTACTCAATGTGGTATCAAATCAGGCGAACGTGGTGGCCAATGAACTGATCCTCTTCGGCCAATCCTTCGATGTGGAAGCATGTCATCCAGTCGTTAACGTGCAATGGCTGCAAAATGTGGAGGTGCCCCATCACGCTGGAACCACATGCGGCGCTACTGCACTAATGGTCAGTTGTCTAAAAAAATCTGAGACGAAGCCATACAAAATCATTTCTGTAAGACATCCATTGTGGAAAACAGGTCCCACCAAAATGCCATTCCAGCTTGAGAACTGAAATTTCATTTTGATGTAGTGGATTAATTTTTACGATTAATTTTTAATCTTTTTTTTTGTTGTTAAAATCAGCTCTACAACTGAACAATTGGAATTTTTTTTCTTTCTGTAACGGTTACAAAGTTATAAATTGCAAGGTGCAAAATTCGAGATCAAATGTCAAATTTGACACCACCATTGTTTAGCCCCCTACATAACTTCATCTATGTTACCTGCAACAAATTTGTTGTATCTTTACTCGTTTTGAAATTATATGGTGGGTAAGATACTTTTGAATCATCCTGTATATATTCTACAGAATACAGAAAGTTTTCTTTTACAACACAATACAGTTGATGCAACTTGTCCATTGTTCCCTCGTTGTGCCTTCATCTTTTAAGGAAAGTAAATTGCTACCCTAAACTTTTGAATATCAATGGGATTTGAACCTGTAAGAGTAATTCGACTTCAGTTTAGTTTAATTATCCCTATTGTTAACCTTCTTTAGGTTTATGAATACAAAAACATATACGTGCAAATTAATAGAAATTACCACCAGTGTAGGCTTAACTATCAGGAAATTAGAGTAAGTTTTAATTATAATAATATATACTGTTCATTCCAGGTATCTTTAAATGGTTTCATGAAAACATACATCTGGTTATTTATTCAATGTTCCACTAATGATGAGTTTTTGCCAATGACTGCTGATCTTCAAAATAATTTTGTCTCCTTAGGCACACAGTTGTACGGATTTACTATGTTACCAGGGATTTCCGTAAGTTATTCAATGAATGAATTCGATATATAATGGATATTAGAAAATATACTTCTAACATTCTACCTTCCTTAGATTTGCATATTGCATAGATATTTCTATAACGTCTTTTCCAAACACGTAATTGAATATACAAAAAATTACAAATGTACTGAAGGTAAAGCAAAAATCACAGATGTATTTAACATAAATACTTCACAGAATGACAGCGTTTCCCTGGCTTATATTGTAGTAAGTATAAAAATATATCAGAGATTTACATGCATACTGTATTGTAAGATCTGCGTAAAATTAAATACGCAAATGTACTTTTTTAAAATATGTATTTTTCAATCTTATTTATACTCTAATATTTCAATTTCTAAATTTTTTTAGATGCCTAATATAAAAATATATAATGATTCTGAAGGAATATTCCAAGCCAGAGAATTTCTTTTTGATGTTATAACTGAACTCTCTAGTGTTTTAGGTTTCAGGTAAAGTAATTTTTTTAATATAAAATTTTCATATATGTGACACATGCATTTGATTTCGTATTATAATATTATTGATACATAACTATATAACTGAGTTGCCTAAAATCAATCTTCACTTTCTTCAAAAATTTTATTCCTTAAGAAAGACAGAAAAAGAATTTTCACATATTAAAAATCGTCTAAGTCTACTGATGAAAGCATATTGAAATTTATGCTTTTAATGTATATTCCAAATGAAAAATTGAGTTTCGAAGATATTTCAAAGAATTTGACAGATGAAATAGTCAGGAAATAACCTAGTGATAAATTAAGGACAGAAAATTTATTGTGATTTCTATGTATGTCAATAAAGTCACTTCCGATTAACAGTTAATAATGCAGATTTATTATAAGATTAAGTATGATGAGTCATGCCTTTTAACTATGAACTAGGGTCTCATGTGTTAACGACAGGGGCGAGATTATACGAGAACAAGATCTAAGACAATAGATGATGCTAGATAGCTTTCTTAAAGTTACCATTGCTTCCAACAAAACTGCTTCTGGAAAAAGAACCTATAAATATCATTTAGAAAAAAAAGAAAATGAAAACTAGAGAAAGTTCACTGTGTGTTCCAGTTATAGACAAGGTTGAATTTGAATCCAATCAAAATGAAGAAAGTGGATTTTTGGTACCAATATTATTATTATTTATTTATTTATTTATAAGCACTCCCTGGGAGTATTACATCATAAAATCACTAAGTTGAGTTTACAATGAGGTTAACAATAGTTATATTAAGAAAGTTGAAAAATTTTACGACTGTTTAAATTACAGGTTGATTATAAAGTCACTATACATTTTGGTGAAAACTCCGTTTTATTGCAGCAATTGCAGTATGCATCAACCAGATATCATAACAGGATACATTCTTAGTAAATTTCAATGTGTCCCCATTGCACATCCCGGCACAGCTCCCAGCGTTCCACCGTGGCCCGGAAAACATTGCGCAACATTGCGGTGTAATGTCCTCCACCGCGGCTGTAATCCGTTGTTTCAGCTGTGCAATGGTGCGTAATACTGACCTGGTACACCTTGGACTTGATAAAACCCCACGCACAGAAATCCATGGGGGTCAAATCTGAGGACTGGAGCCCACAGTCTTGGCGAGCGATGTTGGCCAAATGGGATAGTACCCCATCCTGTTGGAACACAACGGTATCCTAAATCCTTATCTCGCAATTGTGGCTCTAGGAATTGCTCCAACATGTCGAGAGACACGGAAACATTGATAGTCCCCTCGGCAAACATGAAGGGCCCATAGACCTTTGACTGTGTAACTCCCATCCACACATTCACTTTGGGTGTGTTTGGGTGTGCAAATAAATGAAATTCGTTAATGATTTCACCAAAATGTATAGTGACTTTATAATCACCCTATATATGATTTTAAGATATTATTAAAATGTGTGCGATTATGGATACATTTATAACGAGAACAAACAAAGAAGCGACGTCGTACGTAATATGGCAAGTCATTATAAAATTTAAAAGTGTTATAAGTATACAGTATATTCTACGTTTAAAATTAGATAGCCTGGGAATGAAAAATTTAAATCGTTGAAGTTGACGAATATCTATAGAGCTATTAAAATTCTGTAGGATGAAATGATTGGGGTCTTAAATCTACAATAAATTACAAATAAATGACTTGGCCAACGATTTCAATCTACAATAAATTACAAAGGCCTCAAAGGGCAACAGACCAATTTTGTAACAATGTTCTGAAATTGTTTGACAACGGTTAAGTCTGAAGGCTACTCTAATGCATTGATTCACTGCAGTTTTTAACATCTTTAATCGAAAGGTATATAAGCAAATGACATTTTCAATAGTGGCACATGGCTAGCTTTTAAAAGTTTACCATGACGATAAAACAAATAGCATTTTATGTAATTCTTCGAATTAAGTTTTGAATGTGATTTTTAAAGGTCAACTGTGTGTCAAAGTCTATTCCTAAAACAATGATAGATTCATTGGAGGCTGGGGAATTAGGATGAAGAAATATTATTATGTTTGTTTTTTGTGTATTTAATATCATGGCGCGTTCACGATACCAGGCTTCTACTCTATTTAAATCTGCTTGTAATAATATCTTCTCTTGTTCAATATCGTCGCAGTTGCATTGAGAGAAAAAAAGTTATCGTCAACATATGATAATAAGTTACAATGTAAAGGTAGATCAAAAACGGTGTAAAATATGTTGGAGAACCCAGATCCTTGGACGACACCATTATTGGAAGCATGAGAAGTAAACTGGTCGGGATTATCTTTATCAACTATTCTGAAAGTACGAAGTGCACAGTGATAATTCTGAACTACGGACTCCTACATTATACAAATCGTGTACAAGTTGACAACGAGGAACGGTACCAAATGCTTTTGATACGTCTGTTTTTACAAAGATTAAGGTTTTTTATTATCAAGAGTTTCAATGATTTCTTGATAAATTTTCATTCTGAGTGAGCTGGCACCACGATTGGCTCCGCATCCATACTGATTACGTTGTAGTTTGGGCGAAAAATGATGTTTTCTATGACTTTAGTCAAAGGATGGAAGGTTGCAATGGGCCTATATGATTTATAGTCTAAACGGGATCCTTTGTTCTGTATATTGGAGTAATGAAGGCAATCTTACATCATGAATCTGGGTATTTTGAAGAAGCGATGATTAAATTGGCCAAATAACATGAAAGGGCCCAGAAGGTATCATTAAGATATTTCATTTGCTTGCCCGTGACTATATCAGTAGGAATCGCTGAGGGTTTCAATCTGAGAATTGCAATTCTAACATCGTTCGGTGAGATAGGTGTAAAACTAGAGAACCTGTGGTTAGTAACACAAGGGGATACTATCGGAGCACTAGGTATCGCTTGGTTGGGATTATCACAACCAAGGAGATACGTTTTAAACATTGCTCGCTCAAGACTCTTAGAGCCTTTAACCAGTGACCATAAATCGGCTCTGCCATTCTACATAATAAACATATTACGTTTACATTTGCGCACCCGTGCTTTAAAGGCTACTGTTGAAGTTTATAGGTTGAGTAACCGGGCTTCTTGAATAGCCATAAAATTTTTTAGAATATCCTTAAACCTTGCCGTATTTATTAAGTACTGAAAGGTGCTTTATGCTATCAGTGTGGGGAAACGTGTCTGTTTGTCTGTCCATCCGTAACTCTAACTCCTCCGAGGCTATGAAAGATTTTCAAAATCTGTTTTCGTCAGTCGATGGATATGGTTCATAACACGAACCAATCACAATTATCTAAATCGGTTTATTGGCACGTGCACAAATGGTACCTCTATTTTCCCGCCAAGCGATTTTCAATGGGAAGATATATTTAGTAATATATCAAAAAAATCGGATTGACGAGATAGAAGTGGATATTCATTACTATTTTCGTCAGTCGATGAATATGGTACAAGGCACGAACCGATCACAAATATTTTCTAAATCAGTTCAATAGCACGTGCACAGATGGTATCTTCACGACCCCACCTAGCAATTTTCAATGGAGAGATACACTATATGATCACAAATATCCGGACACATGCACGTTTGCGCTCTAGCCACGATTTCATGGAAATCAATAGGGCGTTGCACATCCCTTTGCCCGAATCACAGCTTCCACCCTTCGGGGAAGACTTTCCACCAAATGTTGGTAGGTACTTTCCGGAATGTTCCTCCATTCCTCCCGAAGAGCGAGAATCAGTTCAGGTACAGAAGTTGGCCGATGTGATCTGGCCCGCAA